>OZ026850.1:9187269-9787269 GCA_964023205.1 Lutraria lutraria
GGAAGAGCTAACCTATTCTATATAAATGTTGGATACATTAGTAGACTAGCTAAATGGAAGAGCTGACCTATTCTATATCAATGTTGGATACATTAATTGACTGGCTAAATGGAAGAGCTAACCTATTCTATATTAATGTTGGATACATTAGTTGACTAGCTAAATGGAAGAGCTAACCTATTCTATATAAATGTTGGATACATTAGTAGACTAGCTAAATGGAAGAGCTAACATATTCTATATCAATGTTGGATACATTAATTGACTGGCTAAATGGAAGAGCTAACCTATTCTATATAAATGTTGGATACATTAGTTAACTAGCTAAATGGAAGACCTAACCTATTCTATATTAATGTTGGATACATTAGTAGACTAGTTAAATGGAAGAGCTAACATATTCTATAAAAATGTTGGATACATTAATTGACTGGCTAAATGGAAGAGCTAACTTATTCTATATTAATATTGGATACATTAGTTGACTAGCTAAATGGAAGAGCTAACCCATTCTATATAAATGTTGGATACATTAGTAGACTAGCTAAATGGAAGAGCTAACCTATTCTATATTAATGTTGGATACATTAATTGACTGGCTAAATGGAAGAGCTAACCTACTCTATATTAATGTTGGATACATTAGTTGACTAGCAAAATGGAAGAGCTAACCAATTCTATATTAATGTTGGATACATTAGTAGACTAGCTAAATGGAAGAGCTAACCTATTCTATATCAATGTTAGATACATTAATTGACTGGCTAAATGGAGGAGCTAACCTATTCTATATTAATGCTGGATACATTAGTAGAGTAGTTAAATGGAAGAGCTAACCCATTCTATATTAATGTTGGATACATTAGTTGACTAGCTAAATGGAAGATCTGACCTATTCTATATCAATGTTGGATACATTAGTTGACTAGCTAAATGGAAGAGCTAACCCATTCTATATAAATGTTGGATACATTAGTAGATTAGCTAAATGGAAGAGCTAACCTATTCTATATTTATGTTGGATACATTAATTGACTGGCTAAATGGAAGAGCTAACCTACTCTATATTAATGTTGGATGCATTAGTTGACTAGCTAAATGGAAGAGCTAACCCATTCTATATAAATGTTGGATACATTTGTAGACTAGTTAAATGGAAGAGCTAACCCATTCTATATAAATGTTTGATACATTAGTAGACTAGCTAAATGGAAGACCTAACCTATTCTATATCAATGTTGGATACATTAATTGACTGGCTAAATGGAAGAGCTAACCTATTCTATATTAATGTTGGATACATTAGTTGACTAGCTAAATGGAATAGCTAACATATTCTATATTAATGTTGGATACATTAGTAGACTAGCTAAATGGAAGAGCTAACCTATTCTATATCAATGTTGGATACATTAGTTGACTAGCTAAATGGAAGAGCTAACCTATTCTATATTAATGTTGGATACATTAGTTGACTAGCTAAATGGAAGAGCTAACATATTCTATATTAATGTTGGATACATTAGTAGACTAGCTAAATGGAAGAGCTAACCTATTCTATATCAATGTTGGATACATTAATTGACTGGCTAAATGGAACATCTAACCTATTCTATATCAATGTTGGATACATTAATTGACTGGCTAAATGGAAGAGCTAACCTATTCTATATCAATGTTGGATACATTAATTGACTGGCTAAATGGAAGATCTAACCTATTCTATATCAATGTTGGATACATTAATTGACTGGCTAAATGGAAGAGCTAACCTATTCTATATTAATGTTGGATACATTAATTGACTAGCTAAATGGAAGAGCTAACCTATTCTATAAAAATGTTGGATACATTAGTTAACTATCTAAATGGAAGATCTAACCCATTCTATATAAATGTTGGATACATTAGTAGACTAGCTAAATGGAAGAGCTAACCTATTCTATATTAATGTTGGATACATTAGTAGACTAGCTAAATGGAAGAGCTAACCTATTCTATATTAATGTTGGATACATTAGTAGACTAGCTAAATGGAATAGCTAACCCATTCTATATAAATGTTGGATACATTAGTAGACTAGTTAAATGGAAGAGCTAACCTATTCTATATTAATGCTGGATACATTATTTGACTAGCTAAATGGAAGAGCTAACCTATTCTATATTAATGTTGGGTACATTAGTAGACTAGCTAAATGGAAGAGCTAACCCATTCTATATAAATGTTGGATACATTAGTAGACTAGCTAAATGAAAGAGCTAACCCATTCTATATTAATATTGGATACATTAGTTGACTAGCTAAATGGTAGAGCTAACCTATTCTATATTAATGTTGGATACATTAGTAGACTAGCTAAATGGAAGAGCTAACCTATTCTATATTAATTTTGGATACATTAGTAGACTAGCTAAATGGAAGAGCTAACATATTCTATATTAATGTTGGATACATTAGTAGACTAGTTAAATGGAAGAGCTAACCTATTCTATATTAATGCTGGATACATTATTTGACTAGCTAAATGGAAGAGCTAACCTATTCTATATTAATGTTGGGTATATTAGTAGACTAGCTAAATGGAAGAGCTAACCCATTCTATATAAATGTTGGATACATTAGTAGACTAGCTAAATGAAAGAGCTAACCCATTCTATATTAATATTGGATACATTAATTGACTAGCTAAATGGTAGAGCTAACCTATTCTATATTAATGTTGGATACATTAGTAGACTAGCTAAATGGAAGAGCTAACCTATTCTATATTAATATTGGATACATTAGTAGACTAGCTAAATGGAAGAGCTAATCCATTCTATATAAATTTTGAATACATTAGTAGACTAGCTAAATGGAAGAGCTAACCCATTATATATAAATGTTGGATACATTAGTAGACTAGCTAAATGGAAGAGCTAACACATTCTATATAAATTTTGAATACATTAGTAGACTAGCTAAATGGAAGAGCTAACCCATTCTATATAAATTTTGAATACATTAGTAGACTAGCTAAATGGAAGAGCTAACCCATTCTATATAAATGTTGGATACATTAGTAGACTAGCTAAATGGAAGAGCTAACATATTCTATATTAAATCATTTCTGTGACGTCATTCTTTTGTTCTCACTGTCCAATAATTTTACGAATGGATCGCTCTCAATGGGCAGCCGTCCGTTATTTTTTGTAATATTGGAGTGTAGACGACATATTGGACTGTAACCCAAATTTGGACACTGACAACGACGCACGCGTAAGATATTCGAATGCTTTAATGATTCGAAAATTAATATATCCAATGAGTCTTGTCAAGGACTTAACAATTATATACATAAGTACTAAGTAGGTTTTCATGAAAATGTAGCAGTACTGTATTATAGTACTCGTATTTATAAATTAGCTGCGCTATTAACAGCCCGATTAGCTCAGTTTGCAGAGCATCTGACTTGCAAGGAGGTCGCGGGTTCGAATCCCGCATCAGCTACTTAATTTCCTCCTCCTTTTACCTTTGGTGATATGAATGTGAGACTAGCCATTTAGGGTGAAGCAAAGACACGGTTAGTCAAAAGAACCTGTTGTCGCGATAAATTAATTTGAATAAAAAGATAGGAGGAATGCAGCAGTACTGTATATTGTACTTGTATCTATGAATTGGCTGTAGTACTAATATCCCAATTAGCTCTGTTGGTAGAGCATCTGACTTGCAAGCCGGAGTTTGTGAGTTCTAGCCCCGTACCGTGTGCATTATATTTTAATACAATTCATACCTTGAAAATTAAGCATTTGATATAACAAATCAAATCAAACAAACTGAGTATTACACAGAAATCTTACATCAACAGTTTTTTCCTGTTCACACCTTCCACATTGTTCCACGCTGTTTTACAAATCATTCTGATTTTTAAACGAAATGCCACCCCATTCCCAACACATGAATACGAAGGAATGACGGTTTGAATCGATGCGAACAGGTTTGAATAAATTGTACATTCCTCGTGCTACCCGAGCAGTGTGATTGAAAGGGTTGATTTAAAGGTACCTGCCATGATTGCTTTTAAGCAGTTCAATTCACACGCTATTTTATCTATATCTATAAGAAAAATGAATCCCTAACTACTTTTTCAATGCCATTAGCCTTCTTTAGTGACTTTTCGTGAGCAATCTCGTTTAAATGTGTCATCAAACAATAGGAAGCAAAATCAATATGACTTACTTGATTTTCATTGGGAACTATAATGAATAAGTCGACGGTACCTTTAAGAATGCTAAATAGTCATGGGCAATGAATTGTGTAATCCTTTCGAAATGATTTAAGTTACATATAAACCCCAAACTGCCCATTATGTAAAATATTGGTATGGAGTGTCTTCGGCGCTACGCGCCTCAGACACTCAAATATTTTTCATAATGGACAGTTTTCGGCTAATATCTATCACTTAATGCTGGATACATTAGTAGACTAGCTAAATGGAAGAGCTATTATGATGAAAGTTTTAAATCTATAAATTGGTGAAACTTGATAAGACTAGTCAGGCAGTCATGTTGTATTAACAGAAAATTATATACTAGAACCGTTAGTTCATCAAATATGAAATTAAGTATTTTATAAGCCCACTGAATTATAGACCAAAAAATGGAAATACAACATGCATGGAAACTGAACTTGCACAGACTTGCACTGCAACATGGAACGGAACTACAGGTAGTTTAACAATTGCATGGCGGATGTAGAAAAAAAAAGTAATTTGGTTCGCATCAAAATTCATGCGCACTGAGTGAGTGACGGCAATGGAAAGCTGAATTCCCTTCAGTTTTCAAATAGTGTACTTACCTAGGAGTTTGATCGGTAAGGTCGCCATGTTGTGCATCAAAGTATCTACATTTATGTCATCTGGATCGTATACTGTATATTGGCGAATGTTCGAGTACACCAACTTCCAGGCAGGCCAGTCTTTTGTCCTGAAGTATTCATTTATAAAGTTCGCATAATAACACACCCGTCGCAACAGGACTTACACACCTTTCGTATCAGTAGCTAGGTGCCGTGTGCTGAAACACTCAGTTAAAAAACTAATAAATTTAAACTATCCACGTTAGCCAAACAGCTAGTTTCTGGTTACATGCACATTACCGTATGGAGAAGGTAGGTAGGAGCTTTGTATAGAAAGGTAAACGAGTGAGACAATGAATGAATCGTTCCTTCGGTCTAAAATTATAGTCTACAAGTCTTGGAGAAAATTAGGGGAGGTCTGGGAACCAGAAACATACATGTTTATTTTACAGCTTCCAGTAAATAATTAAATAAGTAGTTTTACTTATTCTGAATGTATCACTTTGTGAATTATCAAGCATTACAAATCACAGTTATCTAACACACTAACATTATATTATATTAAACAGATGAGTTATAGTGATATCAGCCATAAGGGGGCATCCCATATTCCACGTGGTAATAAAATTTCTTGAAAATTACAGATTCTTATCTATGTTTTCAGTACTATTCTTGATACAATGTGATATTGAGATAAAGATTCAATATATGTTTGATAAGTTTTTTTTCTTATACAATCCTGTAAGCCATATGACCCATGAGGATATACATGGTAAAATACCGTGGTATGGCAGAATAAATGCAACATCAAGGAAAAGGTTTTACAATGAGGCAAATTATTACGAAAAACGATACCTACAGAAAAAACCCATCTACCTGTCTTTTTATCTTAGATGTTATACGACATTGATTGATTAAAGTAAAAAAATAAAACAGTTAAAAGTAGAACTATCATCCTGATCCATATGGCAAACCTCAAGAACAAACACGCTCAATAGCTGATGGGAATATCTCATATTTTATTTCTAAAATTATTCTTGACGAAAGGAACGTTCAAGGACAATATACATGTATGTAATAATATACACTATAGACCACCTCCGAATAAAAGTCACCCTATGATTATAGGTCCTTCTATGAAATAGATTATTTACAACAAACTGACCTTCCTATCAAGTTTATCTTTCAATAAAGGTCACAGTTTGTCTTTCTCAAGGATGGCCTATGTTCGCAGGTTTGTCTATATAACAAATATTCTGTGTAACTTACTTACTCAGTAATGTCAGCGTATTCAGGCAGCCTCCGTGTGTTATTTAGATCCTTCCTTCTTAAATTCCTCGTTAATTCTTTCATGGAAATCTTATAAAAACTCTCAGGAAAAAAGTCACTAAAATCAAGCTGTAACCGTTCTATTAACATGTCAACTTCAGCGTCACTATTAGTATCATTTTCGTTATAAGCACGGTTATCATAGAAGTCGACGTTTCGTTGTTCCAACTTGTTCTCCAATGGTGAAATAAGTGAATCATTCAACGACGTTACAGTATAAAATCTCTGACTAAAATATTTTGTGTTGGTTCTTAACATTATCAATATGTAAACTAAAGAAAAAAATATCACAAAAGAGAAGCTCTTTTTCACGTCCATTCTGCCTACCATTCTTCTTGCCGTTGTATGAGGATTCAGTATAAATATAAATCCTTTCGCATCCTCGTTAAAGCCAGTAATGTCGGTACTTCGATCAGCTGCACTCATTACGTGGACAACAAATGAACAACAGAAACACAAGTATGAGAGATTTTTCAGATTTAAAACACATGTAACACGAAACTTGGTGTATTATCTTTCTCAATAAAAAGTGATCAATTCACGTACACTCACACAAATATGTTACCAATTCTACAATAAACATTATTGTATTAAAAAGATTAACGATTAACAAATGCTTTTGCAAAAAAAGCTTATTTACCATGCTACACACATCGATATTAATGCTGTTATATATAAATATTGGTGAATGGAAATCTCCGTGACGTACGTGATGAAGGCCGCGGTTGTGGTCCAATGGTTAGTACATTCTTTATGAGGCTGATGTAACCATGTATCAAGTCCAGTGGTTGGCTTATTTTTTCATTGAACACGTAATCAGCGACGTATTTTCTACGCCTTAAGAATGAACATGTTTGCAAGTCAGTAACTTCAACAAAAGTTATATACATGTATCAATGAAATATCTATGATGAAGGCCAAAAATAATTGTTTGTTTCTGCTTAATTGCTTAATAAAAATGGGACAGGTCTCTTAAAAGCGCGGGAAAGATAAACACGTGAGAAAATTGATGAACCTTTCCTCGGGTCTAATAAACAGTCTATAAAGTAGGTCGAGAATTCCAGAAAAAAACATTTATACGCCAAAAATGAGTCAAGATCACGAATGAATTACGCTGTGAACGTGAAGATCTATGTTACCATTTAGTCTGTCAATGCATTTAGAACAAACTTTCATCATTCTTGTAAAAACATCACATTCTTTTTAAATGAACCCAGACACTTCATTTATTGATATGTTGTTTAACGGTCCATTCGACAACTATGGTCAATTCAGGGTTTCCCCAGAGAGAGAGAGAGAGAGAGAGAGAGAGAGGGAGAGGGAGGGAGAGGGGGAGAAAGTGAGAGGTTGGGAGGGAGAAGATAAAGGAGAATCGGATCGAATACTGTTTCCCGGTTCTTTATCGTGTCCGGTGTATAAACTGATTCACGCCTCGCCCTTTTCCACACAGTGATTGGCTCATTAGTTGTGATAGGAACACTGAAAAAGCGTCCCGGATTAGTTCGAAAGGCGGAACCAAGATTCGAACCCACGACTTTTCGTTTAGTAGACCAGCGTTATCACTTGACCATCGATAATCCCAGGTATTTCATATAAACATTACTTCAATATGTTAACAAACTGGTAAACGAAGGTTTCGTGAATTTAATTGCTACTTGCTGCAAACAAATTATACTATCTCCATACTAAATTATGTTTTAGTTTCGTAACAAAAAGAACTTATACCAACTTGAGCAGATCAGTATAAGATGTCACATAAGCCACGAACAGTAAGAGCAACAGCTTGAAAACAAGACAATTAAGTGTTAAGTAATATTGACAATAAATTCGATTGAACAATATGAACATGGATCAGATATGTATACTGTTTGATACAAATGTATATTATATGGGTATACAATCACAGCTGGTGAGACATGCATGTTTGTGCAGTCATAAATTAATACTATTTGTTGTTTAACATCCTAGTAATAAAATTACTTTGGATAAAGAATTCCATAATAATTTCCACATTGTAGCATATATTGCTAATGTAGATGTATGCATGATACTTAACTAGATTATAGGTTAATCTTCCTTCACACGTGAGATCATCCGTCTTGTTCCTTTATTGTTATACTTGTATATTGATATGATATATATCTATTACCCCTCACTTTGTTCGTAATGTTAATTTCCCAAAGGCAAACAGGGAATTATTGTTACATTCATGGTACCACGTGTTTAACTGTCACATGGTAATAGTACATTTTTAACAGTTTTTACAGTCACAGGGTGATAGTAAATTTTTAATGGTATTTTCTTGAAAAAAGTTTGGGGTAATAAAATAAATAACACATAACTTAAGTTGTGGGAAACAGTACTTTCTTTTGTCTGACATTCGGCCTTGGGTTACAGTACTTTCCTCTGTCTGACATTCGGCCTTGGGTTACAGTACTTTCCTTTGTATGACATTCGGCCTTGGGAAACAGTACTTTCCTTTGTATGACATTCGGCCTTGGGAAACAGTACTTTCCTCTGTCTAACATTCGGCCTTGGGTAACAGTACTTTCCTCTGTCTGACATTCGGCCTTGGGTAACAGTACTTTCCTCTGTCTGACATTCGGCCTTGGGAAACAGTACTTTCCTTTGTATGGCATTCGGCCTTTGGAACAGTACTTTCCTCTGTCTGACATTCGGCCTTGGGAAACAGTACTTTCCTTTGTATGACATTCGGCCTTGGAACACAGTACTTTCCTCTGTCTGACATTCGGCCTTGGGAAACAGTACTTTCCTCTGTCTAACATTAGGCCTTGGGAAACAGTACTTTCCTCTGTCTGACATTCGGCTGTGGATAACAGTACTTTCCTTTGTATGGCATTCGGCCTTGGGAAACAGTACTTTCCTCTGTCTGACATTCGGCCTTGGGAAACAGTACTTTCCTCTGTCTGACATTCGGCTGTGGATAACAGTACTTTCCTTTGTATGGCATTCGGCCTTGGGTAACAGTACTTTCCTTTGTATGACATTCGGCCTTGGGAAACAGTACTTTCCTTTGTATGACATTCGGCCTTGGGAAACAGTACTTTCCTTTGTATGGCATTCGGCCTTGGGAAACAGTACTTTCCTCTGTCTGACATTCGGCCTTGGGAAACAGTACTTTCCTCTGTCTGACATTCGGCCTTGGGAAACAGTACTTTCCTTTGTATGACATTCGGCCTTGGGTAACAGTACTTTCCTCTGTCTGACATTCGGCCTTGGGAAACAGTACTTTCCTTTGTATGACATTCGGCCTTGGGAAACAGTACTTTCCTTTGTATGGCATTCGGCCTTGGGAAACAGTATTTTCCTCTGTCTGACATTCGGCCTTGGTAAACAGTACTTTTCTTTGTCTGACATTCGGCCTTGGGAAACAGTACTTTCCTCTGTCTGATATTTTTATTATTACCCACTATGTGTTATTTATATAAGAATACACCTTGTTACATAAGGATCAGTGTAGACCTGTTCATACTACAGAAATTGTTATGTTATATAAGTGTTTGAAGTTCAATTGGTATTTGTTTAGAGGTGACTATTAAATAGTTATTGAAATGTGAACCATATGATGTGATATTTACCGACAGGATGTCATACTGACCGAGGCGTGAATATCACATCTATAGATAAACACATTTTGATTGGCTTAAAGCCTGAAGCATCTTTCAACATAAATGTCATATTCAACTTTATAACCTGATATTAAATGAAAATTACGAATGTCGATCGCGGTATTTAGCGTGATCGCTAAGTTCGGTATTTAGTAGGTCTACACGGTACGAGTCCGGATAGTGTTGATGGCAATTCGGAAAAAATATTAGGGCATGTGAGTGATATTATCGAAAACAAAGAGACTTATACTAATATTTAATATAATAGAGACGTTGATCCATAACAGTCAGAATTCAGGGTCTTTAATATATCTATGCTGTTTTCGACTATACAATATGACCGATTTTTTTATTGATGCTTGTGTACAATGTGGATTATTCTGTTTAGCGACATAAAATAATTTCCTTAAAAAAATTAAATTTATAGATCTCATCCATTGTTCATCAGTCAACAACTCTCACTTATTTTTGAAGGTGTGAAGTAGGTAGATTGTCCTTTTATAAACACGACATGCAGTTGCCAATTATATTTTTCTCTGTCTCTAATTTATTTTCTGAGTAACACTAGTACGTACATCATGTCTTCCTCAGACTTTCTCTCTTAGAATGACGAATGTCTAGATTTAAGTTTTCTTTTGGGTGAATATACCGATTATGAAAACAATGAATCTGTTTCCAACGACCAACAGATGGAAACTGACATAGTCACCAAAAACATGCATGACTGAATCATCTTAAAGATGACAAATGGATTTCCTTATTTTTTGCGGAATTTTATTACTAATGCTGCACATAGATGTTCGGCGCGTTGCTTATCTATTAATATGTCATCACATATTAATATCAACATGTACCATATTGAAAAAAATACTAACAAATATGATATTACCCACTGTAGTTTTTTTCAATGTCATACATTTTGTTATTTTGATGACATATTTATAGTTTAGCAACGCGCCAAACACCTAGGATGCTGGTTCTTAATCTCTTGTTTATGTGTCAATCGTTAAATAAAACTATTATTCAATTATTATTATCATGACATTATGTAACATCAGCAAGGTCAGTGCATATATAACATCTAGCAGGATTTGTACCAGTCATTTAAACTGTCTTTTGTAATAAAATAGAGTAAAAAACAAACAACAAAATTTCATCTCAGAGTTTGGCAGGCCTTTGAAGTTAACATCAAGTGGCTATCTTGTGTGAAAATTAATTTTGTTTACCATGTTAGATGTCACCAGAAACATGCGTCACCAAAAGTTTTATGGTTTGTTTATTATAGCTGGCATGTGTGACACTTTAAGACTAATGTCTGATATTAGTCATTGACAATATCTAACGCATGAATTATATCATTAACATCTTTTGCAAATAATGTAGTATCGGCTGCGAGTTAACTTATTTTTTAAGGGAATTATGCAATTATTTATCTTGATTCCATGTATATTTTCAGCGGCTCTAATTCTAGTCGATAGTATTTCAGCTATCATAATAAATATGATAGAACTACAAGGATATCCTTGCCGGGGAGATCTTTCTAGCGACAAATTATTGGAACGCCAGCCGTTATTATAAATACAGGAAGTGATGTTGCAATAGAATGGTTTTATCCATCTAATAAATGAGGTTCCGAAACCGAACCTTTTCAAGCATTGAAACACAAAGTTCCACTCAACCGTGTCAGAGGCTTTTTAAAGTCTAAGAAAACTATTGCACCATCGACATTGCATTCTTCAGTATAATCAATAATACGAGTATCTTGTATAAGTCGAATGTTGAACCCAATGAACCTATTTTTGATGTATCCCTGTTGGTCATGGCTAATTATTAAGGGTAAAACACTTTGTAGTCGTTTGGCGATAATTCGTGCTGCGATTTTATAATCAATATAATTGATAGCAATGAAATTGGTCGCCAGTTTTCAATATTTTCCTGGTCACCTTTCTTATATAGAAGGGATATGATTCCATGTTTTTGTGAGCAAGATAGTTCGCCTTTGGTGTAACTATATTTCAGAGAAGCAACGATAAAATGTTCTATAACAGGCCAGAATGTTTGATAGAATTCAACACTAGTACCGTCGTTACCTTGACGTTTGTTGTGTGTTTTTTTTTCATTTCGAAGACGGCATTCTTACATTCTTCATTAGTTAAGAAGCCTTCGCATAGAGAAGATTGATCTTTGTTTAAAGTATTTTGTATGCTTGTGTTGGAAAGGTAATTATGTATTTTACTGACATTGTCAATGTGTTCAGATGTGTATTACGTTTTATAGAATTCAACCTCTTCTTGTAAGATATCATGTATGTTATTTATTTGTTTATTGCTGACTGTGATTGAGGACATGACCTTTCTTGATTGCCTAGCTTTTTCTAAGTTTGAAAAGAATTTGCCATTTTTTTCATTTTCCAAGGTTTGTATACGTGATCTTATTTTTGCTCCTGTCGCCTTTAGGTCGTGTATATTTGAGAGTGTTGAAACTTCGGGCAACCATCAATCACACATCACAGTCTAAAATACTGGAATTATAGAAATAAAGCTAATAGTTCTCAAGTTTTAGCGACTACAGTTTTGATGTTATGACTCGGCCAGGAATTTCACCGAAACTTTCAGTCTTTAAAGCGTAACCATTTTAAATTTGAATTCTGAGACAAATATCCTCATTTGAGAGTGTTGATACTTCGGGCAATCATCAACCACATATCAACAAAGTCAAAATAACTTTAATTATAGAAATCAAACTAATATTTCTAAAGTTTTAGCGAGTACAGTTTTGATGTATTTGCTAGGCCTAGAATTTCACTCGAATAGTCAGACTTTAAGGGTGACATCTGTTTAAACATAAATTAAGACATATAATCTAATCTGAGAGCTTTGAAACTTCGGGCAACCATTAATCATATATCAACAAAGTCAAAATAATTTGAATTATTGAAATCCAGCAAATACTTCTCGAGTTTTAGCGAGTACAGTTTTTATGTTCCGAGGCACCGCAGTCACACAAGTTACAACACAACTCCACTTAGTACAGTACGATATTTGTTTATTTCAATGGACTCGTCGAGTATGTATATAAATATATATACACACTCGAAATGATCTAATAATAATTTTCTAAATTTTATGCATTCGGTGTTCGATATTTGTGAAGTAAAGTTAACCGTATCTCAATGATACAAAATGGCGGACGACGGTTGCGGTTGTTGATCGCGTGAGAAATCCCGCGGCATACGAGATTTCCCGGCATTTCCTTATCTCACAAAACGAGTTGCCTATCTCTTGTATTATACGTCTCTGCTATAATCAATTATCGTATTAACCCTCCTTCTTAACCAATCAAATTGTTTGAATCTCATATTGGACCAGTTAACAACTATATCAACCTAGCCTCTCTCATATAACACTGGGCATTTATTTTATATCACTACCAATATCATATAGTTGACAAATAATGCATTTTATATTACTATACTATATACTATACTACTCACATGTTGTTATCAGTGTTTCATTATTACAACCTGCAGTTACAATAGGTACACATATATAGGTATCAGCATGGATCTATCTTACTTTATCTTACATGAATATATTAAACTTTGTAGTAAATTGGATATTTGATCAATGTTACAATCACTAGTATCTGCAAAATACATGTACATGTATTTAATGTTTTTAGTATTATTTAGGTTCACAATATGATATATGTATATTACATATAATTTTACTTGTAAACAAGTAGGCCTATGAAGTATTTATATTATAGATGCTGAAGTGACATAGGTTGGACTAGGTAATTCAAACAATTTGTTTACCCTGTACGCCTTAATGTTCTTGTTTTTTCTCAAATCATGAGATCTATTTTTGTACTTATGATTTGTACAATGTAAAATTCTCTATATTCTTCATTTCTATCCTTTGTCTTTTTTCTGAATATTGCAGAGATAAAAAATATCCAAGATCATCAATTGTGACAAGGCCTAAAAGTTGTTTAGGTAACATCCTCAAACTAAAAATGTTTATTTGTTTAGGTAACATCCTCAAAATCAGTAGGTAGGGTAGATAGGGAATTCTTTGTTTGATCTGTGCCAGAATCATTTCTTGAAGATGCCTTTTCTGATGTATTATTTGTTAAAGGACTTTGCTTTGTTTATATTACACTGATTTAATAATATAATTTTTAAATATTTTTTTGTCTTGTTCAGTATGTCTGTATATTATATAAACATTGTTTCTATGGCTGGCAATTTGTCTCAGATCCACAACTCCTCAACGAGTGATGTAGTGTACAGTGTGTACCATAGTTTATAACAACAGTTGCAGCTCCTCAACGAGTGATGTTGTGTACAGTGTGTACCATAGTTTATAGCAACAGTTGCAGATTAACTGTAAGAAGATTAATATTTATTGTATAAGAAGCCAGCTCAGAAAAATGTATAGATTTAGACTATAAAGCAGTATTAATGTTCGGATTTATATTTTGACCAATGGCATCGTAGTACTTTTTTTTCAAATCGGTCGATCGATTAACTTTATTTAACCATATGATTTTACAATCGCGCATACACACCATATCACGTAATATGCACGTGTTAGCGTGATGACACAGCTGCTATTTATAGAATGATCTTCTTGTCGTAATGACATAGAAAGTGTAAAAAGAGGAATTCTGAATTATTCTAAGAAAAGTTATGACCCGTTTTTTGTTAATGTTTTTATAAAATACATGTTGTATAGAATTTTACGCCCATTTTCAACAGTTAAAAACGTTCTCAAAGTACTGGCCCCGGTAACATTAAAACGTTTTCAAACTCCCTCCCCCGTTTTAATAACCCCTCCCAGGTATCGTGAAAACGTTTTCAAACTCCCTCCCCCGTTTTAATAACCCCTCCCCGGTAATGTGAAAACGTTTTCAAACGCCTACGTTTATATTTCAGATTATGATTCCTAATAAATGATTCACATTAAACATGGTTTATTGACATGTATATTTCTGCATTTCTTAACTGAATTTACGCAATAATTACATAAAGCTATGGAATCCCACTAGGGTCATGGAGAGTATACACCCTTATTCAATTAATGAACAAAAATGCAAGACCTGACCTTTGCAATCCCACACTAACTTGTGTTCAGAAAACCTACAATAGTAAATTGTTTTTTATTTATTTTGTTTTGGCAAAATAACTACACTCCTAAATAATCCCGAAAAAATCAAAAACGTTTTCAAATTCCCGGGGGTAATCTGAAATGATTTTAAGTTACCGGGGGTAACTTGAAACGGGGGAAGCTTGAAAACGTTACACCGGTAAGTTCAGCCAATCATCGCTACTGAGAATAACTAGCACTGGAAGTCCATCCTCCATAAGCAATTGTCTACTTTCGCACATAAAGTGACATGGTCGGTAGCTTGGCTCGAACCCACGACCCTCTATCACTGAGAGGTTACATTGACTTGAAGTCAGCATCCTTTACCACGCGAGCACGGAGGTGGGTGGCTTTTATGACCCGTAAAACATAAGATGACAAACAAGAGGTATAAAATGAAAAGTACAGTTGAATCTCGTTATCTCAAATTTCTAGGGACCGTGGAAATTAGTTTGAGATATCCGAAATTTGAGATAAACAAATACTGAATAATTATACATTTTTTAAAGTATTTGTGTACACGTACGTACTGTAACCTTCATTTAAAATTACAATGTGCATGTATGATTACGTTTCGCTTGAATAAAACATGTGCATACGTAGAGAAGAAACAAAATAAGTATGTATCTATTCATAATAATTAATATCAACAATTAATGTCCGAACATAAAATATTTATTAACGAAATTTGTTGTAAGAATTCGAAAAAAACGGAGCGTCTAGCTTTACATATTTTCGGATGTGTACACATTCCGTACATAATGTAAGATGAATGCGTTTGTTGCAACGTCGATCACGCTTTCGGAATTAATTATTTTTATCAAGCTAAGATCATTTTACTAAGATTGGAACCCAACACTGTCATATGTGGCAAGTAATCGTACTCAATTTTCAAGTTAAACCTACGAGTATCCTAGTATTCGGATACTCACCGCAGCCGAAGTTATACGTGGTGCGTATTTGTTTACCTTACATACCATAATTTTAGTCAAGTCAAATACCAGGTATGATTATCATGCTACACTACACGTGTGCTCTCTGTTTGTCACACGATTATAAATCTCCCGGAGCCTTTAAATTGTTCAATTAGCAAAATGTCGTGATAGGTGTGAAAGCGTCCATTGTTCGCTGATCTGCTCCAACTTTGAGATAAACAACTCAAACTACATGCTAATTAGAGTCACGGGGACAAAAACTTAGTTTGACATAAACGAAATTTTGAGATAAGTGAATTGGAGGTAAGCGGATTAATTTCATATAGAGAAAGAGCAAAGAAATCGGGACCCAACGAAACAGTTTGACATAACCGAAATTTTGATATAAGCGAGTTTGACATAACGAGATTCAACTGTATATGAAAAATATAAAACGTAAAGGTTTTATGAAAAGAGAAACACGATCATTGATAATAATTACTGAAATCAACACTGAATGAGATCAAGCAATAACACACTGTTCTTCTACAGCACACAGGTTCTCACAAATCGTTTTTGTCATGACAGCAATCAGACCGATTGCTTCATGCTTATCAAAAAATATCTGATTTGCATAATAAATCCGATTGGCTACTTTCCGAACATTCGCAATAATTGTAGGTGGGGTCGAGCGCCGAGCCTGAGCGGTTAAGTTTTATAACCAGCAATTACAAACATTAACATATACTAAGCGCCCGATCTTAAGCGGTTAAAGGGTCATGCCCTGGAACTGCTTTGTCTCGCTTTTCGTACACCAAAAATGTGTTTGTCACTTGTAAAACCAGTTATTACCGAAAAGTAAAAGAAGAATGGGCGTTCAAAAATGACCCTATAACGCGCGCGTCGGTATTTGTATGTCGGCTTGAATAAAAGGCTGTCAGCCTTTTATTGACGACAACGATATTTCCGATTCGTCTGAAAGTTTAACTGAGCATGTGCGCTGTCTTTCAAGTGAATATAACATGAGCAATACTTATCATTTCAGTTTGTTGACATTTTTCCGCGATGTTTTCGGTTTTGACAGATAGGGAAAGGGTCGAGTTGTGAATATGACGAATAATTTCTGAGGCTGAAATCGCCAGATTTGGTAAATCTTGAAATGTGTATTTTGAGTAAACTAGCGGGATATTTCGTAAATATTTTACACGGCTTTCATTAATTGATTTAGGCATTAAAATGATACCAATTTAAATGCTATTCGAGACGCTTCAAGTTCCAAGGCATGCCCCTTTAAGTTTTGTAAAGCAGCGATAACAAAAATTAACATATTATTGATATAACCGATGATAAATACTGACATCTCCCTACGGACCATTATAGCTGTATTATATTAATGTTTATGTAATACATGTTGCCATTAAAAAGACTGATTTGTAATACCTATGTATGTAACATATTGTTTTATTATTTTTATGTTTTGCTGATTTCTGCACACGTGTAGCTGGTTATAAAATAGTCGCTTTGGAGAAATGACCTGATGAAACTGACGAATATGATACACCTATTTTTCAACCAGCAGAACACGATTATTAAATAAAGAAATATATCCAAGACATAATACCATCAAATTTGATTCAATAATGAATACAAATACAAATAACATTAATAGATATATTAAATTTTGCCTCTTTGTGAAGGAAATAATTAAAAAATTTAACAATTAGTATACACAGGTCAGTGTAAATGCAACTATCAGCACATATACACAAGAATTACATTCTTATATGTTACTATAGAACTAAATTTCTGCTATATATAGCTTAATATATCTAAAGTGTATCTATATAGTGATGTGTTAAACTGTTCTACATATTACGTTGTTGTTCTTTGTTGTTGTTTTTTCCACGCTGACAATTTATTGTACAAAATGTATTGTAAACGCATTCTGTCATTTTCTGTGCAAATTATCTTTTTTTGTTGTTATTTTCAACCCATTCACTAGTAGAATATTACTATATAAAATGTACCTTACATGTTTTTCAAAAAAGCAGTTATCATTTCTAGTATTTGTTACATACTTGTATAAATCTAGTAGGACATTTGTACTTTCGTTTGAAATTCCAACCTTCTCTTAACAACAGTTTACAAACTTATTGATTTACTTCAAATTGACAAACATGAAACAACTACTTGCTCTTTTATTATAAATTCTATAAGGTGTACGTTTCTCCCAATACTTTGTCAAGCCTCACACTATCTTTTTTGTATTATACGATGATGTATGCTCATATTTTCATGTATATGTACTGACTTGAGAAATAAACATTGTATTATTATGCCCCTGTGCAGCTGTCAAAACAATGTAGATTTATATATACAACGTGTGATAAAAAATATACGTAAACGACCCCTTACTGTTTTCCATGGTTGACTTCTTGCAGTCAGTAAAGATCGTCACCGTGATTAGGATCATGATAACTGGACGGCATAACAGTTGAAATTAAGACAAAAGATAAAACGAAACTTGTGCCGAACAAACGATTTTGTCTTGTTTAGTGATTTGCATTGAATGCGACAAAAAATCGAAGTTTATTAATGTTTTAATTATAATTGTGAATTTTTCAATCGAACAATAGTATCGTTCGCATATACAATATGTGAAACACGTTCCCATTGTAGGGTTTTCGGTGATTCGTTAACATAATTGGATTCCGTTTTGATTAGTCCCGCTCTATTTGATGTATAATTCAAATTTTAGATATATGTTTTAAAAGTTGCGGATCATCAATAAAAATGTACGAACAATACTGTGTCAAAAACCACAGATGATACAGAAAATTGGCAGTGTTTATAAAAGCACGTTTCTACCACGGACACCATTTAAGTTAACGTTATTTATGCTAAAATTTCATTCGAATTATTATTATTTTAAAAGTTCACTTAATATGACTTAGTGTACGTGTTCTTTATACACAAATATTTCATTAATACAAAATAATTATCTTTGAACATATGTCTTTAATTATGTTTTTTTTCGTATGCTCGACTCAAAAGATATTCTAAAGGAAATTGAAAGGTTATAAAAAGTACATTTTTTCCATTATTAATACAACTTAATTTCTATGCATGCCTATCGATTTAATTTTAGCGCTTTCATAATCCACTTAATCAGGTAGTTGTATTAACAAACTAAATACAACTACCTGATTTAATATATGACTAAAATTTTGGTGTCTATAAGTCTATGTCCGAATATAATAGCGCTTTGTATGAATTCAAGTCATATTATTAAAGGTGATTTTAAATTATATGAATATTATCATGAATTGCATGCATATTCTATCATTAAATGCATTAAAATATATTATTATAAGTGTTTTGGCACAAAAATGACTTGCATAAATCATTGACCACAACGATGGAGATTCATGTAGATTAACTAGATTTAATCAACTTTATGCGAATCAGGAAACAAACTATTGGTCATCATATTGTTCAGTATTAAATTTCACTATGAAACATGTTTTTTACTTAATCGTAGGCTATTTAATATGATCAAATACTTTGATGTCATCCTACTATTACTACTTTGAGTTTGTTTACTCTCGCCACTGGAAAGTCCCATATGGGCGAGCTTTCTCTATCTTTTAACAATAAAACTGACTTTTTGACATAGCCTTTCTTTTATAAAAGTCTTTTTTAAATCTATCACAGTATATAGGCTATCTATTTAGAGAAAGTTTGTATGTGACCCGTACGAAATTTTGGGACGGATTCGGGACGGAATCGGAAGAGAATTGGGACGGAAACATGCAATTCCGTGCGGAATGGGAACGGAATCATCAATTCCGTGCCATTTTGCCTTGTGCGGAAAATATTCCCTGCACTATTCCGTACGGAAAAACTGAAATTTCTGTGCGGAATTTCATTCCGTACGGAATCGCATACTTAAACTTTTGTACCGGAGCGGAATTTCTGACTTTGTTAAAATTTTGGAACAGAATTTTCATTGCAATGAGTTTCGTACTTGTATTATGATGCATATTTTTGCCTATTTGCTTGTCAAATAGTGCATAATTTTATAAAATATTGTTTTCCTTTTTCATTATATTTCAGGCCTTTTAGACATTTAAATAATTATGTAATGCTATATTTTTAAGGAGATTTAATAATTCTTAATCTTGTTTTTTCAAATGCAGCATACTAAAACAACTTATTATTCATTAAGAAATATTTTAGGGTTTTCAATAAACACTTACTTTGTTAAACTTTTTGAATAATCAGGAAAAAGAAGCTTAGACTAATAATTTATCACAAGTTAAGCAGTTTTTATCAACACTTTTAGGGTCTAGCTTCCTAAATTTTTGACATGTTTTCACTAGTTAAGCCACATCAAAGGCCAAAACAAAGGAAACTGCAAACTGGCAGGATGAGCTTAAGTCTCAGTGTTTGCTCAGCAGTTTGTTTTGGCAATTGTAAGTCTGGGAACACAGAACTTTATAAACCCTTAATTTTGATTTCCAGGTATCACTTGTATACTGGATTTCGACAATTAAACTTATTAGACAAATTATAAAGTTTTGTCATAATTCTGTGTTTCCAGGTATGTGGCTTTGCTTTTCATATTAATTTTGTTATATTTGATTCTAAGTACAACATTATAGTTTTCATAATGTTAATATTTTACTTAAGTTCTTATTTTGTAAAACTTCTATATCGATTAATTTAACTTATTCTTGATTTTGTTTAAATACAGTAAAAGTTAGTCAGTAATGATTTTATTCAGTGTGACTATTATAATTATGTAACTTTAATGAGATAACAAGGTATGCTGCATTTGTGTAAATTAACAATAATGATACAAGTCTGAATTAGGTACTTTAATAAATAACGTCATTATATAAAGTTAAGAATAATTGATTAATTAATAAAATTTGTAAGTTAAGTACATTTTGGGACATTTTTCTAGAATCTTTGTTTTTCGCTTAAGTAATTATTGCTCTGCTATTTTCTATGAGACTTTCTTTGTAATTATACACATAATTTGTACCGATCACTGCCAAGCGAGGTTCCCCCACCTTTATTTTTATTGTGTAATTTTTGCATAGATTGTTTTCATTTGAAATGCTTTGCATATTACTTTTGTTATCTCTTATTTTCTGACATTGGTATCACTTGTATACTGGATTTCGACAATTAAACTTATTGGACAAATTATAAAGTTTTGTCATAATTCTGTGTTTCCAGCTAGGAACCAGATTATTCTACAGATAACAGCAGCGTCGTTGTGTGTGTTTAAGAACTACAAACACATACAGCTCGCGATATATTCACTCCCGACTCTGTGCGCTCTCAGTGCCGAAGTCAGTGTTCGAAAAGTGCGTGCAAGCCGTTTCATTAAACTTGTAACAAATTTTACCTAAATGTTTTACTTAAATTATAACTATAAGGTCTCTCCAAACTGTCCAATTTTTTCAAAACATTACCCAAGTTATCTTTTATAGATTTCAAACACATGCATGCATTAGGGACTTCAACCACTTTTCAATAATGGCATTAATGATGTAATATAACTATTACAGTTTATTTTTAATGTTAAGGCCTGATGGTCTATAAACTTAAAAAGAAAGGAAGACCTGATTTAAAAAGTCTAAATTGTATATTATAAAACTAAATGTTGTTATCACATCTACTGGCTTTTTTAACAATGTGCATTAAAATACTATGTAAATATCTAGCAATTTACAGTTACTAATCCAATCATGTTGATCATTTATAAATTCTGTACGGATTTCACAGAATTACATATCGACACCAGCATCTGTGTTCTCCTGCAATGATTGAGGCTCCATAAAGGGTTCTTCTAATGGCTATAGTAATACATTTAAGTGAAATATTGTCTTGTTATTATCAAAGGAAACATATATATATATATACATGTATATACTTCTTTGTTATAAAATGAGTTTCTGCATATATAACTTTTAGAAGCCCTACTTAGGCCTATTATATGCAATTTAATCCAGGAACATTAATTACTTTTACTACCAACATAAACAATGGTCCCCTCAAGAGTTCCTCTCTGGTCAGTAGCTGATAAGCTTAGCTTGACCTGCTGAACACACACATTTTCTAAAACTCTGAATTTGAAATCAGATAACTGTTGGCTACCACTGTGAGAATATTATACATCAAGATTCATAGATGTTTAGAGGGAACTTAAATTCTTTGTTTTTTTAAACACTGGTTGTGAAGTTTTGATTTGGAAATCACAATGTGAAGGATACTGTTTGCTAGCATTTTTAGACATCAGTTTAACTGTTGTGAGTGAATATCAGATAAAATCTTAATGGAAATAACAACAATTTCTTGCCAAATGAAATGGGGAAGGAAAATATTTGATGGAACTATCATCAAGATTACTGGTAAGTTACTGTATATGATAATGTTTTGATCTTACTAAATAAATGTCAACGTTCCATGTAGAAATGAAGACTTCATTGTTGTAACCAAAAGTGATCAGTTTGGTCAGACAGGGACTCCACATTATATATAGTCTCTGGATATAATTAAATTGATATTAATTGAGATTGCCAATTATTTTAAACAAGTTATGAAACTATGGGAAGTTCATAGTGACACTATTAGTCTACTTGGTGCCACAGAAAATTTATTTCATTTTACTTGATAGATTATAAAAAATAGGTTTCTTGTACTGATGTATGTAACATAATACTGATCAATGGTTGTAAATTATATTAAATGTTTATCTTGAGTAAATGCCATACAAAATTCTTAATACGTGTACATTTACAATCTAAAACAGCAGAAAATTGGAAGACCATGTCCCAGAATTTGTGGCTCAGAAATGCAGTTCAGGATGCATGATCAGGTGAGTATTTCTACATGTATATATTGTTGCAGAGATTAAGATTAATGGGCATTACATCAGCAGATTTAACCATGCCACCACATTTGCTGAAAATTACTTTGAATTTACATATAATGATATTTAATGGCAGAAAAATCCTGTGATCCTGACAAAATGAATTGCTCTTAAATACCTTATATTTGGTATTATGAAAATTTATTAACATATTTTATTGACACTTATTATTTTTATGTAGTTTCTTCTATTTGATGAATAGTTGATGGTTGCACTGTCAACTGAATTAAATATGATAATTACAATGTGCATTTCCAAGTGATTGCTGGACATGCATGCACTTAATAAATCTGCTTACTAAGTTAGTAACTGTAAGTGAACAAATTTTGGACACATACTGCATTGAAGTAAACTGTATTGAAATCAGCTTCATATTTATCACATAATACATTAATATAAGGTTATTTACACCAATTTGCATACAGTTAGTTTGGAAATCTGATGTGTCATTTCTTGTTTTAGGCACCAATGGTGAAATCCCCACCAAGGTACATGTCACTGAGAAAATAAATACTGGTCAACATGGCCTCTGGTGCTGAATATGCAGATCAGGTAAGAGCATGCTGTTTTAATCCATTTTCTATTCTTTTATGCTAAGCTTTTACTAGAATACTCTTTACTGTTGTACCCATCAGGTAATAGAAGATTCAGCAAATTATTTTGCCATTTACTACCAAAAGTTTTTTTCTTCAAGTTCAAGAATGAGTTACAGTCCTAAGAAAAGTTCTTGTTAACAAAAGAAAATGATCTCTGAAATCTACCAACAACATTTTAGTTACTATAGCCATAACGAAAAAATCAAGTGACAAGATATTTAAAGGGTAAGGAGAAATGTTGGATGACCCTGAAAATGATCATAATAGAAATTGTACAGTATCATCTGCCTGTAAGTGAAAATCCTCCTAAACTATTTCAAAGTCTTAGGTGTAAAGTATCACCTGATGTGTAAAATTGTTAAATATTTCTGATTTTTTTTTTATTGTAGGTACCCTTTTCAATTTTGATGTACATGTCCACTACATGTAAATTACATTTTTTTTTCAGAATATGTCAACTCCTGGTACAGAAAAAACATCAGAAATACATTTCCTGACAGGAAGCTGAACACTGCTGTTACAGAAAGATGTGCATATACATGCAAACAAATGAAAAAACATTATGAACTGGTTGTGATATTTCTGGATGAAAAAAACATAAGATTATTAAACAATTTAATAGTATTTTGAGCTTTCTGATAAATATAAAACTCTAAAATGGGACAATAGTTGCTGCTTTTTCTGTTCGCTTGGTTATTTATGGAGATGTCTGTATTGAACATAAAATTTTAATTATGCTATACAATTTTTGACTATATCATTTTTTTGATTCCATGGCATGCCTAGAAAAATGGCCGACTTAAATTCCGTACGGAATATCCATTTACATATTCTGCCCCAGCTATTTTGGATTATATTCCATGCCATTCCGTCCCAGAATTTTTCTGTACGGATTCCGTGCCAAAATTCCGTCCCGGGATGCGGCCAATAAAAATTCCGTTCAATAAACACATATGCCCTTGTTGGCAGCTTGAATAAATTAATATCCTGTCAAATAGTTATTTATACTTAATGAACTATTCATGAAAAATGCAAGAATAGTTCAATGAAAAAATCAAGTTTTCATGAATTCCTTTTAATCAGGTATAATAAATAACCTTATACAGAAGGATCAAGGGATAAGGAAATCACTTCAATCCCCCACAGCATTTGATGCCAGGGGCATAAATAATAGTTAAATGTTAAACAAAAGCCTACCTTTTTCCTTGGCACCCACCTATAAGTTTTTTACAGCAACATTCACAGTATCAACTTAACTGAGGATAAATCTTACCTGCAAAAAAACAAAAAGCATTGTAAATAAAGATAGTCTTTGACCATAACTTACCCTTAATTGTTTTTTCAAGTAATATAAACAATTGACCATTTTCTCTGCTTTATTTAGTCTAGTACTATATCATAGTGTCCTGCAGTAGATTCAGACTAGTGGGCTAAAGTTAAATGGTTGCCAGTTTTATTTACAGGTTTTTCTTTTTATTGGGCGTATTTTTTTTCATTGACAAAAAGTAGTCAGAGCTAGGTTTTCGAGTAGAAGGCAATAACATCAGCTGCCGACACTTCCAGAGAACACTCTATCAAATCTGAAGATCAATTTTAATTTGTTGTCAATAAACAAAATGCTGGTAGTATAATGTATGGAAACAGCCCAAATTTACGACAGAGAGATAAAAATATTCATCTCAAGGCATGTCAATTATTGGACCATCAATATTCATATGCCAGAATAGCAAAAGAAATAAGATATAAATTCATAACATATAAATCAACAAAGACACACAATCTACAGTTCAATAACCAATAAATCATAAACAATTCCAGAAAACAAGTAATTTAAATTCACTTTCGCATTATTGCAAAAACTAAATTTTTGTCAAAGATATTAAACAATAATTTAGTCACAATTTTGTAACAATTTCCATGCATCTCGTTGCATCCAAATTCACAATACACAAAATTCAGTGTCAAACAAAATGGCCTTTATTCAGAGGTCAGTTTTTTTTCTAAAAATATAATATTCATGGCATTTTTTCAAAGAATGGCCTTTAAATCATTCACAGGGAAGACCAATAAGATTGGACCATAAGACAATAATTGAAGAGAGCTAGTACATAGGGTCATCATTGTATTTCCCAGGGATGTAATCAGTTTGACTCACAGGGCGATACTGTTGTATTAATGATGTGTCCACATGTTGATTGCAGTGTTTTCCTCCACTGACTCTAAGCATGTTCATCAAGTTTTCAGACAGGAACATGTCTATATATATTGTTTTTATTTCATTCAGATAAATAATGTATTATATGTCCAAGTCAATTGTCTGGCAAAGAGCCATATTAATAAGGCAGCCATCTGATTTATGATAAGTTGTCTCACATTTTTCCTTATAGACAAATACTTGCTAACGTCATAAGAGCAGTCAGACACAAGTATGTGAAGGCAAAAAGAGCTGGGATTTACAATAAAATACCACACAAAATCCATGACATGTGTAATATTGTATCCAAGTTTGAAGAATTAAAAAACTCTTTAAGAAGAGATTGCCACATAAGCAATCAGTCCCACTATCATATGACTTCAGTGAACTCAAGGGTACTAAAATAACTATTTTATTTTATCAGTATTTCGCTACATCCTGTATCAATGAAATAAGGAATGATGTGTCCTGGGTAATTAAATACTTCACTGTTTCTGATTCATCATTTACATATTCCGTTCCAAATTCCGTTCCGTTTCCGTACAGAATCCGTGCCAAAGCTAATCTGAAATTGATATATTTTTCCGTACGGAACTTTGTAATTCTGGGACGGAATCCGTGCCAAAATTCCGCTCCGACTCCGTACGGAACATTTCGTACAGGTAGTCTATTTTTAAACGACTTTTAACAATAATGATATTACTTTTTTGCATTTTACCAAGGACTTATATACATACATGTATGTATATAAGTCCTTGATTTTACTAAATATAATTATACTAAATTGTATACTATTTTCTAAACTGGTTCCCGTTGACTTGTGTGGTGCACTGCATCATGGAACGGGAACCAGTTTAACTATTTTCTTGTGTTAAACTATATTAAAGGGAGAGAACTATGTTATTACTAATTTACTTTATAGTAGTATACAATTATTTTCATTTTTTAAGAGTAGCTATTTTAAGATCTTTATAGCTATGTTGTTAAATGGTTAAAGGGAACTATTTAATGAATTTTGGGACTATGGATTTCAAATCTAATTATTAAATGCTAAGTTATATTTAACTGTTTATAATGAAAGTTTAACCGCCAGCCTGATATTCATTTAATTGTAAGGATGTCATTTAGCTATAGAATTTTACCCACTTGGATGCCATAATAAATAGGTACTTTCCGATATGTGGTTTGCATTCTCTTTTACAACATATATAAGAGGATGCAAACTCTTGTGTGAATCTGATATAGCATTATTGCTTCATCTTTTAATCAGATTCACTTGTTGCGGCCAGCCGCATTTGTATGTGTTTGATGAAGTCTTTAAAACATACCGGAAAGTATGATGGCTTTTTATAAAAAATAACCCGCAGGACCTAAAAAACCAATAATAATATAAATTTGTCAATTCGGATGAGTGATGCATTTCAGATTCAGGGAAAGGCAACAATAAATCAATCCACCCCAGCTATTTATATATACGGGTATACATTTGCGTGTAAAATTTATGTGCAATGCAGGCCCTGTCATAGTGGATCTACATGTATAGAACACGGATCACACTTGTGGCCTGCATTGTTTTTATATGAATTTTTATTGGGTTTTACCGGATTAAAGTTGTTGAAAGGAGATTAAAATATACTGATGGAGTGAGAGTGATTTACCACTTTGACTCACATCACATCAGTTTAACAAGATATATAATAAGGGCTGTAGTTGAATAAAAGGGTCCAGGGTGTGGCACGGGGCTCAAAGTGGACTCAGAACTATATATTGTCTGCTAATTGAGCCATCCGGTCACACCCAGACCCTAATAACAAGTTGTATTTGCATGGGTTGTTATAGCTGGGGCATTCACATTTAATTCAGTACTCCTGAAATGGGTGGGCCAGAGTTCACTCCCTTTCCCAGTCCAGGCTATAGTGTGCTATTACAAGTTTATAAAAATTATACATTTTGCATTGTGATTAAATTCGTGACTTAGTTACAAGTACTATGTTGGCTTATGTCATTAAAAATATAGTTAATTCTTCATATACTCTAACTTTAACATATAAAGGAAAGGAAATATTAAATATTTTTATTAAATAATTATGTGATAATTTCCTATTTGATAATAGGATAGATAAATTCCTTTATAAATGGAATGTTTCAGAAAATACTGAAATAATACATCAACTATGCAGTTTGACTGCATACTACTATATAAAATTGCAAAATGTGAAAATTATCCTTGTTCTAATAAGGAGCTTAATTTAGAATCTTAAAATAAAAAGATAATAGTAAAATGTAATCATCATATATTATAGCTGTTTAATTAATTAAAATATCTTGAATTCTATTACTGAACTCAATGTGATACAAATGTAACAGAATTTATAATTACATTCTTTTAACTAGAATTTTATGAAAGTTTTATGTAGCCAGGTCTGCTGATAGATTACTGAAAGTTGATTTGGGGGCAAAGTTATTTCAGATAGTTATGATATTAATAATCATATTATATGATGATGATTTATTTTATTGTTTCTTGTCAAACAATGTTAAAATTTGATATAAGAGTATCTCTTATTATATTACTTCCTCTGTTGATATTATACCAAGTTGGAAGATTTTTTGTTTAAAAATAAGTGATTAAAGTATAACAATATACTTAACATTTGATAAAACATATATTATATAAAATTTAAGTTAAAACAAGATTTTAGCATTAAGATAAATATTCCTATGATGGAATTTAAATAGCAGTACAACATAATATTATATGTGTTTATGTAGGAAAAATTAAGTAACTGTTAATATAACTTTTCAGACATCTCAGCAGCCTGGCTACATTAGACCTGGGGCCTTAGATTTTATCTGTCATGTGACAGGATTTAATAAACGTTTCTAAGGCATTAAAGACTGAGTGTTTAGGAAATAAGATATTTTCAAGGTTGAAAATTAAACCTGAATTTACCAGGGCAGCCTTTAACTCAAGTCTGGGAGTGAAGTGAACCCCACAGTGTAGCAGAAAGTGACTGGTTGAGTTCAATTCTCTACACTGGGTGCAAATATGGTCCAGTCCCAGGATATACTTGCCCCGGGATCCAGACAACAGATTTGCCCCCAGTCTCAGACGGGTGATACATTTATCTATCCTTAAGGAATAGTTTTCAGGCCATCTGAGCCCCACTGAGTATTGGACAGAATCACAGCTATCCACCTTCACGCCCGAGCAATAGTCTCTCCAGCGCTTGATGGACTGCGACCTGACCAAAGAACTTATCTCAGTGGGTGAGAGATTGATTTGTTTATCCACAGTCACATGATCCAGGCCAGATTTTGCCGCCCTATCAGCGGCCTCATTTCCTCCCACACCTATATGAGCTGGGCACCAGACAAGGGTAATTTCCAGACCGGATTGTTGGATGGTATGATTTAGAGTGATGATTTTTTTCTAAAAGGTCCGGTCTGGATTTACAATGAAAATTTTGAATTGACTGCAGCGCCGAAAGAGAATCAGAATAAATAACCGTGTTTTTTGGTTTATGTAGAATTACCCAGCTCATTGAATTAATTAATGCTATCATTTCTGCTGAGTAGATTGACAAATTGTCCGAAAGCCTAACAACAGAAGAGAGATTTTCAGAAGGAATATAGAAAGCTGCTGCTACCTTGCCAGACTGTGGGCACTTAGAACCATCCGTATAGATACTAAAATGATTATCATATGTTTGTTCAGAATATAATTTAACTTGAATATTACTTAGGTGTGGGAGTTGATTTTTTAAGTTGTAATGAGATAGGGTGAGATCAACCCGTGACTGTGGTATTAGCCAGGGATGCTCAACATTTGGCCTGAAGTCTGCTACCTGTATGTCTTTGAGACCGAACTCCTCCACCAAGGTCTGGGTATGAGCCCCAAATGGGGGGTCATTTTTTTCAAATTTACTCTTGGTGTAGTGTCCAGTCCCAAAGATGGAGTTCACGGGGTTATTTCCCCTTGGTTGTGCTCTGGCCCAGTAGTTGACAGTTTGGGCCCTGCGCCTGATAGCCAAAGGTAGTACTCCAGCCTCTGCCTCCAGTTTATGAGTAGGTGTGGAATTAAGGGCCCCCAGGGCTTTATACTGAATGGTATCCAGTTTACTAAGTAAAGTTGGGGAGGCTGCAGCATAAATTTCAGCACCATAGTCAATCTTAGATCTAATAAGGGAAATGTAAAGAAGTAATAGGCTTTTTTTGTTTGCTCCAAAGTCTGTATGTTTAAGCATGGTCATCATTTTTAGGTCAGTGGTACACTTTTTAATTAAATGTTCTATATGCAGTTTAAAGGATACTTTTTTTGTCCAAAATCATACCAAGGAATGTTGTTTTGTTTTCAAAATTGATTTGTGTACCACCTAAGTGTATGTTTAATTTATGCTGCAGCTGGTTCCCAAACAGTACACCGACAGTTTTTTCTTCAGATATTTTGAATTCCCAGTTTTGAGCCCATTCCCAAATCATATCTAGCCCTTTTTGTGCCTTAGTGGCCATAGTTTTAAGATTTTTGCCTGTTATCCATGTGCCTGAATCATCTGCGAATTGACTTAGAGACATGTCGGATTTTGAGATGGATACTGGAAGGTTATTAATAAATAAATTAAAAAGAAGAGGGGAGAGTATCGCGCCCTGTGGGGTACCTCTCGAGACATTTTCCTGGTCTGAGAGGGTACCGCTTACCCTTACTTGGATTTTACGCCCTTCTAGGAAAGACCTGAGGTATTGGAAACAAGCTCCCGTTATACCGTATTCTTTTAACTTGTAGAGAACACCGAAGTCCCATGTTAAATCAAATGCTGCCTGTAGATCTAGAAAAATGGCTAGCACTGATCGGCCTCTGTTTTTGGCCGCAATTATATCATGTTGTAATCGAGCTAATTGATCTAAAGTGCTCCTTCCCTTTCTAAAGCCAGACTGAGAGGGATCTAGGTAATTATTAAATTCTATATGATGGTCTAAACGGGCCTTAACCATCGCCTCTAGCAATTTCCCAGAGTGAGATGTAAGGCTAATAGGTCTATAAGATTTTGGCTCTTCACTGTCCTTATTTGTTTTTTTAATAGGTATAATGCAAGCTTCCTTCCAAATAGATGGATAGACTCCTTCATTCCACACCCTATTGTACAGATTTAGCCACAAAGAAAGGATTTCATCTGACATGTTCTTAAACATGGAGTAGTGAATTTGGTCAAGTCCAGGGGCGGTGTTTTTCCTGTCATGAATGCATTTTTTAAGTTCATTTAATGAGAATGGTGTTTTTAGTGGCGTGTCATTTAACCCCGGCTCATATATTTCCTCGCGGTGCTGTGACTCAAATTGTTTTTGGTATTCTAAAGTTTCACGCGATAAATTTGAGTCACTTGATACTTGTTTGTAATGAGTTATTAAAAACTGAGCCTTTTCAAAGGGTGTTTTAGCAATTCCATCTTTATATTTCAATAACGGTACAGGGTTTATTCTTTTGCCAGATAATTTTTTGATTTTGTTCCAAAAGAGTTCTTTTGTTTTGCTCCTACGATGATATTTTTGGCATTTTGTTCAGCATTTTTAAGTTCTAAAATGTTTGCTGGACAAGGATTTCTTTTTGCCCTATTCAGAGCCTTTTTCCTACCCTGTACCGCTTCATGACAGTCATCGATCACTCCACCACTGGACTTGAAATTTTGATTTTTTATGAGGCGCAGGGGCTGGGGTACATTCCTTTACCATGTGCAGAGTTGAATTTGTCAAATTTGACAGGTGATCATTTATATCATCAGAGTAGACTTGGTTTTCACTAATTGATTTACAGAGAATTTTGAATTTTTCCGAATCTGTTTTATTTAAATTTAGACTTTTTGTTTCTGGATTTTGTTCATTTGATTTTTGGTTATTTACTGATATTAAGATTGGGAAGTGGTCTGACCCCAGGGTATCTTCATGAACTCCCCAAGCTGAAATTGAGGCAATTTTGTATGTGCCGAAGGTTAAATCTATGTGTGTTAAATTCCCATTAGATTTGTCTATTCTTGTTGGAGTGCCGTCATTGAATAAGATCAAATCATGTTTTTCGGCCCATTCCAAAACATCCTTCCCACGACGGTCTGATACTTTTGATCCCCACTCATTATGATGAGCATTAAAATCCCCAGTTACGATACAATTTATTGCCTCATTTTGAGTTGGAAGGCTCTTAGTGATGTGATCTAGGGATTCCTGATCACACCCTCTAGAATAAATGTTGGCTAAAAGTAAAGAATGGTTATTTAAATAAACTTTAATTAGTTGGTACTCTATTTTAGAGTCACTATTTTGATCCCTGGGGTTGTCTACTCTGATGTATTCATAATTTAAAGAGTCTTTTATATATATTGCCAAACCACCACATATATTTATCTTTTCGGTATACGGCTTATGTTCGAAATTGTATCCAGGAATATTTTTTTATGTATTTTTATTAAACTTAGCTTCCTGGATACATAAAATGTCTATATGTGGATTTTTACTTATTAAGTTTTTTAATTCTGATAATTTATGAGCAGTCAAGGATTGAGCATTATATGATATTATATTAAGTTCTCTACACATGATTAGGCTTTGCTTTGGCAATTTTATTTTGGGCCTTTTTAAACTGTTGTCTACTAGGAAACTGCATTGGTCTTTTGCTAAGCAGTCTCCTACCCATTTTAAGTTTACCAGGAGTACTGGTTACCTTTACCCTGATCCTTGCTCCTCTGCTAGGTGTCGGTGGTTTTGAGCAACCTTGAGTTATTCCCGTTTTTTTGTTACTAATCAGTTTAATCTGTTGAATATTATTTGTTTCTGGAGAATTTGATTTGGTGCTAGCTGTTTGTTGGAATAACTGTTTCTGTAATGAATTTTCTATGAATGTTCTCAAGTTTTTCCTGGTGGGTCTGGATTTGTCAAGGATTATATTTTCTATGATATTTGTAAGTTGTGAGGAAAGAATTTTGGTTGATTGTTTTTTATTCATGATATCTAAATGGTGATCTGCAAATGTATTTTCTTGTGATTTTGAGAATGTATGAGTGTTGATACCGGGAGCACTCTTGAGTGGTGATTCGTCAATTGCAACCACTCCAGAAATGGATAATTCGTGATAAGATAAAAAAAAACTGGAGTGGATGGAGACCACTGAGTCCTCCTCTGTGATATTGTAAGAACTACTGTCGCTGACCGCGGAAGAGATCTCCGAGACTTGAGTCAATGAGTCCCCACCACGATCAGGTTTTACAGGCGAGGACTCAGGGGTCTCCCTAGGCGAAGATGTGCCCTGTAAGGTTGGAATCTCTATCTGCCCAGCTGGTAAAAGTGTGGGTGAGCTGATCTTGGCCGCCAACCCGGACTCGGTCCCCCCTCCTCCATACTAGCTGGGGGAGAGGCGGACACAGAGCCCGGGGAGTCGGCCGACCATTCGCTTGTTTTGGGTGACTCTGGGCAGGTAGGATTCTTCCCTGGCGGATTGTTATATTTACTTTCCGCATTTTCTACTATTCCAACCGCCCTGGCCCACGGGATGCCCTCCTTTTTCATAAGCATGGTTATACACTGTGTTTTCATGTACTGAGGGCATCCCGGGTACCAGGCCTGATGGTCCCCACTGCAGTTTGGACAAAGAAAATCAGATTCACTACAGTGGTCTGGGGGAGTTTGCATGATGTGGCTCTATGCCCGAACCTCTGGCACCTGAAACATCTCATGGGGCATAAATAAATTGTTCAGTTTTAAAACTAAAATTAGTATCCCGAATTTTGACGTACAATGGTACGGCCCCCCTAAAAGAAAGCTTAACTGCCCCAGTTCCCTTGCCCCATTTATTATTGACTCTATTTATCTGGATAAGCTCCACCCCATCAGCTGGTTCAGAAATTAGGTCGGGGCGGAGCTCAGTTAAATCAGTTCCAATTGGCACCCCATGGATGATCATATCTGTGACTCGGTCCTGCTGGGGCAGTGTTGCCACTACCCTGCATTCACCGAGCCATAGATTGTGGTCGTTTATTACTTTGGCCAGAGGTTCGACCCCCGGGAATTCTACCATCACTGATCCTGACGACAATAGGGTCACCCGCTGGACCAGAGGCATTTTTACAGAAATTAGTTTTCCCAGCTTAATTACATTTAGCTGGGATAGTAGACTCTCTGGACCCCTGGATTTTAAAATACAAATATACTTGTTTGGGACCGTTATACGGTGCTGGTCCCTGGGATCCAGAGTAGAGCCTACTAGCCTACTAATGTCCATCGGGTGCCTACCTGGATTTAGTGCCCTAGGTTTAATTCTGTATTCCCTGCCGGCCATATTGAGAGAGAAAGTATATAGTAAATTGCTCGGCAGGGAAAATTTAACAAGAGTAGATGATACAGAATATAATACTTAATAATGAATATGCTAGGGTACATGAATTATTAAAAAAAAGCGATAGTATGCATGTACTAATAATTTTAAAATTGAGTACTAAAAGTACTACTAATGTGGATTATACTAAAAGGACAGGGGAAGGATATGTAAAATAACGGTAATAATTTGGTCACTGAATACCGTTTTCACTATCGACACACATACAAAAGTAAACAAACTCAATAATACACAATATAAACCTAAAATAATGTTTTGTATATCCGAAAGGTCCTGTCCGAAAACTACTACACTATTAAAAAAATATTTTACGGACCTCCCGGGAGAAAAGAGATCAATAATATCAGATTATATCAATGAAACAAATTTTGGACACTGACTAGGCTAATGTGGACGTGGCAGGCGATGTTGATAATAATATAGGGGAAAGGGGGTGTGGTACCATGGACCATTGGTCTTCTTTTTTCTATTTTCTTTTTTCTTTATTTTCTGCGTCGGTATTTACACCGGGACCGGAAGATCAAATCATGTCACCATACAACGCATCAATACGTTTATATACCATCATGTCGACAGTTATTGTTTTTTGCCCACCAGCTAGTGCGCATGAGCGAGAATGCTTCGTTTTGTTTACAAACACGATGTTCCCTATTTGTTCTGGGTATAATATAACTTACTGAAGGTCTAGTCAAATATATCTTAAAAGTTTGTATTTTTTTTAGAAAGAAAACAACAACAACAACATAATTTCATCCCATAGTTTGGCAAGCCTTTGCACACTACAACGAAAGCAAGGTTCCCGGAAAGCACGTGCAGATGAGAAGGAAAGCCGGGACCCACGCTTATTTTCGTCACTTCCGTCAATCGAAAAGATGGCGACTGCACTACCTTGGTGTTTTTATACACTCAATAAAGGAAAAAAATTGAAGATGTTTCTTCCGACAAATTTGCGTTGTTTGATGAGTGAAACTGAAAAGTAACGTCTGTAAACGTATAAAAATCTCGGAATCGAGTGCCTATGGTTCAAAGCATATTACCTGGCTAAAGTTTAACATTTGTTGTATTGGTTGTCAATCCGAAAGTAGAATACTTGAAGGCGATAAAGTCACTGTAATAAAACAAGACGCAGTAAATTGTCTCAATATTTGTTCGTTTATTTTCCCCTGTATGCCGTGTTATCTGTTTGATTTATTGTACCCTATCATTATGATATACGTCCAAATTACATTGTCATGTTAGTACAAATATATTACACTCGAGACTTCGAATATATTCTCCTCACAATTTAGTTTATTGTCAAAGTTGAGTTCAATCGCAAAATAATCACACTGTGTTTGTAATACCCTAATGACCTAATGCTACTTTAAAAATACCTCAAGGTATAGTGTGTGGCCCACAGACAGCGTCCTAAAGATTTCTGTTTATTGGTATATGGTGATACATATCTTTACAAAGACTATGTGATATATAGGTATGACTTCCACTGAAAATGTAATGATGTAGCTATAACTGTGATTCTATTTCACAAGTATTCGACTTCAAAAATATTGAACAGTAACTATATTTCGCCTTGTACATAAGTACTGCGAGAAATATACAAATAAACAAATATACATGAAAACAATTAACAATTAAATACAGAACATTTATTTTACACAATCTACTACAATGTGTTATTGAGCGTTAAGTTAATCTACGCAAACATTATGCAGCTTTTGATGAACTTAGACACATAATTCATCAATGACTGGCCTATTGGCAGACACAAAACATGGAGCAATTAATTTCCATACAGCTGTTAAAGAGATAATATTATATCATTACAGAGTGGTTCACATGAAGACTGCATGTAATATTGATTTCCCGTTCCATGTTCCAGCGCAATAGTTTATGGATCATATCACAGAAGTGGAGCCACTATATTCCTAACCACATGTGACTAAAGCCTTGTTAATAATATACAGACCACAATCTGACTCCTAGTTTCAGTTCTTTTCTGGTGTACATTCAAGAAACCACTTAAAACGATTTGAATTCTTGATTTAAAGGGGCATGCCCTGGAACTGAAGGGTCTCGAATAGCAATCAAATTGGTATCATTTTAATGCCTAAATCAATTAATGAAAGCACTGTAAAATATTTACAAAATATCCCGCTAGTTTACTCAAAATACACATTTCAAGATTTACCAAACATGCCGATTTCGGCCTCAGAATTATTCGTCATTTTTTCACAACTCGACCCTTTTGGTATCTGTCAAAACCGAAAACATCGCGGAAAAATGTCAACAAACTGAAATGGTAAGTATTGCTCGTGTTATGTTCACTTGAAAGGCGGCGCACATGCTCAGTTAAACTCTCAGACCTATCGGAAATATCATTGTCGTCAATAAAAGGCTTACAGCCTTTTATTTAAACCGACGTGTAAATACCAGCGCGCGCGTTATAGGGTCATTTTTCAATGCACATTCTTCTTTGACTTTTCGGTAATAATTGGTTTTACAAGTGACAAACACATTTTTGGTGTACGAAAAAAAAGACACAGCAGTTCCAGGGCATGCCCCTTTGATATATGAAAATTACCCTGAGGTAAATATATTGAATTGATACAAATTAGATTATTCAGAGTATGGTATAGGTTGTAATTTTAAGATGTTTCATTTTGGGTGCGGTGGCATTGGTATATAAAATACATGAATGTTTTGTTAAAATGAAAGGAGTGCTCATTGATCTCTTAATTTCTGTAATGAATGCTCTCTAGATCCTATACATGTTGTCGCTTTTATCATTTTTTATTTTTATTTTAAATAAAGGACTCAATATTGTATCTCATGCAACAGGGACATCTCCATGTATATTTAAACAGATAAACAGAAAAAACTCCGATGTTTCAAACAGCAGTGAATCATATTGCTCAAACGAATTTACCAATCAGAGCATTGGATAATTAACACCAAACTAAATATTGTATATCTGGTACACTGTAACATGGGACGACAACCAGTTTATGTGGTGTATCGAACTATTTGCAGGGGGGGGGGGGGGTTAAAGCATCGATTAAGCCAGCAATCAATTCAAAATTATCCCATATTGAGGTTTATCTTATACTCACGTCACCATGACAACTAAACGTAAAATTAAACCAGAAACAATGACAGAGATTTGAACTGACGAGGGGAGACGCCCTTATATGAAAAAGTGTACCTTGTTCAAACAACCATACTTCAACAGGCCTTCTAATCTTATTAAGTTTTAGTCTCAGTGGAAAACTGATAACGTCCACAGTTACTGTCTATTTAAACACGTCAGTATTATCTGATAAAACTCGCCATTTATATGAAATGGACTAAGTATGGTTTGATATTGTGTAAAGGGACTTGGATGATGTGAATAGTTCCCCGGTGTATGTATTATTATACCTGTTATCTTTGTTTGCTTATTATTGATTATATTCTTGTGTTTCATACCTGCGATGAGACCTGAACTAACTTGAAGCAGTCATATATAGAACAACTAGTTTTACATTAGGATGTAAATAAAAACAGCCTCGTCTGTATATATACGTATTGTGTTTTATTCTGGATATAAGTATACTACTGCATGGTAAGGTGATATATATTGATAATTTGATAGGTTTGTTTCATTTCCGGTTTGTTGTGTCACGTGCAGTGTAGCTTAAATTATCATGATTCACCAAAAGTACCCCCCCCCTTATCAATTTTTTTATTTCCGCGACATAATATTTTAATAATATATGTTATGATGTACACTCAAAATTAACGATGGGCAGTGCTTTTATAAGAATCTGTCGATGACTGAACTTCCATCTCTCGCGCGCACCTGTTTTCAAAAATATATTCAACAAGACGGGCTTTAAAACCACAATGTTCCCTTCAGGCGACCTTTGACCTGAAATACACATGTCCTGTAGAGATTGTCATGATGAACCAACATAAGAAGTTTGTTAATTGTGGGTGGAAGCCTTTAGATTTTATTGGCAAGTTTAAGTTTGGTACAGACAAACAAAGGGTCATAAATCTTCTAAAAATGATCGAATCACAAAACCCAGACAATTTGGGCTGGGAACTTAGTCACAATAGTTCTATCAAAGTTTAGTAAAAATGTCTTGAAAAATATAGAAGTTGTGAATATTTTTTCTCTATTACATACGCACAAAATAAACAAAGAGCCATAATTCCGTCAAAAGTGATCGAATCATAAAACCTTGACAATATGCACTGGGTTGCTTGAAAACAATAGCTCCATGAAAGTTCATCAAAATCCCTTGAGAAAAGAAGCACACAAGAGTATTTCTCTATTGCAATGATTTAAAATAAAAGGCAAAACTGACCGAATCTTATGTGTTAGGGTTCTTGGTTACAACAAGCTTAAGTACCTTTTTGCAAAATCCCATGAGAAATGTAGGAGTAGTATCTTAAAAGAAATTTAGGAATTTTCTCGCCACGGTATTATTGAAATAATGTAGAAAATGGCGTTAAATCCGATGAAATAACTAACTAAATAAAGAAAACGAGTACATGTACTTTATTCTAATGTTTTACTAATGATCTCATTATAATTGTAATTATAATTGTAGTCCTATCCAGATCTATGCTTGATTTTTGGACTTGATTTTTATCAAAATCAAGTCCTTTGTAATCGTTGACTTATATTTGTCGCTGGACTCCATAACAGCTTGGTTAAAAGAATGCCACATAAAGGAAATAGTACGCAACTAAATGGTATGTTTATATAGAAGTATCTGGAATCTTTCCCCAATTAAGTGTGTCAGATCTAAATACATTTCAAATCATTCTATTGTAACTACATGGAAAGAGTCATGTATCTAAATAAGTGCTTGTCGGTAGATACATGAGATTTTCAAATACGTAGAATTAAAACCGCGTATTCACTGTCCAATAAAATATGTTGCCGTAGAAGTAGTTCTACTTTCGGTTTTCGTTCGATAGTTCAGAAAAATCTCCACGGACGTATTCATGCATTTGCAACAATCTACCATCGATGTGTGTGTTTTGAGCCTTTCTAACATTTCTTAATATTACAAAGCGAATTCTCATTTAATCGTATTCCGGGATATTCACACCAACTAGTGTTATTTTGATGACGGAATCGCTATTTATAGACTCACTCCCTGCAATGGCTAGTACCAAAGCGTAACCGATGTGGGGAGTTTGATTTATCGAAGGTTGAATGTTAAAACTGCGGCTTAAGAATAATAATTCGAGTCGCTAAATACGAACGTAAATTACTGGATACGTGCTTTTAAAATTTCCTGTTTAAGAGTTCCTTTTACGCCAGATTATTTAGAATTACATAATCACGTCTGAATTTCATGCAACATCGGGTTAACTATAGGTCATATAGGTCTTACTCTACTGTGTCAGGACCTTTTTGATTTGAGTGACCCTGAGTGTTCAATGCGACGATGTTCTGTTGTGTTAAAACCAGAAGAATCAATGTTTGTATTTACTGTAACTGAAGTGTTGTTTACCTATATGCATATGACCTGCATTACAATATGAATGAAAAATCGGTCCGTAATTTTAAATGTTAAAGTATTTGTATGGGCTCGAACGATGTGGGTACACATTTCTCTCTTTCGTCTCGTATGGTAAAAATCAAGTCCGACAGTACTTTCAGTACTTTGATTTATATTGATACTATCATTATCTGTGACCCCAGTCATAACCTTTCTCCTGTTTGTTTGCACAATCTGTGGTTATATTTAATAGTAAAACATCTCTGTGTCAGTCACACTATTACTGGGACCATAATGGAAACAAGAGTCTACTCTCTCTTCTTATCACAAGATATACTAGTATATGATTGATACATTGTATTCTTATTTCATCTATGTTTGATAATTTGTTTTCAAAAATTCGTGCAATCTTTTTATAGGTTATTTGTCATCAATGTTTTCAATCATTTATCATTTTATATTTCTATATTTATGATATATTACACGAGTGCTTTATTAATTTTCAATTAATTACTTATTTACTATACTATTTATGCAACATGCTTGATACATATATCCTGAATAAATAGTATTATTATGACTAGTTCACATCATTGATTGGACCGTGAATAATGGCACTAAAATCAATTATAACCTCTTAAACTTTGGAATAAAACAATAATTAATTTCTCAGCCTCATGTTTAACTTTAAATCGTTTGACTAAAAGGTTTGCAGAGTTGAACATATTGTTTGACTGGATTGCACACTTATTGCGATTTAGGAATGCTGATTTCTATGGTACTTTTTTCTATAACTCATAAAGAACTCATGTAATTATTAACATTTGTTTTCATATTTAATAACAGCCCTTATTCTTATTTGTGTAACTATTATTATTAGTAGTAAAATATATCCCAGAAACAACAAGTTATATCAATGTACTAGCTATTGAAGGCAACATTGTGAATAATGTGAAATATCTTACATAAACATTATGTGTGTTTAGAAAAAACTTTTTACAATGTATGCCATGTCACATTTTCAATCAACTCACAGATGTGTAATGATTAAAACTCATAAACGACATTTTTAAAGTTATCATGCTGGTGAATATTTACCATACTCTTTACAACAAAGTGTGATCAATGGATAACAATACAGTAGCGTGTTTTCTTTTATCTGTTTACGAGTTCATGGTCGCAACATTCAGCTGTACGTACAATAAAAGGGATTGTCACGAAAAAAATCTAAACAATTATAATACATAATTATATTAATGTAAAATGTATTAATAACGATCTATTCCAGGAATGTTACCTGTATGTTATCAGTTTCTCTCTAGATGACACGTTGCGGCTTTACGACTGTTTGTCTCTTTGTAAACTTGAATTTGATTATCTTTTCGAGTGAAAAATCTTAAAAAGCGAGTTTAAAATATCTTTTAAGCATTTTCTGTTAGCGTGTTGAATTGCCCACACATTGTACTATATATGAGTTAAATATTTTTTACTGCGTTGCAATAACTTGGAAGTTTATATCATCCATTGGACAATTTGATTCGGCGAAGTGCTTTCCCTCTTATGTGTATATATGGGTTACATAGAAGAATTCTATTAAGGATTTTTTTTCGTGACAATCCCCTTTGCATACAATTGGTTTACACACATTGGTAAATTGTGACTTGAACAAGTTCCCAGTAAACAATGCACAATGCTTACACGTATCTGACCTGGTTGTTTCATAACATCTGTTATCATTACAAATTATTATAAAAACAATCATAAAATTGATAAAGCATTCGTGTTATATATCATTTTGATACCACAGGCAATAGGCTTATTTGGATTTCAGACGGGATGCATTTTTACACAAAACAAACCAACAAACGCGTATTAATATTTATATGGAAATACTTTCACACTTAGGGAAAATAACTGTTTGGGCAGCATTAAGTTCGTCCAGCATTATTGGTCCAGTTTTATTTGAAGATAGAAGTGATTGGGTAATACAACAGTTACCGATATAAATATAGATAAATTAAAAAAGAAATTTGTACCAGCACTAATGAGAAAATGTGCGGATTCAAATACACTGTTAGTACACTCAGCAAAATGGTCCCTTCATAGGTAGATATCATATACAAAGTCATGTAGTATATTTTGGAATTAAAAACAATTGTGTCAAACAGTTTTATATTGACGGTTACATTGGACTTCGCTGCATATGTGCGAGGTTTCGCTGTGATATTGCGTTGTAGAATACACAGGTGTGTCACGAACATGGAAAACATACGTTATTACTAAGTTACTATGGTAACATAATTATCTGTTCGCAGTTAGTTTTCCACTATTGTGAAAATAATGCTTTGTAGTTCCATATTCGTTATAAATATATTTTTCAGATAATATGACAACATCTCAGTAGCGGTGAATCTGCAGAGTATGACCACAATATAGCGTACTATGTTCTACTACTTACAGTATACGGACTTCATGGTTTGTTGAGTGCCGTGTTCGTCTTCTAAACAAAACTGACAAAACCCCGGAAGACAAAGGAAGAAGAGTCTGATACTGAATAAACGTTTACCCTGAAGCCTGAAAATGCTTCACACAGATTAGAAGAACAGCGGAAGCCAGCTTGCTGTAATATTCTACATGGAAATGTTCAACAAAACAAAAATATCAACTTATCGTACGATTCATTAACCGTCATGCATTTACTGACCTAGATACTCTTCGTTTTGTGAGATAAGTCGTGCATTTTGAAAAAAAGGTTTGGATTATAAAAAGTCATAATGGCTGAGCATAGAAGATTTCCTGTGCACACAAAGACAGTGATTATGGCCATATTGATGATAATGTTGTGTACAATTCTCTATGTGTCACAAGGAAGTTCACGAAGACGAGGTAGGTGGGATCCATATTGATTTAAATTCTTATTTTCTTCATGAATTAGCATTAGCATTTGTTATACAGTGAACTATTTTAAACTTCGATGTACGAATATGAGTACATATTTGTATAAAGTTCGTATATCAATGTATACCAAGGTTCGAATCTCAATCGTAGCAGATCATACCCTTCTATGAAAATTTGACAAAAATGTCGATTAAGTACAGTCCAGGAAGCCTGGTTAGATGAACCGACCGTCGTACATTACTGAAAATTTGTTGAAATTGTCGTTAACCCACTCAGAAAAAAAACATTTATGTATATCAATGTACGTACACACGAGTTTATGTGCTTTGAAATATGTCTATATAATTGTGTGTCGTTGAAAATACATTACTGAAAAATTTCACCTACGTAAAGATATGATTAAATAGTTTGTTAGATTTTATCTTGCTGTCGCGCTAAGGGCACTGACGAAATCGTCTTATCGCACCACCACACTGTACATCATTGCACACATTATATGCTATTGTCCTCGATCTGCCACACATGGTCAAATCGTAGACCGGTCTTATCCAAAGCAGTTTGTCACCAACAAAAATCTTTTTTTGATATTTTTTTCGTGACAAACCCTTTTGGTCTTATCAGGATTTAGATAAAAATACGAGTTTTGTAAGCTGGCTAAAAAAGCTTTATGCATGTTATAAAGATAAAAACTGTGAGGTCTTGTAGTGTACTAACTGCATGTATTCTAGTACAAACAGTCTGAGGTTTTAGAGTACAACATGAAGGATTATGTTTAAACTGTTTGTATAATTTTATCTTCATGTCGTTCTAGCAGACACATACCATGTTGTAGTGTATGACATTATGTGTTTGTATATACATTTATACGTATCGTAGGTTACCTTTGTTAAATGAACGATTTGTAACAGTTTTTTATAAACAAAAGACAAATATACCATGTTGAGTATACATTGCACTATAAACAATACATGTACAGTTTATTATCTAATAATTAACAACAATATATTTTAACTTCCTAATACGTACTATGTATATATAACATTTACATATTATAACTTCCTAATACATACTATGTATACATAACATCTACACATTTTCTGCTCAGTGTCAAAAAATAAGAAAACATTTACAAGCAAGCGTAAGGAAAAGAACAGCGACATATGCACTACTTTATATTCATATTATGTATCATAGTTTGTTTTTATATCATACTTCATATTTATATCATACTTCATATTTATATCATACTTCATATTTATACTATGTTTCATATTTATAATATACTTTATATCATACTTCATATTTATGTGATAGCTTATGTTTATGTATATATTATATTTCATGTCTATATATATTTTATACTTATTTTATCTATATTTATATAATACAGGGTGTCCCAAAAGAAAGGTAACACTTTCATACACGTTTAATGTCCCTTTAAATTGCAGATGAATACATAATATTTATATAGATATGTAGATCAAAGATGTAAGTTTTTTGTGGAAGAGAACTTTATAAATATCTTCAGAATTTGCAATGTAATACAAATTAGAAAACAAAAGTGCATTTTCATCCTTAACGTCGTTTTTGTGATTTATGACGTTATTTGATGTGACGTTTTTTTAATCCTCTTTACTTACCGTAAATGCACAATGAAATTTTCTATCACTTAGATATTATTAAAAAAAGTCATGTCTTTGTTGGACTTTCTTTACGTTGCATTTGTTTTGTTTCAATCACTGAAAGACACCGTATCATAAAAGACGAACGGTCCTATTATACCATGGTACAACATTGCACACCGCGATTTAGTAATATTCAGTCGATATCCGTAGGTGGAAGACTGCGGAATATTTTGATTCGCGCATAGTCTGGACCTCAATCCGTGCAACCTCTTTCATTAGGAATATTTTTAAGTCAAAGATCCATAGTCCCAAACCACTGAACAAAGAAACGCTGTAGAAGTGTTAAAATGGTCCAGATTTCATCGAGCGTGTATGATAAGCAAAGAGGATGAAAGGTCGTCACATCAAATAACGTCATAAATTGCTAATGCGACGTCACTTGAGGATGAAAATGCACTTTTGTTTTCAAATTTGTATTAAACTGCAAATACTGAAGATATCTATAAGGTTATCTTACAGAAAAAAACCCTACATCTTTGATCTAAATATCTATATACATATCATGTATTCGTCTGAAATTTAAAGGGTTTTTAAACATGTATGAAAGTGTTACCTTTCTTTTGGGAAACCCTGTACCTTGTATTAATACTATACTTTATATTTATATTGTACATGTATCATTAACATTAACTTAACTGGATGTGTGGTTAAGTTTCCAACAATTTTGACTTTATAAACAACACCATAAAAAGTATGATAAAATGTGAATAGACTTAGTGGAAATCTTTAGAACGGATGTCAGCAAGCATGACCAAGTAGCTTAGACTAAGGAAGGACGATTATAAAATCAATGCATGTCATTTATTACACAATGTCATGTTTGAGAGCGCATGTCAATTGATCCATCTTTTGTACAGTTCAAGGACTGTTCCAATAGCAATCTAAAACGTGTGGTGTCAAATGATCTTATCTGAGAGTTGCCGATGTATCAATTTACAAAATGTATGCTCTGTGCATTGTTGTAGTGTGAAGTTTGATGATTCTAATAGTAACAAATGGAACATATGGTTTACATAACCTAGCACATTGACTTGTTCTAGCAGTTGATCATGAAACCGAGGCACATTTAGTACGAACATAGATTTTGTATTTATAAATATGTATATAATCAAGTTAGAACTATCATTTACATACAGACTTATAAATATGTATATAATCAAGTTAGAAATATCATTTACATACAGACTTATAAATATGTATATAATCAAGTTAGAACTATCATTTACATACAGACTTATAAATATGTGTATAATCAAGTTAGAAATATCATTTACATACATACTTATAAATATGTATATAATCAATTTAGAAATATCCTTAACTAACATACTAACCTATAAATTGTATTATACTTTTCGCTCTCCAAGCATTGATCAGTGATTGCTAATACAAAAGACAGAAATCAACGCAGTATAGATAAATCAATGTGATATCTTAGCTCATTAAGTCTCTATCATGTGGTTGTTTAAACAAATATGAGTAATCCATATACACTGTAACATGACATTCAATATAGATTAAACATTAGATATGCCGCTTGAATACCTGTCTAGATTAAACATTAGATATGCCGCTTGAATACCTGTCTAGATTAAACATTAGATATGCCGCTTGAATACCTGTCTAGATTAAACATTAGATATGCCGCTTGAATACCTGTCTAGATTAAACATTAGATATGCCGCTTGAATACCTGTCTAGATTAAACATTAGATATGCCGCTTGAATACCTGTCTAGATTAAACATTAGATATGCCGCTTGAATACCTGTCTAGATTTACCAGTTTTATATAATTCATAAAATCGTTTCAGTTTTAATTTAATGTATTTTCATGAATGCGTAATGCGTATTGACCACAAAAGTGGTCTGGACATATAGCAAATTGTTTTTGCACATAACGAATTGACTTTTTTTACAGAACGAACTGCAAATGGACTAAACAAACTGCTTTTACCCCACAACGAATTTATGTTACTACATACACAATGATTTCTGCAGATAACAAATTGATATTTGCAAATGTAGAACTGCGTTTTACATTGAACAAATGATAAATGCGCATGACTTGAGAACATAATAAATTAAGTTTCTAACACAACGATTCAAAATATACAATGTAAGTCAAAGGAGGCGTTCCATAACAACGTTTGAACTATAACATTAATATGTCGATACGTTTATCATCGTGGTTGAAAATAACTGTTGATTGTATTTAGTTTTGTCATAGGTTTAGTTTTATGTTGACCCGGTCCATACCCCGTTCGATTATCATTGGTCATTTGGTCACGGGTTCGAAATCCACACGTCTTGCTCATAATCCCTGGCAAATCAGAACACATACAATGTTGCCACGTTCTGTTACTTATAGAATATGATACAAGGATAGTAAGCAGGAGTACAGTCATACCGTACATCTATATATATCTGCGATAAACCTATTTAGCACAAAACGTAAACATTTATTACACTTGATCGTGGATATAAACATTAAGACAGTTCAACATTTGACTGTTTTGCAAACTACCAGTTCAGCCCACACATCCCCACCCACGTTTAAGTATTTAGATCACACTAATTTATTCAGATATTAAATGGGTTTTGAGTATTTAGATCACACTAATTTATTCAGATATTAAATGGGTTTTGAGTATTTAGATCACACTAATTTATTCAGATATTAAATGGGTTTTGAGTATTTAGATCACACTAATTTATTCAGATATTAAATGGGTTTTGAGTATTTAGATCACACTAATTTATTCAGATATTAAATGGGTTTAAAGTATTTAGATCACACTAATTTATTCAGATATTAAATTGGTTTAAAGTATTTAGATCACACTATTTTATTCAGATATTAAATGGGTTTTGAGTATTTAGATCACACTAATTTATTCAGATATTAAATGGGTTTTGAGTATTTAGATCACACTAATTTATTCAGATATTAAATGGGTTTTGAGTATTTAGATCACACTAATTTATTCAGATATTAAATGGGTTTAAAGTATTTAGATCACACTAATTTATTCAGATATTAAATTGGTTTAAAGTATTTAGATCACACTAATTTATTCAGATATTAAATGGGTTTTAAGTATTTAGATCACACTAATTTATTCAGATATTAAATGTGTTTTGACTCATGAAGTCGATGCATACTCGAGTAGATTTGCCTATCTAAGTAAATATTAATAAGATCAAATATGGGTTTGTATATTTCAGATATAACTATACAGGCTGGTTATAGAGATCCACCACGGTGGTCAGTGGACTTTTACAACAGAAGTGGTAAGTTATACACTACGAGTACAACCAACAAATCAAGTATGGCATGGTTCATTTTATATTGAAGCATTAAAGTTAATCAATGACGAGCTTCGTTCTATGACTGGTCCTGACACTTATTGTCCAACACAGTTGATCTTCTTTTAGTTACGAGGTGCTTTAAATGTCTGAAGTCAGTTGTAATTTCATCATCATTTACCAAGGTACAATTATCATTTTATTTGTATTAGACACGTTCTAAATCACGTGCAGGGATAAGTCTTATACATGATATTCAAATGACCTAAAGATTTACCCTCACGCTTGTTGTTAGCTCAAAACCAATGTTTCACGATGGGGTTAGGCTGTCTTCCTGAACATCACAGGCGTGGTAACCATTCCTCCAATCAAAAGATCACCTTGATTTTAACTGTAGTAACGTTACTATATAATTATCATTGTGTGAAATTTGTTAATGTACATACTTTACACGCTTGTAGCATTTCATACTATATTTAAAGCAGGCTTTTTTAGCTAGACGTGCTGGATTTTCAGTTTCTAGCTTTTCTTTCTCCTTTCTTATACTTTAATATTGGTATCATTAATATTTTCGATAAAACTTGATAATTCGAATAACTGTTGTCAATGGCAACGATATGACAAGACCTAACGCTAAACACTTTCACATCCTGTTGGAAATAATGCGATTATTATTTGGTTATTAAATGTCCGTTATATGGTAATTATATGGTAATTATATATTTTCTCATATGTTTATTATATGGTGTTATATGTTTATTATATGTTTATTATATGGTGTTATATAATTATTATATGGTATTATATGTTTATAATATGATGTTATACGGTTATTATATGTTTATTATATGGTGTTATTATATGGTAAATTTGTGATGTTATTGTTTATTGCATGGGGTCATATGTTTATTATACATTGTACTTTTATTATATGGTGTTATATGGTTATTATATATATATATATATAATATAAACATATAACACCATACAAATGGTGTTATATGTTTATTATATGGTGTTATATGTCTATTATATGGTTATTACATGGTGTTATATGTTTATTATATGGTTATTACATAGTGTTATATGGTATTCAAATCGAATACAGCAAAGTGTACAAACATATATGAACAATGTAAAGAACGACAGCAAAAACTGTTAAATATAAACAAAGATAACCAGTTGTTGTACATAATGACATTGATAACGTACTATCGTCTCTAACTGTTCTACACGTATATTTGGTTTGTACGTTCTAATTCGAAAACTGTCGAGTTGTTGAGTTTTTACCCGCCTTCGTGGTCGAGTGGTTAAGGTCGCTGACTTTAAATCACTAACAGAGAGTCGTGGGTTCGAGCCAAGTGCTTATGGAGGATTAGAGTCTAGTACTGGTTCTTTACAGGAACGATGTAAACAGTCCGTCTCACATGACTGTGACTGCATGCTGAAAAGGGGCTCAAAACTCGAACGAACGAACTAACAGACGAATGTTGAGTTATTATTGCTATTGTCCAGTTTCATAACCGTTGTTACCTCCCCTTATATTTAGCCCCCTTTGGTGCTCTTTAGCGTGGAGGTAAAGCAATCACTTCCGGTTGTTAGCAAACTAAGAATGACAGAAATATCGGGGGAAATTCCAAAATCTACCGAGAAAAAGCGTAGTTATTTATTGCTGCAGCAATTTTAGGGAAAAATTGTCAACATGAGTTAAGGCAGTAACCCTGCATAGATTTCCAGCGAATGAAAAGGTCAGAAAATTGGGGGTAAAGAGGGTGAAACTGGTCAGCCAAACCTTCACACTGGACGAAAAGTATGATCGACATTGTTCAGCTCACTTCGTGGACGGACATTACAACAAAGACAAGATATTTCAAATATCAGAAGTCCAATTAAATGTTTAAAAATAAATATTTACTCTCAGTTTATTTACTTAATTGACAATTATAACTGATAAATTTAGCATGATGACACGACATACAATAAAAATGAACCTTTAATATTATATATATATATGATATATGTGTGGTACATAAGGTGTCCTAAGTGGTACATAAACAGCCCAGTACATAAAGTGACGCATTTTGTTTATACATGTATCAGAATATCGGACAATAGTTTACATTTACAGTACATTTTTTAGAAAAATATTGTGCTAAAAACACTATTCAAATTGCTTGATAAAATTTTGGACGAAACAAAATTAAGTCAGTGCTTGCCTTACAAGTACATATATCTTATTAATCTTTGCATGATACTTATTAATGATAATTTTTACTCTGTCAAATTACATGCAAGTATTCAACACGTCATTGTTCAAAGGACCCGTGTTGTAAAATTGTAATATGAAGAGGTTATAGGTTTTTCACTTCTCAAGGTGAACGTGTGGCAAGAATTTCCATTGTCTTAATTGTGGCCTGTCATTGAAAATAACGTGATCAACACGTCACGCATTTTTGCCTTCAATATAGCCAACTCTTCAGCGGTCCAATCTGACACTTGTATACATGCATTGTTGAAAGTAAACTCTATTGTTTGCTTTTCCGAAATCAAAATGCAAATTGCATATAATGAATAAGTATTTATTTGTGTCATCATCAGTGGTCACTGTATAGTATCTGATACTGTAAACTGTCAGATTCCATAAAAGTATAAAGTCTACTTTGAAAAAAGACCCAGCAGTACTTCATAAAAATATGTACGAGTTAAGAAGTCATACTTTACTATCCCTTTAGGGAGGAACAGTGGTGTAAGGGTAGAGCCTCGGACTCCTAACCTGGAGGTTGTGGATTCGAATCCCGTCAGTGGCGTAATTTGACCGGAACCTCTTCATAATCCCTTCGTTCGGCGATCAGAATCCAGGAAGCAGTCATAGAGAATAGTTAATATAAGTTGTAAGAACTTTCTTTACAATCGATGTAGAATAAACGGTTTACCTCAGGGTCCCGTCAAATCAGGCCTCTCATGACCTCATCTGATTTTTCCCTTCTTTTTTTCCGATACATAATAAGTTTTATGTAAATAATTGTAAACTTCAATCTTACATAAAACCAAATGTTCAACGTAAAAAATGTATGGTTTATATTTAAAAAATTACCTTGATTACTGTATAAACATACCGTCATATTTCTCCTGGGCTATATGATGTAACTTACTGAAAGTCTAGTCAAATTTATCTTATGTTTGTAATTTTTGAGATGTATTTTTGTATGAAAATATATTTTGTTTACCACGTTGGATGTTAATCAATGCAATTAACAAGGGGATAAGTCCCAGAACAGTATGGGACTTTAGATATCAGCGAATAACATGTGTCACCAACTGTTTTATGACCATGTACTGTTTATTACAGCTGACATATGTGACACTTTTCAAGACTAATTAATATACAATCGGATAAGATTTAATGAAGATAAGTCGATTATTCATTATGATAAAACAATGTGTTTGTAAAAAAGAATTTACAAATAAAACATGAAGTTTACATGAAAAACAAAATGAAACAAGAATTTATATTAATTTGTATCCTATATAATAAGCTTAATATTTGCCTATCATCAATACTTTTAATATATAACAAGACAAGTAAGGTTATTTAAACTGCAAACTATTTTACTTAAAACAAACTTCATAAGATCATTAATAAGAGCTATGATTAAGCAGGGATGTTACATTACATGTAATATAGCATCTCTGGATTAAGTGATGTACATGTGTCAAATAGGTATAATAAAAAGGAAATAATAATTATTTCACTTTTATTTTCCCGATAGTTAATTTACTATTTATCCTACAATAACAAAATTTACATTTATTTTAAAAAGGTAATTAATTCATGCAAAACTTTTATAATCACACACATTTGATCAGATTAATAATTAGCACAGTCATATAAGTGATGCGATATAGATATAGACCTATTAGCGTCAATTCGCCTAATTTCTTAAATCTAGAGCACTATTTGTCAATTCTGGCCTGTTTCCTGACATATTTGATCCCGTTCACGCAATAACACATTTTGATCCCGTTCACGCAATAACACATTTTGACCCCGTTCACGCAATAACACATTTTGATCCCGTTCACGCAATAACACATTTTGACCCCGTTCACGCAATAACACAGTTTGATCCCGTTCACGCAATAACACATTTTGACCCCGTTCACGCAATAACAGAGATAAAAAATTTGCACAGATTATCGATATTTTTTTCTTTCTTAGTCGCCATTTTTGTAATGTTTGCTAACCGGAAGTCAATAACGATAACTCGCCAGGGGAAGTAAGCGAGTTATGAAACAGGACTATTATCAATCGGCCAAGGTCATTTATTGTTTTTTTCGATAGAAGCTTTTTACACTAACAGTATTTGCTATCGCTGTTTACATAAAATCTTTCCTATCGCTCTTTACATGCACTGTTGTTTACATCGTTTGTTCATGTTTGTTCTTCGCTGTATACAATTTGAAAACCACACCATAACCATATCATAACCATATAATAACAATTACATTATAGGCATATAATAACCACTAGATAAAACCATAAGTCACATAATAACCACTAGATAAAACCATAAGTCACATAATAACCACTAGATAAAACCATAAGTCACATAATAACCACTAGATAAAACCATAAGTCACATAATAACCACTAGATAAAATCATAAGGCATATACTAACCACTAGATAAAATCATAAGTCATATAATAACCACTAGATAAAACCATAAGTCACATAATAACTACTAGATAAACTCATAAGGCATATACTAACCACTAGATAAAATCATAAGTCATATAATAACCACTAGATAAAACCATAAGTCATATAATAACCACTAGATAAAACCATAAGTCATATAATAACCACTAGATAAAATTATAAGCCACATAATAACCACAAGATAAAATTATAAGCCACATAATAACCACTAGATAAAAGTATAAGCCACATAATAACCACTAGATAAAATTATAAGCCACATAATACCCACTAGATAAAATTATAAGCCATATAATAACCACTAGATAAAATTATAAGCCATATAATAACCACTAGATAAAATTATAAGCCATATAATAACCACTAGATAAAATTATCAGCCATATAATAACCATACAGTAACCACATAATACCAATAATCACACACATACTATCATACTAGAAATGTGTCCATAGTACACAGATGTCCCACTAAATCATTCTAGACAAAGAAATGAGTGTTGTGTGGCAGACAATATGTGAATACAACATAGAACAGAATGCTTTGGAATGCAGTCCAAAGCGGGTGGTAAACTCCACCTAAGGATGGTTAACACACAACATGCACTTTCACTTTTTCCATATAAGGAATGCACGAAAAAAAAACATTAACATTAATTTTGAGCAAGCGACATGGTTTTTGCATGTGACACATCGGCTTGATATGATGATTATTTAAACCTATTTATTTCAAAATCTAATCACACACGACAAAGTTATGAGCCGGACACTAAGTTGAAGACTAACATACTTTTACCATACCCGCGTAAGGAAAATGCACAAACTTTAAGTGTCCACTATGAACTTGACCTTTGAGCAAGCGGCACAGATTTGCACATGACACGTCGAATTGATATGATGATCATTTGTGCCAATCTATTTTATATTTTAGAACCCAATCATGTATGACAATGTTATAAACCGGACACAAAAAAGCACATACATACTTGACATCCCCACACGCACACACCTACGGACAGGATAAAAACTATACGCCGTCCGCCATTTCATGACGGGGCATAACAATCACACTTAATACCATATAATCACACATAATAACCTTATAATAACCAAATTATAACCATAAGATTGGAAAGTTCCTAGTTAAGATAAAATTCTAATATTAAACCTGCAGTGCGTTCAGCTAAGGAAAACGCTTGTCGCAAACGATTTGTGACAGAAACAGTCTAACTGAACGCTTTGATATGTTTCAAGATGGCGTCCGGCCAGTTGTAAAACGTGGATTCGAATCCGGATGTACACAAAGCTACAATAGTCCGCTTTAATTCAGTACCAAATTGGTCTTACTCTGCCAATTAATAAAGAATGGACCCGTAAAACCCCTTTATTTCGCCATATATTCTATTTTGGATCCGGATCTGTATCCATGGATCCGCGTTTTACACCTCGTCCACACCGTTTTCTTCGCACACTAACTGTTTTGGTATTTGCACACGGTTGCAAACGGTTTCTGCAAACAGCCCGTTCATTTAAGAAGTAAGCGCCTGTTTGCAATCGTTTTGTAATGTTTTTTTTAAACCGAACGCGCTGCTGAAATAACGCCTTGTACTCATATAATGTAACATAGAATTGATATTAATTAGATTAATCCGTTCCGTAATCGTAAAAGACGTATCTATATGTACTAGTATGGGCCCAAATGCTCAGATCAAATCGCCTTAAGTTTAAAAAATTGCCATGGTTCACGAACACTAAGTACAGAAATGTCACAAGCAGAACTTAATATTTTCAGGATTAAATAGTACGAACATATCAAGTATAATCACACCACAAGACAGTGAAATGTACCCAACAAATGGTAAGTCAATAAACCATATAACCAGACAGGAGAAAATAGATCAATGAACATTTGGTATTAAGGTTTAAGCAGCACAGCACAGACCACAACACAGTAACAGCTGACGGTGACGGTTATTATATCCAAGTCTTAGCTGATATATACCTGCTTACATTAATATCTGACCATCTCTGGTGTTGGCTGAATTCTTTGCTATCATCTCTGATTTTGTAGTTTATAAACCATGCATTCATCATAATAGCCGCAGCCTGGTCCAGTGGTAAGTACGCTGGACTTCTACCTTGGTGATCCAAGTCCGAGTCCCGGTCATGGCAGGTCATTTTCTTCCTTGAAGATCTGACAAAATGACGATTGCACTCCATATGTGGATAAGTTGTCGGCTCCTTGTGGGAGGCTAAGTTAGTTCTGGTTAGAATACAGCCCAGGAATACTGGTTAGGTGAACCGGACGCCGTATTAAACGGAAATATCGTTGACAACCACGTTGAATCCATTGAAATATATTTATTGTAACACATGACGTGTTTATGTATCAACCTGATAACTATCTTATTTCTGAGCTTTATGATACAATTTAAGTTCGTCTACTTTCCTTTTACTGAAAACAGTATCATACATGCTTTTCAATTTCAGAATCGACTGCTATGCACAAGAAAAGACTAGCCGAATCTGTATTGAAAGTTCGGCTGCTTTGTGTGATACTGACGATGGAAAAAGATTTATACTCTAAAGTGGATGCCGTAAATAAAACCTGGGCTGCTCGCTGTGATAAACATCTATATATAATAACATCAAAACAAAAACGTCATGATTTCTTAAATATAGACATTCCAGATATCAGAAAAAACTTAGCTCGTAAAATGAGGAAAGTATTTACGGCCATATATGAACAGTATATGGATGACTTTGATTATTTACTGAAGTGTGACGATGATACTTATGTTATTGTCGAGAATTTAAAATTTCTCGTGTGGCACTATGATTCAAATAAACCCTCCTACTTCGGTTTTCATTTTAACAAATTCATACGTAATGGGTATATGAGCGGGGGAGCTGGTTACGTCATCAGTAATCGTGGACTTCGTCAGCTCGTGGAGCGGGGAATACAAGATGGCGAGTGTGAACTAAAAGTACACAAGGAAGATCCGGAAAATTCTGAAGATATAGAGACTGGTAGATGCCTAGAAACTGTCGGAGTTCCTGTTTTAAGTTCTTTAGATGCAAAAGGACGGGAAACATTTCATCCATTCCCATTGGAACGACATCTCTTCGGACAGTTACCTGCCTATGTTTATAGTTGGGCGAAAAATCCTGTACAAAAGGTATTGTCTGTCGAGTACATCTTATATTTTAGATTCATTTTGATGATATACGCACTAACATAGTCTCATGACATATGGGCCTTAGTTTATGTGTATTCTTATACAGTTTGTGTCAAGATTATTTTAAATCGATGCTCACTTGGGCTTTCGTGCACCTCAACAAGGAAACGTCAATGATGGGTACATTGTACGACATTAAGAAATGATTAGTATGTCTATACCACATGACGTTGCAAGGGAAGTAACTACATATGTTTGAAATCTGGATTTGTTTCTTCGTGTACCTGGTTATTTGTGTCAAGTATAGGCCAATTTCTTATGAAGTTGTTTAGATTCTAATATAAGCTTTCCTGAGCAAAGCTCACGGTGAGCTGTTAGTATGCTATTTTGTCCATCGTCCGTCCATCCACACTTTTCAAACGACTTCTCCTCTGAAACGGCTGAACAAAATTTATAAAGAAACTCCACATGAATGATCTCTGTGTGGTTCGGTACAGAAGTTTCTAAAAGAATGTTATTCAATGACGAACTTTAGTTTCTATGGCAACCAAAAGGAAAACAATAACAATAGTCTTGTCTTAAACCATGGACATGGACTAAAGCTTATATGTGACTGACATCATTATATCTTCTTTTTTGTTATTACAGGGTGAAGACTGTTGTTCCCGATATTCCATCAGTTTTCATTACGTCACACCGGACGCCATTTTTTATTTGCACCACGTGTTATACAAAACAACAGTGTTCGGACTGGATCGAGATTACGATTATGACAGACCAGTGTTCAATTCTGAAAATGTTCTATTTGAGTCGTGATAATTAATATGACCATTTTACCAGGCTGTCAGTTATAAACATATAAGTTTGGCAGTTTGCTCAGTGTAAATAACATGTGTAAACAGTAAACAGATAACATGGTTGTTTGGGTGGACAAATTGATATAAACCCGTCGACTTGAGTGAACTAGGATCGTTTCAAGAATACATATAATGCACCTGTCAATATTTTGTCCGCCCTAGGTGGGGGGGGGGGGGGGCGTACCCGGCAAAATCTATTTCCCAGGACACGGAGTCATTAAGTTGATCAAATTCCCGTCTGTCGGAAATGGTCTTCTGTCTAAAGTCCCGTGTATGCTCGCCGCACCCGCCCCCTCCCTGGGCGTGCGAAATATTGACAGGTACATAAATGGAATATGAACACAAATTTAAAAGAGATGAATCTTTTCGAATGCTCTGTTTGTATGTTTATCAATTAGGTGATAGGATTTAGTGCCGTGCCTTACACAGATATAATTTTAATAAAAAATCAGCTTTGCCACAGTCAAATTTTTCTGAGAAAAACTAAACGTTAGATAAATATTTGCTAATTAATGATTTCAAACTTATACAGTGTGGGGAATCCACGTGACCTAGTGACGTCACAATGTTATCGTTACAAGCGCGTTTTCTGACAATTGAACTAGGAAAATATCACATAAGGGCATTATATTTCGTTTTCTTCTAAAGCCACATAACTGTTGCAACTCCTTACATAAAGGGATACCTCCGGTTCAGATTTTTTCACTGTAGGCCCTCTACTTCTTTGCTTTTCTTGTACAAACCGTTTGACAGTGTTATGAAAATGAACGTTATTTTTACAAGAAAATTTTAGAAAACGGTTTGGACAAGAAAAGTAAAAAACGTTAGATAAATATTTGCTAATTAATGATTTCAAACTTATACAGTGTGGGGAATCCACGTGACCTAGTGACGTCACAATGTTATCGTTACAAGCGCGTTTTCTGACAATTGAACTAGGAAAATATCACATAAGTGCATTATATTTCGTTTTCTTCTAAAGCCACATAACTGTTGCAACTCCTTACATAAAGGGATACCTCCGGTTCAGATTTTTTCACTGTAGGCCCTCTACTTCTTTGCTTTTCTTGTACAAACCGTTTGACAGTGTTATGAAAATGAACGTTATTTTTACAAGAAAATTTTAGAAAACGGTTTGGACAAGAAAAGTAAAAAAGTAGAGGACCTTCAGTGACAAAATTCTGAACCGGAGGTAGCCCTTTATGTAAGGATTTGCAACAGTTATGTGGCTTTAGAAGAAAACGAAAAATAATGCACTTATGTGATGTTTTCCTAGTTCGAATGACAGAAAATGCGCTTGTAACGATAACATTGTGAGATCACGTGGCTTCCCCACACTGTTATAGATATTGTAGGATTTCTATCTTGGAACCGTCAAGCCATACTTTTCTTGTGCTATATTTAAATGTTGCATGTAAAATGGACTTAATTTTAGTTATTTAAAGTAAACTGAAGTAACTGGACACCTTGCATACATGTGACATTTGTTTGGTATCGCGTGGTATTTGGACTGACAGTTGTAATGGGCTAGTGGTTACTAATCAGAGACCGTAAAAACTCGACTACGGAAGTCCATTACCGATGACTACATGTGGATAGTGTAATATTATACTCCTATATTATCTAATATGCACGAGTAGTATTCTAGTGTTAGAGGATGTATCAGACTTTTGTTTCCGGCCCTGATTATGTATGCTATTATTTATAAATCGTCCAGTATACTCATATTATATGGTTTGATTGACACTTTGTCTGTATATGAAACGTGTACATCTTGTGTTCGGTAATCTTTATATTATCATCCGTCATGTCCTCACTGGTAACTGTGCATACTTTATTGAGAATCCGACAGATGCTTTATCAGGCGAAAATCACAAAACATAGATTTTCTACTAGTGAAGATAATTATGGCCTTATTACTCAGTAAGGACGACATTAGGTTTAGGATGATTGATACTCATGACTAAAAAGCTAAATATACTGATGTACGAATATTTCTCTGTGATTATATTATCAATATTACTGATGCTTGCATGCTTGTTTACCACGTGTACACATTTTGAAAATAAACACGTTGTGTAATAGTTATTTTTTGTATTTGTTCATATCGAGTTTTACGCCCCTTTGTAACAGTCAGAGTCATATGAGGCGGTCAGTTCATCTAACCATCTTTCCTGGGAAGAACCAGTACTAGACTCACATCCTCTATAAACAACTACCAACTTTTCCCACATAAAGAGACATGGTCGGTAGCGGGGCATGGATCAACGAAACTCTATCAGTGAGAGGTTAGAGTGATTTGAGGTCAGTGACCTTAACCACTTGACCACGGAGGCGGGTCCAATAATTCTTCTAGTTTTGAATGCCTATACATGTTGGTATCTAGTAGCTTTGGAGTCTTTTGATCTAGTAGAACAATCTGACGACCTGACAACTAATTAAGTTTAAGATGAAATACTGGTTCCGGTAAACGTCAGGGAAGCACAAGAATTATACAATAAAATGTGTAAATGAATTACAAAAAAGAGAAATACACAAGAGAACAAATGCATTCCTTCTTCCCATTTTCTCTTTTGAAATACAAAACGGTACTATTCACCGTGTAATATACATACATGAAACAAAAACAAACATATTCAGTCATGAAAAAATACTTGTATACTTAAGGCCAAAAGGTCTGCACGGTGCATTTAAAGAAATATAATAATTAACACAACGTTTCTGATTACATGTAATTTAATTTGATATTCAAATTTATTCATACAGCGAAAAAGTATTCCAAATTTTAACAAATTTGATTCATTAATGAAGGAGTTATGCAACATTTGTTAACACCACCATCAAAATCAGTTTTACACGTCAAGTTCACCGGAATGCGATTTTTGCAACAGGTAATATCGGGTATGTCCTCCATCTGCGTTAAAAAAACAGCTGTGCATTTTCTTCTTATTGATGAAACCTGTGTCTGCAAGTAACGCTGATCCAAAGCAGCCCATTCGCGTTGAAGAAAGTTCCTGCTGCATTTGGATGTTGTTTTCATGAAGTTTAAGCTTCAGATCTGCCCAGACGTGCTCTATCGGATTTAAGTCTGGGCTCATAGCTGGTCATGAATCAATCATGCTGATGTTGTTTTGCGCAAGGAAACTTTGGGTCAACCTTGCTGTATGGGGATGTGCATTATATTGTTGTAACACGAGTCCAGGATTCCCTCGCATAAAAGGAACACAACAGGACGTAGAACTTCATCGACGTAACGCTGAGCTGTTATGCCACGTCGTCTAGCCCCTGGGTTAACGTTATTAAAGTAAACCAATTGCTTTTTTCATGATACGTAAAGCCAGCCCATACCATTGTACTCGCGCCACCAAAACGATGTCGCTCCTTGACACAAGCGTCTGCAAACCTTTCATTACGGCGCCGATAAACGGGATGACGTCGGTCGTTAAAGTCGATTTGAAATTTGCATTTGTCGGAGAAGAAGACATTGTATCAACGCTGTAACGGCCATCTTTGGTGCCTAGGTGTCAAACGGGCACCACAATAGTCGGGACGTCCCGTCTAGCACGTACTCCAACTTCAGGTAAACGACGTCGAATCGTACGTGCGCTCACATGAGGACGAGTCCGGCCTGGTGTGTTCCTTGCAGTGCCAACAGGAACTTCAAAACGTCTTCGTAGATGAGCTAAAACTATCTGCCAATCCTGCTGACGTGTAGTTTCACGTGCACGTCCAGTTCGCCGACGGTCGTTAACTGTTCCGTTTACGCTGTATCGGTGTCTGAGACGACGAATAATTTATTCATGAACACCAAAATGCCTTGCCACTTGCGCTTCAGTGATCCCGCCTTGCAATTGGCCTATAGCACGCATACGTTCATCATTTGAGAGTTTCATTGTGACGTTGACGTCAACTCAAAACAATTTTTTACACTGCCGAATAAAGTGTCGGGCGTTTTCAATACATGGAAAGCAAAAAACTTTACTCTTACAATTCAAATATACACGTTGCGCAATACTCGTGAAATTCGTGCTTACCGTGACTGCTCAACCGAGACGTATCGCCTGCCTGTGTTTTAAGAATAATTATTTAAATTTGGGTGTAAGATGAATAAAATCGCTTTTAGGAAAATCACACAAAATTGGAAAATGTTGTAGCACATGAAACACTTTTGGCCTTAAGTATATATAATAATTAAAAAAGAAAGTGCCATTGAGTTCGAACCACCTACATCTGCTTCATTTTTTTGAAAATGTTATGTACCTGTCACCTTATCCAATACACCATGACTCTGGTTCACGTGAAATACACTTTACTACGGATTTGGGCAATCAATTTACAGTGTATCTTTACGATGGTATCGTCCAATATTCGACCTTGACTATAAAAAATTGAACTATACAGTGTTTTATAGCTACCTTACATCATACCACTGCTTTAAACATTATGCGCACGAGCTTTTCGTGCATTATGTATAGGATATCGATCGAGTACGAGGTCTATCTGCGTAGGAAAGACTTGGTCACGGGATTCACGTGAACACCGAGAGCGCGTAGCGATCGAGGTGTTTCGAGAATCCCGTGATCAGGTCTTTTCTACACAGATATGCCGATGTACGAGGTTGATATCTGACTTACACAACGGTCGACAGTTGATGGCTTTACATTTACCGACATGTCCAATAGCAATACTAGTACAGACGATATATTTTCTCTGGCTCTGGTCATATGCAGCGACATTGACATAGCAATACCCGAAACGATGAACAGGTATATTATAACGCTTTATAAATAATCTAAATTTGACTGTAACATTATCCTTAGAAATGTGGAATTGGCTACCAATTACACCACCCCTATATGACGATGTGGTCATTGAATGTTAGTTGAGAGCTTGCCTATTTATACTTGTTACAACGTTACTGTCGGGTTGAAATAAAAAGGAAAAGGTTTTCAGACACAAATATGTTTTTAGATAATATACGTAAAACGTCGATTTTCTAGTATCTTAATTATTGGCAAAGAATAATATTTTGCCATGAGTGATACCATAGTGCCATAGTGCCATAGTGATACCCCTGTCCGTCCTTCCGTCCGTTCAAATTTTGATATCCAAGCGATAACTCAAGAAATATTTCATGGATTTGTTAATAATTAGCCCGCCCGATTATCTCAGTGGTTAGAGCCTTGGTCTACTGATCAATAAGTTGTGAGGTCGTACTCTGAGCGAGACTCACACTGTCCATGACAAATTCGGCTTATGATAATTACACCGCTTGTTAAATTGTCAACCACCTCTGAATTATGTGGGGTAGCCTGTTAGTGGCTTACGGATAGAATGGTATTAAGTCTAGATAAATCCAGGGAAGCTGGTTAGGATGACTTCCCGCTACGATACAATTGATATTATGTTGAACATAGCGTTAAATCCGATGAAATAACTAAATAAATAAGAATGATTTCATATTCTACAAGGTATGTGATAATAAAATACAATTGTCAATTCGATTTCCATTAAAAAAAAAAAATTCACAGGAGTTATGGCCCCCTTTGACTTAGCGCTTAGTGGAGGTATTCATGTCCTCTGGTCACATTTCTTGTCTGATATTGCTGTTGTATCAACTGGAATCGGAAGTTTCACGTGTTCTCAAACATTTTCTTTTATTAAAACCGACACACAAAGAAGGAAATGCGCATTGCGCTTTCGTCAGCCTTATATGTGTCGTTGCGGTATGATTATAATTTCTGTTTGGTGTGTTATATCATGTATATATGGCACATTTAAGGTATTTTGTCCATCATTAGTTCAAGTATACTGGACTGGCAAATTTGTGATTGCACATGTTTATATAATCATATACATTGTCTACACAAACAATGAATTCTTAAAGCGCTTATATAAATGATTGTGCACGTTGGCAGGTCTAGCTTCTTTCGATTATAGACCTGGTCACGTGCATAAAACAGACCCGCGCACGAAATTCTATTGATAATACAGGTCTTTCTAAAGGATATGGACCTATCGCAAACACAGAAGTAGGTGTGTAAAATTGGACATTAAACCGGACAGCTCTCCACAAGTTTTTTTAAATATCTAGAACAATTTCGGTTTCTTTACGTACTAGGGTTATAATTATACTTTCGCACTTTAACTTCCGCATTTGTAAAGGATGTGGCTTCATATGCTCTGCAATCAGAAATTTGACATGAGTACATGCTTACAGGTCTCAATTTAAAAAGCCAAGACGTGTGTGTAATTTTATTTAGCTCGTGCCAACGAGGTACGACCATTCAATTTTTTTATAACTATTACGTCATACCATTTCAGTATCAAGTGATATATGCATCGACTGTGTCATTATTCGTCAGTGTGCTGTTGAAACATGAATAGTAAAGAGTACTAAAGACCTATATCGGTTGTCTCATACTGTGCAGTAGAGTTTACAACTCGACCGTGACGAACTATTATCGTGTTTGAAACATCAATTCAAGCATTCGTAGGAGTGTTTTTGTCTCAATATTGCTATTTAGGTAGCACGTGTAAAAATTGATTTTGATCAAATTATTACTAGATAAGAATAAAACTTATGTATTTGCTTTATTGATAATATTCTGCTCGCAGATATTTTGCGCCATAGCTCGTATTTTGCGACACTCAAAAAGGAGGTGCAAATGTCGCAAAATAACTCGGTTTCGGCCGATACTTGATGTTTCTGGTGGTAAAACTGCATCTAAGTCGCATGGAAACAACATCACCCACCTCAGCTAATGCTAAAAATGACAACGAGGGTCCAAAAAACTAAAAAATGCGAGAGATTTTACGCGTTTTCAATTGGAATGTAAAGCACACAATGAAAGGCTTAACAACCAGAAAGTAACGTCTAGAGGACATCTGCTTGTCCTGGAACGAGGAAAATGACGAAAATGAGTATCACGACTTTTAGACCATTTTGACAATATTGAACCTCATTTAGAGTCTCAAAATCGAACTGAAATCAAGTCCATTTTCCGTCAGTTGTTGGATAAATTCCAACAAAATGAACAGGTTGACCCATCCAAATTTGGCTATATCAAGGATTAGCTAAGGGATTTGGCGTCTTTTAAAGCCACAAACAGACAGAAGACACTAGATTGAGTGTCATTCAGGGTGTGTAATTGAAAGCATCATCAAACATTGTAAAACTACGCTCGTAATTGAAAAACCTTGTACTGAAGATTCAGAACATGTAGAACTAGGAACTATCGCAATTGCTTTACTTGGACATGTCAATAAATGTTAACATCGAAACGAAAGGATTTACACAAATCCGATTTGGACTACTAGTATATGTACCATTATCTGGCAACCGCTTCTCTTCCTTTCACTGACTTGCTGTATTGTAATGACACAGATGTAAACAACAATGTTAGAGAAATAAATAACATGAACCGTATTGGAAAGGCAGTTGATCGTGGTAGAGGTCCAATGAGAGATCAAGGACGAGGCCGCATAATGTGCGAGGTCGTGGTTTCAAGGGAAGGGGTAGAGGTTTCTACCCAGCCCGTCCAGAAACGTCGGCAAAAGTCTCGAAACCAGTCGAGAAAAAGTTCACTAGATCAGGTGAACACAATGTCTTGTTCATTTATTGCGTGCAGGTTAAAGGGGCATACCCTGGAACTGAAGCGTCTCAAATAGCAATCAAATTGGTATCATTTTAATGCCTAAATCAATTAATGATTAAGCCCTGTAAAATATTTACAAAACATGCCGCTAGTTTACTCAAAATACACATTTCAAGATTTACCAAACCTGCCGATTTCGGCCTCAGAAATTATTCGTCATTTTCACAACTCGACCCTTTCTGTATCTGTCAAAACCGAAAATATCGCGGAAAAGAAATGTCAACAAACTGAAATGGTAAGTATTTCTCATGTTATGTTCACTTGAAAGGCAGCGCACATGCTCAGTTAAACTCTCAGACGTATCGGAAATATCGTTATCGTCAATAAAAGTCTGTAAGCCTTTTATTCAAACCGACATACAAATACCGACGCGCGCGTTATAGGGTCATTTTTGAGCGGAATTCTTCTTTGACTTTTCGGTAATAATTGGTTTTACAAATGACAAACGCATTTTTGGTGTACGAAAAAAAAAGACACAGCAGTTCCTGGGCATGCCCCTTTAAAAGATTATGTTGAAAATTGGAGAAAAATTACAAAACTATTTTGGACATGAAAGTGGCAGGCTGGTCAACTAGCGAGACTTTGCTAAATATCCTGGGACGAAAAAGAAATACAGGGTACCTAAATATGCAACACAAATTTATTTCTTGCCCTAAATTGATTATATTCGGTCAGGTCAAAATCTCAGGTCATGTCCACAAAATCCGGTGAATGAAATTACGCAAACTGTGAAATTTCGCTGTAGGCAGGGTTAGTATGCAAAAGCAAAATGTTTTACATCATGTAGCAGATGTCAGTGGTTCGAGCTCATTCAATAGCACATTTTTAAATATCATATACATTTTCTTATACATGTAATATTTTTTAAAGGATTTTGACAGTATATCTATTCAATCCTCCATTATGGAGAGTATACATTTTTGTAATATGTTTTTTTGTTGAAATATGTCTGTTCTTTTTACATTACATGTATGCATGTACTGTTGAATAATACATTTTGGTAGTTCATAAGAGAATCAAGAACTGCTTTTGATCTCTAGTATATGTTTCTCAGGCAATTAATTTCAAAAATCAGGTTTATATTATAAATATGCATTTATTTACATACATTTTAAATACACTATCACATACATAATAATACTGCAATATCTATGTACAAACATAATTTATTCCATCTCGGAAGTTGTATATGTACTACTGTGAACCATGTCTGTGTCTGTATTTGCCTCTGATGCAGTGTCTGTGGCTAAGTTGCCAGATAACGAATCATTTCCTTGACGTTTAACAACAATATATCATATTTTGTCCACTGCAACTTCAGGGTTACAGTACTTGTGCTCTTAATCTGTCACATATCTGCAGCATGCTGCCAAATAGTCATTGGTGATGGACAGTAAGCCTTCTGACACCAATATTTCGTGTTATTACGACCAACATAAACTACAATTGACAAATATATAAGGTTTTTAATGTTTGAACAAATACGTACATATAAGCTATGGTTGGTCATACAAAGGAAGTTAACATGTAACATATAAAACGATATAAACTTGTTGTATGAAAACAAAATAATATTCAGTCTGCTCCATGTTTAAAATTAAATGGTTATTAAGGAATGTGTACCTTGAAGTCACTGTAGCTGGCAGTAAATGTACTGGTTCATGTCCATGTTGTTCTTATATTTGATCAACTAACTAGACTGGTTCAGGACAATGTTGACGGCATAATTGTTAGAGCTGAAGTGTAAGCTCATCATGATTTAATTAATATCATGCTTTGTAATCCACCCCTGAATGTCAGTTTTCCATTCTTTAAAAACCCAACCCTGCCCCGGGAATCAACCCATCCTTACTTCTTGCACGTTGTTACTATCAGCCTGTCGCATGATAAGACTTAGTGATGATAGTCCTACATAATTATAAACATGTAAATGCATTTCATTTCCAATACAATTCAGTTATCAATGCATAGTAGCTAGATTAATATATATTATATTAGTTTGCTTGTGTACATGTACACTGTTGTAGTTTAAAAGATACCTATTGAAAATGACACGTTCATTCCTATGTTCTCTCCCTGTCAGCATTTTGTGACAAATGGTTGGTGTGAAACATATGTCTCGCCAGCGTAGATAATATCCTTCTTGTTTCTGTTTTATTATTTTCCGGATGTGATTGACTCTAGCAATAACTACATGTTGCTTTTCCATCAAAATTCTTCCACCGATCCTACAAAAATTGTATCCAACATCTGTCCGAAAGGCTACTACAACTACAGTTTCCAATAGTAGCTTTCAACACAGCTATTAATACATAGTACTAATTTATTATCAGATACCAGCACATAAGACTGCATTTGGTAAATGAAATAGTAGCATGAATAAATCAAATTGAATAAAGGAAAATCAAAGATGAAATAGTGTAAATATTAACAGACATTAGGTGTGATAATAAGCACGAAACAACACCTAGACAATACATATATAATAATACATTCCATTATGAATAGTATAGATTTTCTTACCTTGAATGTTACTTAACGTTGGCAGAATCTTTCTGTGGCTGTACATTGTATGGATAGTCTCCTTGTTTGAAATCACCAAGGTTTAGTTTCCTTGTCGCTTGAACCTCGGTACTTCTTGATTCAGATTGCTCCGAGGTCTCCATACTGTCGTGTTACAAATACCAGCGATGACTGAGCACTGTTCTTTTCGGGGTTTATGTAGATGAGTCTGTAATTCCATTCATAAACCTGAAGCTTCACTAATTGGGACTCAGAGGACAGCGTTATACATAGTTTGCTCTTTAGAATATCACAATAGTAGTCGTGTTACATATATTGCCGAGTCGTCCGAGTATACAATTACATTGCTGACATAAAAATGAACCATATAATAAGTATTTACCGTGGCCCGGCGACAAACACCAAAAGCTCAGACTCGTATGATATAATTCAACCCATTGTTAAATTCATGTACCTGTTCAACATTTCCTCGTGCTGTACGTGTGTGTTAGCCGTGTGATTTTATCGGGAGAATTTTAATCAGTTTTTCTGACAATCATTGTCTGATAATGTCGAGGCTAAGTTTTGAAAGCCCACGTTCTATCCTTGACTGACGCCTCTTGTTCGACGACAATGAAAGCCTTGTCGATAGGCCGAGTTCATGAAGAACGCATGTAACAGCAGCTCGACAAGACAATTACATATATCACATATGTTACATAATATTATACATTGTATAATTCCTCTGACCTGTCTATTGTCTTAAGGATTTTAAGCATAATGCGACCATTCAATTCTGTCTTTATAACCGTCAATTATTTAAAATCATTCGTTTGTGTCTTAATTTTGAATCACTGTTAAAATATTGTTTAGTAGTTTGAATGAGGGGTTTCTTTTTCTCCACAGTTTCATATCATACTTTTCTATCCAAATTTCAGGGTCTCCTGTCGTGGCGTAACATAAGCTTAAGTTCCTAAGCTTCGTTTTATCCTCATAATTATAAAAGCAATGCATTAATTTTAAAATGTGATTTTGCTTTGTTACGTTCAAGAACAGATGAAATCACTTTCATATAAAATGTACTTCTGTAGTTTAAAGCGTATTTCAGAAAACAGAATATTACGTTAATGACTTCTCGATTTAAGAAGACTCACAAGGAAGAGTAACAGTTGTAAGAGTTTTTCATGTTTCCTGACTCTAGTTACAACTCCTATTTTCAGTTTCTGTTTTATTTCATTAACTGTAAGTTTAGTTCTGGGTTTTCGTTTGGGTTTATTATATTATCTAAGTATTGTTCGTGAACATGCCTGTCGTCAAAAGTATTTTTTTTTGTCAGGGCGTTTTTTCTTAATATACACTTTACACTAGTCAGTTTTATGTGCAACATTTTCTTTCTTTCACAACCACTAGTCTGTAAAAATTCCATTCTCTGTCTAAAAAGGAGTTCATCGTAAATTTGATTAGGTTTGTTTGAATCATTTTGGTGAATAGGTTTGATTCGGTCGTTAAGTTTTTCCACGCATTGTCCACTGAATGTAATAAGCTATGTTTCTCAATTATATGTGGGATGTGAAACAGTGAACAGTGCGTATACGCGGTTACCCTGCTGTAACATAAACGCTTCTTTTTGATAATCCAACAAATGTATTCATCAATTGTTTTGGAAATTCATTCTTCGTGCTATGTTTGTGAACTACAGAGAAATAGCGCGCTAAAGAAAGTTTTGCTCTGAATAATAAACAGCAATTTGTCTGGTAAATCTATCATTAATTTGTGGTGATCATCATTGCCAGTCAATGACGCCCATTTCAGATCAGACGATTTTTTGCGACACATTGCTAAAGTAACCCAACATTCACGTTTCTCTTTACCAGTTAGTGCCCACGAAAAGGCTTTTCGCCAAGCACTTCTCGTTTGCTACCCGCTTGCTTACAATCATCAATTAAATTTGAAAGTAGAACATCACATATTCGTAACAAGACATGGAGTTCATCTGGAGAAATGTCTTCGGAATCTACGAGATTCAATGGTCTTGTGTTTACAGCCAAAATTGTTGTTTTCAAAATTGCTAATGTTGAAAGAAGCAGAACGTTTTGTAGTACCTTGTGCTTAGGAATCCATATCTCAGTCAGTATGGACTCGTTTGGGGGCTCTCTAACAAAACATCACGGACATGACAAAGTCATTTAATCAGCATGTATTGAAATACTCCTTATTTTAATACGATTTCGGAGAAGAGCGCTTCTAATGCAATACTCAAGTCGTCGTATGCTACTGAACATTTTACTACGGCCAGAGCTTCTATAAACATGTGTCATCATTTGGAAAACTCATGGACAATGTAAAACAATTCAAGACCCTGCTTACGACTGAACCATCGCCTGACACTTTGATTTTTTATACATATTCATGTGTTATTTCTTTCTGCCCAAATGCACTCATTTCTCTCAGAATTAACAGTAACAAAGGCACCATAGATCTGACCGGGACATGAGATTTAGAAGGAATGTCTGAATAATTGTCGTAGGTCTGCTGTGTGCGAGGAAATGCTACTCATTTGTATCTGTCATGTAAAGGGTTCAATTAAAAGAACGTGCTTCAGGTCTTTATTAAATGACACGAAGATTAAATTTGAATATGTAACAAATACACAATAAACAAAAACAGACATTATCGAAAACTATGATATAAATGTAAGAAAATGAATAATACTAATAATATTAAAAACAAAATAACTATACATGTTAAGGGTGCAAATGAAAGAACGTGAGCAATGCGTACAACGAACTGACCGTCGAGATGGTCTGTCTCTGCGCGCATCAGCGACAAAAACTACCGGTGAAGAACGTTAGGCCAAATATTAGTAGTAATTAAAAGTGATTAATGACTGATGTTAAAAAACACATACATTGAAAATCATACTATAAACACAAATAGAGACATTCACAATCCATTACGTGGAAGAGTACAAAACATACATACAAAGACGTGGACAACTCTGTACCTCTTTTCTTTGTCAACATTATCTTAACTAAATATTTCTGTTAAACTGCAACGTAGGTTCTAACAGTAGGTAGTTCATAATCAAACACAGTATTGATAAAACTACTGTAATAGTCGTGATATTGTGTATGACCAATATCAAAGATGGTTCACAGGTACGACTATGTACAAGTTCAATTCTGAGTTATGTGTGGTATGTATATTATAATTGTTGTTGTAGGTGATCGTATAGTGGATTTGGTGAGAACTCAATTTAGGTGTAAAAACACAATATACTAAACATTGTTTAGTTTAACAAGTGAGCGTTTATTGCATACACTACGTTTTAGTTTAACAAGTGAGCGTTTATTGCATACACTACGTTTTAGTTTAACAAGTGAGCGTTTATTGCATACACTACGTTTTAGTTTAACAAGTGAGCGTTTATTGCATACACTACATTTTAAATAGTTTAAATTACTTCGCGTAGACTGTTCGTAACTGGCTGCTAGAGAACGAACAAATTCGGATGACATCCATACGTCGTTCGCGTTCTAGATAACGTTACTAAATCGGGCAACTAAATAATTGGGCACGTTTACACGTTCGTTAGACCCGACGACGTTGGAATGCAGTTTATTGTCGGATGAGTCACGATTAGATAGACTGTTGCTTATGTAATCGGAAACGTGTGTATGTGTAATTCATGTGCCTTATTCAAAGTGAAAAATGCGAAATCCCTATTTTGTTGCTTTGCTGGAATGTTGCATTTAGGAAGTTGAGCGTTTTCCTGTTGAGGTAACCTGGGTTCCAAATGAGTCTGAAGAGATGCTGACACCAAGGTATATTACTCAACGCATTATAAATGCTGTTTAACCAAAAAAGTTATATATATTTGCAATTTGAGTCATCCTGCTAACTGTTGACCGGTCAACAGTTTTGACTGTTGACAGCCTCGATATCGGGTGTTTCTGTAATACTCAGTACATTATGTCAAGGCGGAACTTACCGATGGTAGTTGTGGTTATAGTACGATAGTGTCTTGTAGGCACTGCAAGCGTTTATATGATTCTGATTTCTTCAAGCGTTTACATGATTCTGATAAAACAAATTAAACAAACGACAATAAAGTGATTTCGTAGAAAATGTCAAATCCAAATCGTTTCCAAGGAAGAATTGAATAAACATAAATATTAATACAATGCATTGGGTAATTGGGATTGAATTCCATATCCCATTTACAGTGTTCCCACAGTTGTAACCTGTTTAAGTTCTCCTGAAGAACATGTTGTTGTGAGCTGTTGTTGACTGTGATATATACCATGCGCAATGTCATCAGCGAATAATCTGACCTCCGAAACTACATTTTCATGCAGGTCATTTATACAGAGCAAGAAAAGAATCCCTGTGGTCACCTAATGTAAAAGGTACCTGCTCCGACTTATCACCATTGACTAAGAGAGACTGACGGCGTCCCATTGTAATGTGCTATCTTAATGTCATGTTGAAATAATTGATAAAGTAATTTCAGGTGACTGACATCAAATGCTTTTGAGAAGTCCAGGAGTATTACTTAGTAAATATGTTGGATCACTTTGGATTAAATTTCTAGACAGATCCTTAAAAATGCCATAAGGCCGGTTCGATTGGTCAAAAGAAGAGCTGCCAGAAAAGGCAGAGCTCTTTCAGACTGTTCGATTGGTCGTCTTCTAATTTATGCTCTTCTATCTATCCCGCCCGATGGTTAGAAGAGGCGGTGACAGAGATATTAGTCACATGACCAAACAACTTTGTTTACGTTGTCCGAGTGTGCATAAGTTTATCCACACAGTTTAAAGTATATTGGTTTGATATTCAGAATGCACACATTTCGGCTGCGATTGCGTTTGATTGTGTTTTTCTTCTAAGCTCTTCTATCCGGCGTATTTTCTTCTTACGAGAGTCCAATCGAACCGGTCTATAATAATTGTGTTTCGCATCACCTTTTTGACCCGAAACCATGTTGAAGGTGAAATAAATCGTTGACCTTGAAATGTTTGGCGATATTTACTGCGACAATAAGTTCCATCACTTTTCAAAGAACACATGTCAAGAAAATGAGTCAGTAATTTGCTGGGTTGCTTTTGTCTCCTTTCTTAAATTTCTTTAATATTTTAAAAATATGTTGTTCGCCTTGGACCAGTCGGAGGGAATTGTTCCTGTTTTGTGTATGTAAGATTTCTGAAACAGTTTGGTGACCATGGGGTAATTTGTACGCTAAGATTTTCAGGATTACTGACTTGATGTTGTCAGGACTGCAAACTTTACCAATCTGTTAAGTGGATAAAAGCTTTTGGACACCACTTACACTGATGGAGATTTCAGGCATTTTGGTGTATTGGGACTTGGAGGGATATTTGAAAAAGTTTTTTAAAACTGGAAATATAAAGAGCGCGGGACGTTATTTATGACATGTGCATAACATGACTGCGGGGAAAATACATCTGTTCTATAACTAGTATTTATTTTCATTGAAATTGGAAAAAATACGATAGTGGTTTTGGAAACATGTTTTCTTGCTATTAGTATGCACGGGAGGAAAACACACCGATTCCTCTATTGTAGGACAAACAGAAACTATTACGACCAATAAATTTATATGCTTATGGGAGTTTAAACATATGAGAAAATAAAGGAGAATACATTACGATGTTACTTGTTGTTATTGTTGCACTGGAAAATTTGTTAACTTACCAACAAACACAGATAGGGAAAAAAGGCACTGAGATGAATGGAACTATTATTAAAATATGTTCAAATTCTTACCAAAAATAACTTCGCGAAAAAGGCTGAAATTAGTGAAAAAATACGAGAAAAAAGCTTGTTAGTTTCTCAAATTTGGTATCAAACAGATCTGCTTTTAGAAAGAGTCCATGAAAAATCACTGAAAAAAGTTGACATTTTCGTTCGGAACTGAGTGTACATTTATACATAACACGTTCACTTCCCTTAAATAAATCTAGTAATATGTAGTACATTGGATCTGTTACAGTAATAATGTGATAGAAGTTATCATTGAATTGCTCGCTCAGTTAGATTTTACAGATGCCCATTAGCTTGATGATATTAAAGTCCACTTCTACCTGTAACGTTAAATGTCTTTCATGTACATATGTCTTATTGCACCATTAAATGTCTCCCGATCGAATAACAATGATGGTTTGTCGTCGTATGAGAACAACGAACAGTCAGTCTTGACAAATTCTCTCAGACGTGACATTATTGTTAAAGGCACAGTCCTGTACGCTTGTATTAAAGCTTCATGTCTTTGAGTAAGTAGTTCATCTCTAAAATCTTTACTCTTATTTACTGCATTAACCAGAGCTAGTTCATATTGACGAGGAGACACTGTTCTAATCTTGGAGGCTGGGAATGGCATTTCGTAACAGTCTAAAATGGCACCGTCCATCTGATACGTGGTCCAGAGTCTAAGGAACAGCTTATACGCTGAGATGTATGGGTATCTTCTGACGGCTAAAAATAAACGTTCGACTTTTCCAATTATTTGCCTTTCGTCAGATTTAATTGTTTGTTTTAGACGAGTAATGTTTACTTCTTTTTTAACTATCCTAGTGTTCTTCAATACGCCAAACATGTTAGCAAGATCGCCCGACAGTGTGTCCGTTTTACCAATAAAGTCAAAACGTGTTCTACATGGATTACATACTTTGTGAATCGGTTTTAAATGTTGATTTAATTCTATTCCACTTTCATGATGGTGTACCACATACTGAACAATTTCTCTGAATGTAACATCAAATCCAGAATGGGCTTTGGTATCATTTGTCCGTACAGTTTTTACTACGTCTTTTCCAATTTTCCTCCAAAATATCACATCTGGTGTGTAAATTTTATCTTTATAAGCAGAAAACAAGCGACGGTATGGATCCCCAACGTTTATGAAGGAAAACACATGATCAGATAAATTCCTATCATTAAAGAGTTGTTTGTCAATGCCATCACACCCAAAGACCTTCGGAAAAAGTGCTTTCAGAAATGAAGAGCCAAGTTTTGGAATGTCACAATAAAAGAAATGACCGTTCAGGTAGTAAAAACCCTGGTTATCCGTATTGATGAGCTGCACATCTGGATGAGACTTGCAAAATGTATTCACTTGTTCTAGTTTGGACTTCTGTTGTATACCCGATTGCCCAGACTGAAAGAATGTGTATTCAGTGATGAAGTGTAAGTTTCAAGCAGACATCGTTTTCCACTCTGAGGGTAAGTAAAATGAAACAAACATCAAATGTAGGATATGTTCATTGCGACCATACTACGTATAGAATAATAAATTTAACACCTGTACCACATTACCTTCCGTCGCTTCGTGCCAAGCAATATCAATGTTTGCTTTTATGTTTCCATTTGGCTCAGTTTCGAGATTCCCTTTTCTTTCGGCTTTTAAAATCTTTAATTATGTTCACAATGGAATCGATAGAATCTAACTCGAAATACTTGTCATTAGTAGGTATTAAATATGATATTACCACAGAAACATGCTACAACAACTAACTAGGAATTATTATTTATTTGATATGAAAAACCTTATATGAATACATGTACATCATTTTGCCTTTTAGCTGCAATTGCTTACATCTATCAATTCTGAATGTGGTACATGCTTACATCTTTCAATTTTGAATGTGGTACATGCTTACACCTATCAATTTTGAATGTGGTACATGCTTACATCAATCAATTTTGAATGTGGTACATGCTTATATCTGTCAATTTTGAATGTGGTACATGCTTATATCTATCAATTTTGAATGTGGTACATGCTTATATCTATCAATTTTGAATGTGGTACTTGATGCTTCGCGAATCGATTCCGGTCCATTTAACATGTATGACCTGGTCTGTACAAAGGCCCAATTTGGTTAGTCAGTAACTGAAAATCATTGAATTGGATTTCTACTAATTGATAATTGAACGAAACCTTAGCAATCACTGATTAACTAGAGATCCTATGAAAATGAGTTGACTGTCATGAAAATTGTCATTATTAGTTGGTACATGTAGATATAATGCAAAAATAATAACATCTTTAACATAACAACAAGAATACAACTAATAAGAATTAAGGTACTATGTAACAATTATATAAAATGTAACTTACTCTAATGGAAGCAATACTCGATCGTTTGTGTTTCACGAGGTCAAAACCTAGAAGTAGAAACAATGCACTTAATGATTATATTATATATTCATAAATAAATGTTTATGGTTTTCGCATTTCCGGTACCAATTTCTTTATATGACATTCAAGCATGTTTTCTATTTCGCAACAAAATCCACTAACATAAGTTTCAGAAATGATTTATAGTACCAACTTCTAACGTCACGATCACCTGACGGTGGTCAATCCTCTTGAATCGTGGAGATAAAAAGATGGATTTTTGTTTTTGTTTCAAAGTGTTTATAAAGCTTTATAGCCATGTCTTGTACGAATATTTATTGGTTTCAGCATGTCCCGTCCCACAGCATGTCCCGTCCCACAGCATGTCCCGTCCCATGTTCCGTCCCACAGCATGTCCCGTCCCACAGCATGTCCCGTCCCACAGCATGTCCCGTCCGTCCCACAGCATGTCCCGTCCCACAGCATGTCCCGTCCCATGTTCCGTCCCACAGCATGTCCCGTCCCACAGCATGTTCCGTCCCACAGCATGTCCCGTCCCACAGCATGTCCCGTCCCATGTCCCGTCCCACAGCATGTTCCGTCCCACAGCATGTCCCGTCCCACAGCATGTCCCGTCCCATGTCCCGTCCCACGGACGGAAGTCAATCAACTGAATGCATATGCTTATTTGATATACAAAAATGTAACAATATGCAATAATATAATTTATGTAACACAAGTTATAACCGAACATCGGATTTAGCACACCTTGTTACATTATATTATAATGCACATTTTGATATGGTGTTAAAAACCTGTATTTGATTATTATATACCTTCATGTAAAATATTAAACCAATCCGTGAAATATTTCTTGAGTATCAATACTTGAACGGACGGACACAAAGACGCACGGACGGACTGGGGAAACATTTTATGCTCTTCTGCCATTTCAATTAGCGGGACTATAAAAATCCAGAACCAAGCAACAGCAGCAGGAGTTTATGGAAGGGAATATCCGCCAGTACATGCATACTGTTAAATGACAATTGCATCTTGTCTTGTTTCATTCGTTTATAACTAACTGCTACTGTCGTGTAACTATGTGCTTCTTTCCATCAGCAAGTTGTACATAGCTTGAACTTTTCCTTACTCTATGTATTCTTGCGTGTAAATGACAAATGCATCCATTCTATAAATATGTTTGTGTGTCATGTTAAAATGTTAATGCGAACGAATTCTAATTGCTTTGTACGTTTTACTTAGTGAATTTGATTTAATCGTTCCTCCATTATTATTATACCGGTCGACACATGCATGTTAACTTAAATGATTGAAAGTTCAATAAGGCGAAACCAATTAGCACTAAGCAGCAGCTAGCATGAACTTAAACGAATGCATTTGTAATATTCAATTCATACAATGCTGGGAACCAGATTTTTATTGGCAGTTTCCGTAAAAAGGTTAACCATGCACGGTGCGTACATAAAAAATATTCGATGAATAAGTGTAAATTGAGCGAAACGAAACCTAGACACGGGACAAAATTTGTTATTTCAGATTTGTAGTCATTCTTCATCGATGTCAATATACGATACGTATGTGCATCGCTATCTAAAGATAAATTTTGTTGGTGTCAACATCGTTTCAACAGCAGCAGATACTATATTGGACTGGAGGTGAGGAAATCCAAGCTAAGTCCAGAGTAAGTTTTATCCTAACAGTAAATAGCATGCTACATTCATGTACGTGAAATTATGTTTTAGTTACTGCTGTTGTGTCAGAAGAATTTCATTTCTATCAGGGATCTATATTACAATGCTATATACCTATTTGTATAATACAATCAAACCTGTAAACAAAGGCCCCCACATAGTTGTGGCTGTTATTGACAGGTGGCCTTTATTTGGATGTCATTTTGATTAAGAATCAATGTCACATTTTATTTTAAATAATGGCCAATATAAAATACCTATACAATAAAGAAAAGTTTTGAATTGTTCATTTACATTAAGGTGTTCATTCATTTGTGTTACTCATATTTATCTACAGTTGGGTACAAGTGGCTGTATATCACATACCCATCAGGTTTCTGTTATGCTCCCTGTATTAAGATGTTGTGTTTCATTTTGTACCATACAAAAATAATCTAAATAATATCACTAATCACAAATACATTGTTATTTCAGTATGGATAAACACATAGGTAGGTATTTTTGTCTGATTGTTTATTTTATTGCAGGTGTAAAACATTAAAGACAAACAACAAGCTGGTGATAGTCGACAGATATGGAGGTATTTTGATACATGGAATTCCAGAGATATCCAGTGGGCATCAAGTGAAGATCCACTGGGACTGGGGTCCAGTGGAATTTCGGTGGAATTATGTGAAGGTTCCGGTGGAATCCAGTGGATGTCCACTGGAAGTAGAATCAAATTCTAAGAGATTTAAATTAATTTATTATTTCACTTAAAATAATATTTTGGATATAGCTGTAATGATCTTGACTCAACTGTATTAAAAGGCTTGTGTACAATGTCCTGAAATGTGGACTATAGTGGGCTGTGCTAATTTTAAAAAATGCTTTGAAGTGGATAACATACAAAAAGTACCCCACCCACTTCATTTCATCATAATCATACATTTATCTTCTAAGAGATTTAGATCAATTTATCATCTCACTTTAAATAATTATTTTGGATAACACTGCTCGAAAAAACGCGTTTACGGAAGTTTAGTGAAAAATTATATTTCTATAAACTTCACGTTTAAAATTTACTTAGAATATAATGACACTTAAACTCCAAATTTACATTTCTTCGTTTATTTGAAATTTACTCATCATTTAATGAAGAATTAAATTCGTGTAAACATCATGTTTAAAATTTACTTAGAATATAATGACACTTAAACTTCAAATTTACATTTCTTCATTCATTTGAAATTTACTAGCGTTTAATGAAGAATTAAATTCGTGTAATCATCATGTTTAAAACTTACTTAGAATATAATGACAATTAAATTTCAAATTTACATCTTTCTGTTGATTTGTAATTTACTAGCGTTTAATGAAGAATTAAAGTCGTGTAAACATCATGTTTAAAATTTACTTAGAATATAATGACACTTAAACTTCAAATTTACATTTCTTCATTCATTTGAAATTTACTAGCGTTTAATGAAGAATTAAATTCGTGTAAACATCATGTTTAAAACTTACTTAGAATATAATGACAATCAAATTTCAAATTTACATCTTTCTGTTGATTTGAAATTTACTAGCGTTTAATGAAGAATTAAATTCGTGTAAACATCACGTTTAAAACTTACTTAAGAATATAATGACACTTAAACTACAAATTTACATTTCTTTGTTTATTTGAAATTTACTTAGCGTTTAATGAAGAATTAAATTCGTGTAAACATCATGTTTAAAATTTACTTAGAATATAATGGCACTTAAACTTCAAATTTACATTTCTTCATTCATTTGAAATTTACTAGCGTTTAATGAAGAATTAAATTCGTGTAAACATCATTTTTAAAACTTACTTAGAATATAATGACACTTAAACTCCAAATTTACATTTTTCTGTTGATTTGAAATTTACTAGCGTTTAATGAAGAATTAAAGTCGTGTAAACATCACGTTTAAAACTTACTTAGAATATAATGACAATTAAATTTCAAATTTACATTTCTTCATTTATTTGAAATTTACAAGCGTTTAATGAAGAATTAAATTCGTGTAAACATCACGTTTAAAACTTACTTAAAATATAATGACACTTAAATTTCAAATTTACATTTTTCTGTTGATTTGAAATTTACTAGCGTTTAATGAAGACTAAATTTATGGAAACTTCATGATTATAATTTACGTAAAGTTTACTTGGACGTAAAGCTTGAGTTTATAATTTTACTTAAATTTGATAATGAAGATACTTTGTTTTGACTCAGTATTTGTTGATATGTAATGTTAATTAATATTAAACCTATCATTTTGGAACCGATTTTTGAAAATTATGCAATTACAACCGAAACGAGTGCATTATATTTTATTAGAAAATGAAATTGAGAGTTGAATACCTAGTGACAGTCAAGAGAATGATTTTGAAGATTGTGCATTGTTTTGATTTTTGAATTGAGATATTTGAATGATGTTTATATAACGAAGGTTTTACATTATTTTCTATTATTCTAGATAGTTACTTTTTTAGTTGTAGAGGGTCTGGGGGTTGTGGCTAACTAGTACTACTGTTAGTCACGTTCCCCGTTTTCTGCCGTCCATTACTAGATGTATGCCATGTTGTATAAAAGGTATAAATCCACCACAAACGCTGAAAACTTTACTATCTGAGGTTAACACATGCAGTAATTATTGTTTACACAACCTGTATGCATTTGCGCACTGCATGAGTGGTCAGTTTTACAGAGTGTCTAATTTTAGAACAGATTATCAACACAGGAGAGTACACAGTAGAGTGCCAACGGATTTAGATTTAAACTTTGTCTTGGAGTGATATGTTACTTTCAATGAAGAACTGATACATTCGTTAACTTGTTGACTTGCAAAATGGATGATTATTATTCTTTTGTGTATGGAACTGATGTCTTCTGATGAAGAGTAAAATAGGTATAAATCTTAATATGTTTATGTCTCTTATGTTTAATATGTACTGTATACTTGATTTATATTGATAACCACCTATGATTTTATACCTGTACACATACATACTGTACGACGAATATACAATTAAATCAGCTTTATCATATTGAACAGCATTTTTATTACAGCACTTTTTGCATGAAACACAACATAGTCATATCATGCCTGGGCCATGGTAATACAAATGTATATAATATAGATCATACCTATGACAATGATGAGAAATGTCTATCAAGGCTTTTATATTTATATTATTTTTGTATATTTACAGCGACGGCGAGGAATGCATCATGATATTTAAAGCTTCTCAAGGAAATGGACAATAAGGTCAAAGTCAGAAGGGATAGCGGCAGGAGCTCAAACGTAACCGATCGGCATCTACGGAAACTTCTAATCGAAAGATGGCGGAGGATTGCCGTCTTGGACTGTCAATCGGGACAAAATTTTATGTTATTCAGGATAAGGAGTAATGTTATTCGATGTAATATTGATGAAAATAAAGCAATAACTTTGAAAAGTTTTGTATTTTATTGTACGATACGAAATATCATGCATTCTGTTTACTATAGGTAATAAAATGAGTCCTATTAATCAGCTAGATTTAATTTACTGTACAGTGTGAAAATTACTGCAGGTTTTCGTAAAGCTAAAACACGAAGTTTAATGAAATAATATGGGAATATAATGCATTATATACTGCACGTTTACATAAAGCTTAAACACGAAGTTTAATGAAATAAAATGTGAATATACTGCATTATATTGCAAGTTTTCATAAAGCTTAAACACGAAGTTTAATGAAATAAAATGTGAATATACTGCATTATATTGCAAGTTTACATGAATCTTAAACACGAAGTTTAATGAAATAAAATGGGAATATACTGCATTATATTGCAAGTTTACATGAATCTTAAACACGAAGTTTAATGAAATAAAATAGGAATATACTGCATTATATTGCAAGTTTTCATGAATCTTAAACACGAAGTTTAATGAAATAAAATAGGAATATACTGCATTATATTGCAAGTTTACATGAATCTTGAACATGAAGTTTAATGAAATAAAATGGGAATATACTGCATTATATTGCAAGTTTACATGAATCTTAAACGCGAAGTTTAATGAAATAAAATGGGAATATACGGCATTATATTGCAAGTTTACATAAATCTTAAACATGAAGTTTAATGAAATAAAATGGGTATATACTGCATTATAAACATCGAGTTTAACTACATTTAATATTAGTTTACGGGCGAAGGAAATTCCATGTTTACATCAAGTTTACGATGAACTTAAACTCCTGTAAACTCCGGAGTTTACGTCCTTGTAAACTTAAAGTAAACGCCATGTAAACTTCAAGTTTAATTACCAACTTAAATTCGAATAAACGTCATTAAACACTACATATAATGAAGTTTACTTTGAGTTTAAGTTAAAATTAAACGCGTTTTTTCGAGCAGTGTAAGTAATGATCTTGACTCAACTGCATTACAAAGCTTGTATGCAAAGTCCTGATATGCGGACGATTATCAGTTGTGCTAATTTTAAAATTCTTTGGAAACATACAAAAAATACCCCACCCACATCATTTCATCATATTATTATACATTTATCTCTTTAAAATTTCTCTGTCATGTATGGTTTTCAGCCGTAAATCATTCTATACTATACAAGAGCTTAGTTGCCAGTACACTGACCAGTTTATTTACATCATAGTTTTTGCACTGTTTCTATTTTCATTATAGCCACACTTCATTTGGTTATGTCAACAGTCAGCCATTTTGAATTTTAAACAGATGTCATCAAAGGTACTTTCACAGGAATTCAAGTGGTATGTCGAGTAAACAAGAAAAAATCCGGTGGAATTCCGGTGATGTCCAATGGACAAACAATATTCCACTGGTATTCTGGTGAACTCCACTGGAATAATTATATTTCGGTGGAATTCCACTGGTATTCCAGTCATTTTTTCTATAGGGGCTTCACTGTTAAAAATGAGACTTTATGAAAATTATGAAATTAATATAATTCAAAAATTGTGAGGTGAATTAATTAGTCATTACAGGTATTTTGATCTACATTATCAAGGCTTTGAACACAGGACATTCTTGGGAAATATAGAATTTGGCCTATATTTGCAGATGGCTCTTTATATTCAGGAGTTATTTTGTTCTAAATAATCAATGACAGTTTAGAAAGAATGGCCTTGATTCACAAGGTGACCTTTATTCGGAGGTTTGACAGTATCTAGATACATTTGTACAATTGACAATATTGACTGAAAATTAGCATTTATTATTACGTAATTATTAACATGAAGAACCTAGATTGTTGATCAATTCAAACACAAAAATATCTTTACAAACAATTTAGAAAATACATTGACACTAACATAACTGATGCTTACACATGATGAATAATTAATTCACATGTATTACTAATTATCATGAATTTGTATTTACATCAATTATTCAATTTCTTAGAAATAACATATAGCTTCAACTTCAAATTTGCTCAGTTTTAAAATTTCTTTCAACATTACACTATGCAATCTGTCTGTAAATAGTGTGACATTTAATATCTTCCTATGTAATCTAAGGACCATACAACATTTATTTATTCATTCAAACATTAGCTATGTATAGCTGTTGACCAAAAATGGAAATAAAGGTTTATTTTAATTCTTTTTGTGTATAAAATGTCTGACATTGCTGTATATACATGTTTCTTGTTATATGTATATTTTCTTTATGTATGCCAGTTTAATAACACATTGTAATTTGTATATTGAAATAAATCTAACTAAATACGTTTTACTTGTGCATCATAACAAGAGCTTAATAGTAGAGCTTAATAGTATAAAATTTAATAACTTATGCAAACTTTATTTTCAATTGCAAATACATTTTACAAACAAAAAACCCAGATGTTTGTAAGTCAGAATGGTAATGTGCTGTCTCAAACACCCTATAGATGGAATGCATGAGTATCTTTTCCTAAATATTCGATGAGTCACAAAATTCCGCAGGTCCTGTGACATATGTGAATAATACAAATATAACTTCTGCACAAAAATATAATTGTTACTAGTAAATCATCATTTAGTTTTGGGTACTCCATCAACTTAAATTAAGGCTTGAAAATACTTACACCCCCACCCCGTCTGAAAAAATCTAAAATAAGCCCCGAACCTGAAATTGCTCCAGACGGACCTGAATTAATGAGAAGTTAAAACACGGTAAATATAGGAGTAAACTATGTTTATGTTGATCTACAAAAATATTCACCGAAAACGATGTTCGGAAAAACAGGAATCACTGTACATTGTGCAGTTTCTTCAACATAATGTTATGTTCTCGCCGTTCTCGGTTGGTTTATTGGATTTAGCAGAAAACATTTCTAACACACTGTCACTGAAATTATCGTCGAGGCCGACGAGACAGCTCGATGTCTCATTAAAAAAAATGCATAATAACACTTCCGTAAACATTGAAGTTTACTATCGCACCCTTAAACCACGGAAAATTCCGAACGTGTAAATTTGCTGTCCAGATTTGTCTCCAGTGTATAGTAATTTGCACAAGAAGCTTAAAAATTGTATTGGTTCCCAGTCATGTACTTAATGTCCTAATGTAACATCATGCTTCTACAAGAATAAGGTTGAATTAAAAAACCAGTAACAATCCAATAGAGAAATACGAAAGATCCAAAAGGCCGTTAGAAGTTTGTTACATTCAGTAGCAACAAAGAATGCAGTTAGGAATAGTGTGAATAAACATTTCAGGATAAAAAGAGGTATATAACGCATTTTGCAATTACATGCAAGAATAAACGATATACATGAAGGCAATGTCCACTTAGCATGCATGAATAACACAGACACCACTTGTAAGAAACCAAAATGCAGTTGTCAAGTAGTATAACGCATATGCAAGTAAATAACATACAATTGTCACTCAGTACAGCATGCATGTACTGGCGGATATTCCCTTCCATAGGAGTTAACCCCATACATTATTCCTTGTGTGCATAATATTCATTTAAAGCTGGCTACGCCCTTGAACTTAAAACTGAATCTCTTTTCTATTGTGCACGAATATCTAGTGCATCGCACTAAGAATAAAAAGCTGTCTCGTAATGATAAAGGCAGCGGTCGTGTTTTCTTGTCTTTAAAAAAGCCTAAGAGCTATCGTGAAGTTAAGAAGGAATCGTTTCTTAACTTAAGAATTCGTAGAAAATATTGATGAAACGTGATTTAAATCTGCGAAGGAGATAAGACACTTCTTACTTAACAAGTAGCATGAAACGGGGCCAATGCCAAATACTTCTAGTACTAACTGTCATATATTTACATATATCAAACATGTAACTATGTGAATTATAAAAGAATAACACATGGAAACAAATTTAATGTATGCAGAAAGTAAACGCATAAATAATGACACTTGGTGCATATAGCATATTGGGAAGATGTTACCAGTAAGAAGGCATGTTCAATGTAATAACATCGACTTTTTGATTAACGTTAACTTCTCTTAGAAACATTCGAATTTATAATACCAAGATATGAAATAGATTTCACAATTACTACCGGACTGTTGTCATGTAAAAGATATGCTATGCGGCAAGTGTCACTTTTTTCTGAAAACGAAATACATGTAGTAGTTTATTTAAATTAAGTTTCAGTTTCAATTTGTTTAATCTGATAAATCTATATGCCATTTTGTAGACCTTAGGATGGTTCAGAAAGAACACCGCTATCATCGGTTTATAAGAAAAGAAACAATTTTAACATTTATATTTCGAGACCTTCAGAAATATAATTTGTTTAAGAATTGTTGTTCAATGTCATTAAGGAACATAGAAAATAAGAACGGAAAAAGCCATTCCCTTGTCTCACTCCAAACAAACATTCGAAATTATTACTAGGTTCATTATCGAGTTTAACGCGCGTTTTTTTTTATAGTCACACCTATTTTTTAAAACTTTTAGCATTTTCCCTCTTATACCAAATTTAACCAATTTCGTCTAATAAAGTACTTCTTTCGACGTACTTAAATCGTCAAGGCTTAGACTAATTATTGTTGTAATATATTCATACATTCAGAAAATAGTACATTATTCGAAAATATGTAAATTTCTGGCGATATTGATTTATGTATGACCAATCAAATATAATATACGTATCAAATAACTTCCTATGGACTCTTTATATCGGGTTTATTCATGCTACAATCATCGTTTAATTGTCTAATCACTTAATTGGCGAAACTTGATGTGAAGAAATAGGAAATCATGCTTACTTAAGTGTTTGACAGTTGAATGAGCTATGCATTATAATAACTAAATGACAGTGTAATATATGCTGGTGTAATTGTTCATGCTTTGTTCGCTTGAAAGTCAGCCTTTTATTCAAACCGACATACAAATACCGCCGCGCGCGTTATAGGGTCATTTTTGAACGCACATTCTTCTTTGACTTTTCGGTAATAATGGTTTTACAAGTGACAAACGCATATTTGGTATACGAAAAGCAAGACACAGCAGTTCCTGGGCATGCCCTTTTAAATTTACACTCTTAAATATGCATAATCATGTATTTACGCGATACGAACAAAAGACGAACACCGGTTCGTTGAGTCCAGATTGTTTGTGATGCAGTTAATAAAGAAATTTAAGAAATTTTTACCATAATCGGTTGGATTTATTGTACGGCGGCCTTCGGCCGCCGTACTCTCTGGAATGCTTATTCTTAAGTGGCAATGCAAAATCGCAACTTCTTACGCGAAGCAGATTAGTGACAGTGCCCGAAATATTCCGAAATATCCGCAATGGTCATCACGTGATATAAACAAAACAGAAATAGAGCGAGGTCACGTGTTACTCACACCAACTAGTGTTAGCTTGATGACGCAGTCGCTATTTATAGTCTAAGAATGGAGCGAGCTCGATATCTGCCAATCTGTCAATAAATGCAGTCGAATCTCTTTATATCAAAGGAATTAGGAAAAATTGTTCGATCTAAATGAACTTCGATGTATAAATTATTAGAGAAATTCGCTGTGTTTATTATCGGTGTGTTGTAATAATCATTTAATCGTGTTATAAGATACGGAACACGGTATTTATACGTTTCGATGTATTTATTTTAGCAGCATGTCGCAAATAAACAAAACATTATAAACATATTCACACAGACTAATTTTATAATCGCGAGCGTGGACACTGACTTGTTTACGCAATTGTCGTTAATTAAATATCGATTTCGGAGCTCAATACAAAAAATGTCCGATCAGGTGAGAAATGATGACTTAATTGGTTCGACATAGACGGTCACTTTATGGTTCGATATAGATGGTCACTTTGCAGTTGAAAATCTATGTTTAGGACCGTTATACCAGGTTTTTACGACAACGTACCCTCAGACAACGGAGTATATCATTTTTGAAGACTTTATTTAAATATTGTATATGCATTCCAGCAGATATTGCAACGACTGATACATCGAGGTGATAGTTTCCCCTGATTTCAATTTTAGGGTGGAAACAGGGACTACATATAGAGTACTGTAGAACCATATGACCAGATTCATGAAACATCAACGGCTTGTATTTTTGATGGAGTAGATGATCACTTTAGTTTCGGGATCAGTTAAGTCAAAATAACAAATTCGTTTTATCTGAAACTTCGCACATCCTGATAAAAAATGCTACATAGGCCACATTCTAGTATTGAATTGCCGGATGCGATTTTGCGCCGTACAAACATTTAACTTGTATAATTTATGAAGCAATTAGAATTATTTTAACTTGTTACATTGTTGAAAAATGAACATGGTGCCTGGATAAATATGACTCGCGGAATGTATAGAAACTTGTTTGGATCCGACCGAACTTTGTTTCTTGTATCACTGTCAATTCTATTTCAATATTTGTGGTAGCATTGGAACCATTTTCTGGTCATTCCTATCAGAATTAGGTAGTACTACCATGATTGTGTAGTTTTGGTATATTTGTTTCCACATTGCATAATGCGAGTTTTTGTGCGTCACCAAAGCAGTTATTTTTCGACCTGCCCGTTTTTCCAAAAAATTCTTGTAAACCACGAAATAAAAAAGAACTGGCCTGACTATTGTATTGGTAACGTTATTACTCAAACTAACATGGAAATGCGAGTAGCATTGAACTTTGTACAAAATTAAATCTTTGTTGCCAAATGTGAATGCATTAATTTGTTCTCATATAAACTTTATTCACAAGTCAACAGCATAATAATACACATTTTTATGTAAAGACCACTTCTTTATGCTCGTAACAACAACACTACCATGCTGTTGTTTAACAGCGATTCTATACAATATCTGAAGTTCTATTATTTCATACAATGTCATGAAATAGTTTTGAAAGACTTACTTTGAATGTCCATAAGGTAGCAAACGAAACAGCTTGAGACAGCTAATATTCCAAAGAATTTTGCGAATTTCCGAAGCATAGTTAGGCTATATATATGTATATATTCCTGTTTACAAATATATCGATGATTATAAGTCAGCGTTGTCTGTCCTTATACACGCTGCCAACAATCCAAAGCGAAAAGACCTGAACCGTCTATTTAAACTCCGCCTACCAATATCTTGATATCTCAATTGTAGTATGAAACTGTTAACAGGGTTTGTGGGTCAGGGATTTGTTTGCTTAAAAGGATGAACATTTATATGTTTTAAGAGTTAAGTCAATAAACTACACGTATTACATAGTGGCATGTTTAACATGAAAAGTTTTTGTTCACGCTGTACTCTGATTTATTTACATTCAAATGCACTCACTTACAGAAAAGTCAATATATGGTGTAAAAAGACATAATCTATTCAATTGCACTTCGCATATAATAGCTATAAAGTGTCCTGTACGTTTTATGAATTGTTTAAAGTCCCATAAGCATATAAATGTGTCGGTCGTAATAGTTTCTGTTCGTTCTCCGCTGTGTTTTTCTCCCGTGCATACTCTATAGCAAGAAGAAATGTTTCCAAAACCACTATCTATTTGTTTCATTGAATAAAGTTCTATTTATAGAACAGTCGTGTTTTCCCGCAGTCATATTATGCACACGCGCTCTATATATTTCAAGTTTACAAAAGCAAAATTCACAGCGTAGTGAGTGTTTTTAGAAGAAAAAAGGCTCGTTTCGTCGGTAATTATTATCTTGGAATATTGTCAGCAATTGTTTATTTTTTGCATTTATATTTTTATAGCAAACAGCTAATGGGACTTTAACTTATAACTAAAGTTATAATATAGATATAAGTTTATCTGAAATCGGTAGGAGCTGAGACCCCATCTGAACACATAATTACAATGGTATTACAATGACGTGACAAAAGCGACGATTAAGATGAGATACAAATGCTGAAGTTTTCCTATTATTTTGAAAAGTTAATAACAGTACATGAGTGATAAGTTTAGTAACTATATAAAAAAGTACATATATATTTTTGCGACGGTCTTATTATTATTTTTGGTGATACAGAACAATGGCAGGGAAGGTGTAGAGTGACTTTAAACAGTCATTTTGAAGTCAATGGCAGTACGCTATGTCATCGCACACCTTCCGCTTCTAAGGTGAAAGTGTTTTTATAGTAAGAACTCATAAAAGTAAAGGAAAATCAAAGTACTGAAAGTACTGTCGGACTTGATTTTACCATACGAGGCAAAAGAGAGAAATGTGTACCCACATCGTTCGATCCCATACAAATATTTATAACATTTAAACTTACGGACCAATTTTTCATTCATATTGTAATGCAGGTCATATGCATGTAGGTAAATGACATACTTTACTGGTCCCTTTGCTAAAATTTTAAAATGAAAAAAGCCTGATGTTGGAAAGTTTAATGATTAGCACATTAATTGAAGACAATTTAATTGCATTAAAAACTCTTTATTGTACACAAACTAGTGACCAACACTTCAGTAACAGTAAATACAAACATTGATTCTTCTGGTTTTAACACAACAGAACATCGTCGCATTGAACACAATCAGGGTCACTCAAATCAAAAAGGTCCTGACATAGTAGAGTAAGACCTATTTGACCTATAGTTAACCCAATGTTGCATGAAATTCAGACGTGATTATGTAATTCTAAATAATCTGGCGTAAAAGGAACTCTTAAAAAATGTAATTTTTAAAAGCACGTATCCAGTAATTTACGTTTGTATTTAGCGACACGAATTATTATTCGTAAGCCGCAGTTTAAACATTCAACCTTCGATGTTTACCTGACGTGAACTCATTCAATAAATCAAACTCCCCACACCGGTTATGCTTTGCTACTAACCACTGCGGGGAGTGAGTCTATAAATAGCGATTCTGTCATCAAACTAAACACTAGTTGGTGTGAATATCACGGAAATACGATTAGATGAGAATTCGCTTTGTAATAATAAGAAATGTTAGAAAGGCACAAAACACATACATCGATGGTAGATTGTTGCAGATGCATGACTACGTCCGTAGAGATGTTTCTGAACTATCGAACGAAAACCGAAAGTAGAACTACTTTTACGACAAGATATTTTATTGGACAGTGGATACGCGGTTTAAATTCTACGCATTTGAATATCTCATGTATCTACCGACAAGCACTTATTTAGATACATGACTCTTTCCATGTAGTTACAATAAAATGATTTGAAATATATATAGATCTGACACACTTAATTGGGGAAAGATTACAGATACTTCTATATAATCACACCATTTAGTTGCGTACTATTTCCTTTACGCGGCATTCTTTTAACCAAGCTGTTATGGAGTCCAGCGACAAAATTTTGGTCACCGATTACAAAGGATTTGATTTTGATAAAAATCAAGTCCAATAATATAGACACCAAGTAATGACTATTGTAACTAAAAGAATTGCAAAATCAGTTCATGATGTTAATGTCTCATCTAAGCGTGGAGACGGGATCATGTATTTTTTCTGAATGGTCGCATCCGGACATTTGCCACAAAATCCAAAATATGTTATCCTGTTTTCAGGCCTTTATCAAAGTTGGAACGACAAACTTTCTTCACAGCATTATAGCATACAGTTGTAAGTCCTTGGTGCGCTATATAATTTCAAATTACTTAAATGATTTCCTACAAAATGAAGGTAATTAACCTGTGAATCGAGAGATGATGTTTACAGATTGAAAGTACATGAGAGATCAACTGATGACGTAGTGTAATACCATTGATTTATCTATAACAAGGATATACATTATGTGAAATAGTTCTTAAAATGAACTCGAGAAAAGTTTAAATGCAATAAAATAAAGATTAATGCACAGTACATTGGAGATGGTTCTCAGAGATAAAGTGAAGTCGATAAAAGGGGTACATTGTTAATCGCAATAAGACCATTTTTGCGAGTTCGAATGGATTATATTGTTGATTGATATGACCTTAGGTATGATAACATAAAACTTTAACGTAATTTATTTTTTTAGGTAGTCGTGATACATGACTGAAGTATGATCGAACTTTTATCACTGAAGTATTTAATTTCATGATTTGTAAACCCACTTTCCAATAAATATAAAGCTTTTTTCAATGAATTTGGTCAAAATTAATAAATTTGTTATCTGAACCTAATATGTGCTGCAGTATAATCCGCACGACTGCACCCTATAATCCACATGACTGCATCCTATAATCCACATGACTGCACCCTATAATCCACATGACTGCACCCTATAATCCACATGACTGCATCCTATAATCCACATGACTGCATCCTATAATCCACATGACTGCATCCTATAATCCGCACGACTGCATCCTATAATCCACATGACTGCACCCTATAATCCGCATGACTGCATCCTATAATCCACACGACTGCATCCTATAATCCACACGACTGCACCCTATAATCCACATGACTGCACCCTATAATCCGCACGACTGCATCCTATAATCCACACGACTGCACCCTATAATCCACATGACTGCACCCTATAATTCACATGACTGCACCCTATAATCCACATGACTGCATTCTATAATCCACATGACTGCACCCTATAATCCACACGACTGCACCCTATAATCCACACGACTGCATCCTATATAATCCACACGACTGCATCCTATAATCTACATGACTGCATCCTATAATCCACATGACTGCATCCTATAATCCACATGACTGCATCCTATAATCCACATGACTGCATCCTATAATCCACATGACTGCACCCTATAATCCACACGACTGCACCCTATAATCCACATGACTGCATCCTATAATCCGCACGACTGCATCCTATAATCCGCACGACTGCATCCTATAATCCACATGACTGCACCCTATAATCCACATGACTGCACCCTATAATCCACATGACTGCACCCTATAATCCGCACGACTGCACCCTAAAATCCACATGACTGCACCCTATAATCCGCACGACTGCACCCTATAATCCACATGACTGCACCCTATAATCCACATGACTGCACCCTATAATCCACATGACTGTACCCTATAATCCACATGACTGCACCCTATAATCCACATGACTGCACCCTATAATCCACATGACTGCATCCTATAATCCACATGACTGCATCCTATAATCCACATGACTGCACCCTATAATCCACATGACTGCATCATATAATCCACATGACTGCACCCTATAATCCCCATGACTACACCCTATAAAATGTGCGAAAGGATGCAAACGTATTGCAATGTACCTTTGTAAAATTACCCCAGCCCCAGTGTTGTTATCTTTAGTTTAATCATGTACAAAAATATTAGCCTCATGAAACACACGACAATTATCACGGATGTGTAACCTCACTGGTATAAAAATGACTCCCTGAAATTTCAACAGCACTCGTCCTAATGACAGTAGAGCACGTCTGGTAATCACATCCCATAAGTGATCATATTTGTGACTCGGTCTAGCTGGGGTTGTGTTGCTACCATATAGTCCCCGAACCACATATTGTGTTAATTTAATTTTTCAGAGGCTCATCATTACTTCCTTACCAATACAACATGTAACGATAAAAATGTACATTGGTTAGACCATAATGAAAAAAAGAAACACACTTGTGAGTATTACAATACAACAATATGTTCGTACATACTCGTACATATTTATATCACTGGTGTTTAACGTAGAAACAACAGCTAGGGTGATGTTTGCGACTTACCTACTATTAAGGTAGAGGTATACCCCAGGCTTACATATAGATAGAAACACCGACCTTCTGTGTGCTATATAGACAGGTTACTCACATGAAAGTATATAAATGCATTCCGGTACCAGAGATAGTTCACTATACATCAAAACTTTAGGTTCAGCCAAAACTTAACAACAAACCATATTTGCTTAATGACTTGTATAAAATGTTTTAAGTTCTTTTAACTAATGATTAACTAACCAATGTTAAATTGAACCACTGGATAACTGCCTCGGTCTGCGAGCATTGGGTACAACATGGGCGGCCATTACGAAATTGGTAAATGTTTTGTTTAATAATTCAACCAAATATTTATACAATCACCAACCAATAACTTAACCAAGATTTTAACCAAAACCAGCATTTAACCCAGCGGTTAATCAATCTTTATACAATTGAGTGCGTTTAGGTTCATAAGTTAACCAAAAGTTAACTAGGAACAGAATGGCTGTCTTTGTCGTAGCAAACACTAAATGACCTCAGCCCATCAGACGAAGATCTTGATGACTTCTGTGTCAAAAATCAGACACGTTATTTCTGGTCAAAATAAGTTTTATACAATCGCTTTGTCAAACTAACCCAAAATATAGTCTAGCCTCAACTTTATCCCACAAGTTAAAATTAACATTTTTATACAGTGAGGTGGTTAGGAAATTATGCGGTATTTATATTCAGTGTTCGAATAGACGGTGTGTTTAAATTGTCATATTCTTTCATTCAAAGAGATTAGATGCGGGTTGAGAGTTTTTATAGCGTTTGTATATGAATAGATCTATTTTTTTACATGAATTAAAATGTCACATTTTAAAAAAATTATTACCCCTATCCAATAGATACTAGCAGATAGAAAAATATCGTTTTTGAATAGATAAGTCAATTATTTGAATCGCTCACGACATTTGTACATTTTACCATTAGTATCAGCGTCATAGTTTGATAAAGTCTGGTTTAACATTAATATGCTATTTAAATCAATTATCATTGAAAAGTTGTGCTGTAATTGTGTTGTATTTCGTTGACATCATTGTCTACCTGGGGTAATATTACATGATTAACGTACATTTCTTGTAATGTATACTGTTAATAATATGCTCACGTGATTTAAGATTATAAGGCGTTTTATTAAGGCGTATAAATTGTTGGTTTTGGTCAACTGCTCAATAAAAATAGGGTAATCATTACTAATCATTACTTATAGTTTTCAATCACATGCTTCTTGAAAGCGTGAGAGGAAAACTGAACAAGTATGACAGTGGACGAACCATTGCTCAAGCCTCAGGGTAACCCAAAACAAATATATGTTCGTCTAAAACATACAACTTCAGTTGAGTGTTAAATGTAAACTGGTTCCCGTTGACTTGTGTGTACAAGGCCTTTATGGAACGGGTATGTTAAATGCAGCATCGATTATCTCCCCTGGATGGATGCTGTCATTACACTGTTCAAATATGACTTCAAACACGCCAATTCTGCTCGTCAGTTCGATTCTATTCTACGGTTAAGTGGTTAAACTAAATACTGAGCAGTTGACTAAGAAAAGTTCGACAATTGTAAGAACATTAAGAACATTAACAAATAAACTAACATTAGGTATTGAATACAATAAGTACTACAGAAGTGGATAATGTTATATGTGCATGTATATGTTAGTTTGTTAGTTTGACTTTATATTTTATGCCCCTTTTCACCTTATCATCGTTCCTGGGTAGAACCAGTACTAGACTCCCATTCTCCGTAAGCAACAGTTACTGCCGTCTTTCTCAAATAAAGAGACATGGTCGGTATCGGGGCTGGATCCATTGACCCTCTATGAGTGAGAGGTCACTGTGATTTGAAGTCAGCGACCTTAACTACTCGATCACAGAGATCGGTCTTTTCAATACCTAAAGATTACATTTTCTTTTCAAATTAAGCAGGTATCAGAATACTAAATAATACTTAGCGTACTAGATTAATAAAGTTGGCAGTCATGTTTTCAAGGGTTTTATTTACATTTTAGATAGATAATAGAAATATTTTATTGAGCTATGACCTAAAAATTTAGTAGTCTAATTCCTATTTTTCCCGCGGGACGCTGTGTGCCTTGATCAAGTTATCATTGTCCGCAAAAACAAAGAAGCATAAAATACTGTCGTTCTTCCTCCTCTTTCCTCATCCACCGCCCTTTGTTTTTAAATATATTATTGTATTTGTGATGTTTTATTGTGGCGGTTTTACCCCACATATGTATGGATAGTAATTGTCACAATTAAGGATGATTACAGGTTAAACTAGTTGGTTGGATATGTCTTTATTATTGATCACAAATCTACATAATGTACAAAAGTCATAATATCTAATCTTAAATACACAACGTCCTTCTTACGATCACACAGACCGACGACTGGTCACACAGACCGACAACTAGTCACATAGACCGACTACTAGTCACACAGACCGACGACTGGTCACACAGACCGATAATTGGTCACACAGACCGACGACTGGTCACACAGACCGACAACTAGTCACACAGACCGACAACTGGTCACACAGACCGACGACTGGTCACACAGACCGCTAATTGATCACACAGACCGACGACTGGTCACACAGACCGACAACTGGTCACACAGACCGACAGCTAGTCACACAGACCGACGACTGGTCACACAGACCGATAATTGGTCACACAGACCGACGACTGGTCACACAGACCGACAACTAGTCACACAGACCGACAACTGGTCACACAGACCGATAATTGGTCACACAGACCGACGACTGGTCTCACAGACCGACAACTGGTCACACAGACCGATAACTGGTCACACAGACCGACGACTGGTCTCACAGACCGAAAACTGGTCACACAGACCGATAACTGGTCACACAGACCGACGACTGGTCTCACAGAACGACAACTGGTCACACAGACCGACAACTGGTCACACAGACCGGTAACTGGTCACACATGCCGACGACTGGTCACACAGACCGACGACTGGCTGGTCACACATACCGATGACTGGTCACACAGACCGACAACTGGTCACACAGGCCGACGACTGGTCACACAGACCGACGACTGGCTGGTCACACAGACCGACGACTGGTCACACAGACCGACGACTGGCTGGTCAGACAGGCCGACAGCTTCACATAACTTCACGCAGTTCCTCCCTGGAACACCTAAAAACACCCATACCAAATCTAGTATTACTATTATCACCAACACATGCTTACACAATTATAATGAATGATATCAAAACAAACATTTGATTAACCGTAACTATACACCAAATGAACTTTAATCAACTAATATAAAGAAATGCAAAAAATGTATACTAATAATAGAAATAATGCTTCTTACATTGTAACCTTTCTCCTATAACCACACACAACCATTCTCTCCATACTATATCCTCGCACTGCCTATCTGCTCAGCTCTCATAAATCCAATCCCTAATTATTTTCCCAGGATAAATTGTTTGTACATGAAGTGATTCTAATAAACACCTATGTATGGATAGTACTGTTTTGTTTACAATATTATATTGATGACGGTTGTACCCCACTAATGTATGGATAGTCATGTTTTGTTTACAATATTATATTGATGGCGGTTGTACCCCACCTATGTATGGATAGTAATGTTTTGTTTACAATATTATATTGATGACGGTTGTACCCCACTAATGTATGGATAGTCATGTTTTGTTTACAATATTATATTGATGACGGTTGTACCCCACTAATGTATGGATAGTCATGTTTTGTTTACAATATTATATTGATGACGGTTGTACCCCACTAATGTATGGATAGTCATGTTTTGTTTACAATATTATATTGATGGCGGTTGTACCCCACCTATGTATGGATAGTCATGTTTTGTTTACAATATTATATTGATGACGGTTGTACCCCACTAATGTATGGATAGTCATGTTTTGTTAACTATATTATATTGATGACGGTTGTACCCCACTAATGTATGGATAGTCATGTTTTGTTTACAATATTATATTGATGGCGGTTGTACCCCACCTATGTATGGATAGTAATGTTTTGTTTACAATATTATATTGATGGCGGTTGTACCCCACTAATGTATGGATAGTCATGTTTTGTTTACAATATTATATTGATGGCGGTTGTACCCCACTAATGTATGGATAGTCATGTTTTGTTTACAATATTATATTGATGGCGGTTGTACCCCACCTATGTATGGATAGTAATGTTTTGTTTACAATATTATATTGACGACGGTTGTACCCCACTAATGTATGGATAGTCATGTTTTGTTTACAATATTATATTGATGGCGGTTGTACCCCACTAATGTATGGATAGTCATGTTTTGTTTACAATATTATATTGATGGCGGTTGTACCCCACCTATGTATGGATAGTAATGTTTTGTTTACAATATTATATTGATGGCGGTTGTACCCCACTAATGTATGGATAGTCATGTTTTGTTTACAATATTATATTGATGGCGGTTGTACCCCACCTATGTATGGATAGTAATGTTTTGTTTACAATATTATATTGATGACGGTTGTACCCCACTAATGTATGGATAGTCATGTTTTGTTTACAATATTATATTGATGACGGTTGTACCCCACCTATGTATGGATAGTCATGTTTTGTTTACAATATTATATTGATGACGGTTGTACCCCACTAATGTATGGATAGTCATGTTTTGTTTACAATATTATATTGATGGCGGTTGTACCCCACCTATGTATGGATAGTAATGTTTTGTTTACAATATTATATTGATGGCGGTTGTACCCCACTAATGTATGGATAGCAATGTTTTGTTTACTATATTATATTGATGGCGGTTGTACCCCACTAATGTATGGATAACAATGTTTTGTTTACAATATTATATTGATGACGGTTGTACCCCACTAATGTATGGATAGCAATGTTTTGTTTACTATATTATATTGATGACGGTTGTACCCCACTAATGTATAGATAGTCATGTTTTGTTTACAATATTATATTGATGACGGTTGTACCCCACTAATGTATGGATAGTAATGTTTTGTTTACAATATTATATTGATGACGGTTGTACCCCACTAATGTATGGATAGCAATGTTTTGTTTACTATATTATTTTGATGACGGTTGTACCCCACTAATGTATGGATAGTAATGTTTTGTTTACAATACTATATTGATGGCGGTTGTACCCCACTAATGTATGGATAGCAATGATTTGTTTACTATATTATATTGATGACGGTTGTACCCCACTAATGTATGGAAAGCAATGTTTTGTTTACAATATTATATGGATGGCGGTTGTACCCCACCTATGTATGGATAGTAATGTTTTGTTTACAATATTATATTGATGGCGGTTGTATCCCACTAATGTATGGATAGCAATGTTTTGTTTACTATATTATATTGATGACGGTTGTACCCCACCTATGTATGGATAGTAATGTTTTGTTTACTATATTATATTGATGACGGTTGTACCCCACTAATGTATGGATAGTAATGTTTTGTTTACTATATTATATTGATGACGGTTGTATCCCACCTATGTATGGATAGTAATGTTTTGTTTACTATATTATATTGATGACGGTTGTACCCCACTAATGTATGGATAGTAATGTTTTGTTTACTATATTATATTGATGGCGGTTGTACCCCACTAATGTATGGATAGTAATGTTTTGTTTACTATATTATATTGATGGCGGTTGTACCCCACTAATGTATGGATAGTAATGTTTTGTTTACAATATTATATTGATGGCGGTTGTACCCCACCTATGTATGGATAGCAATGTTTTGTTTACTATATTATATTGATGGCAGTTGTACCCCACTAATGTATGGATAGTAATGTTTTGTTTACAATAGTATATTGATGGCGGTTGTACCCCACTAATGTATGGATAGTAATGTTTTGTTTACAATATTTTATTGATGGCGGTTGTACCCCACTAATGTATGGATAGTAATGTTTTGTTTACAATATTATATTGATGGCGGTTGTACCCCACCTATGTATGGATAGTAATGTTTTGTTTACTATATTATATTGATGGCGGTTGTACCCCCACCTATGTATGGATAGTAATGTTTTGTTTACTATATTATATTGATGACGGTTGTACCCCACCTATGTATGGATAGTAATGTTTTGTTTACTATATTATATTGATGACGGTTGTACCCCACTAATGTATGGATAGTAATGTTTTGTTTACTATATTATATTGATGACGGTTGTACCCCACCTATGTATGGATAGTAATGTTTTGTTTACTATATTATATTGATGACGGTTGTACCCCACCTATGTATGGATAGCAATGTTTTGTTTACTATATTATATTGATGGCGGTTGTACCCCACTAATGTATGGATAGTAATGTTTTGTTTACAATATCATATTGATGGCGGTTGTATTCACCTATGTATGGATAGCAATGTTTTGTTTACTATATTATATTGATGACGGTTGTACCCCACTAATGTATGGATAGTAATGTTTTGTTTACAATAGTATATTGATGGCGGTTGTACCCCACTAATGTATGGATAGTAATGTTTTGTTTACAATATTATATTGATGGCGGTTGTACCCCACTAATGTATGGATAGTAATGTTTTGTTTACAATATTATATTGATGGCGGTTGTACCCCACTAATGTATGGATAGTCATGTTTTGTTTACAATATTATATTGATGGCGGTTGTACCCCACTAATGTATGGATAACAATGTTTTGTTTACAATATTATATTGATGGCGGTTGTACCCCACTAATGTATGGATAGTCATGTTTTGTTTACAATATTATATTGATGGCGGTTGTACCCCACTAATGTATGGATAGTAATGTTTTGTTTACAATAGTATATTGATGACGGTTGTACCCCACCTATGTATGGATAGTAATGTTTTGTTTACTATATTATATTGATGACGGTTGTACCCCACTAATGTATGGATAACAATGTTTTGTTTACTATATTATATTGATGACGGTTGTACCCCACTAATGTATGGATAGCAATGTTTTGTTTACTATATTATATTGATGGTGGTTGTACCCCACCAATGTATGGATAGCAATGTTTTGTTTACTATATTATATTGATGGCGGTTATACCCCACCTATGTATGGATAGTAATGTTTTGTTTACTATATTATATTGATGGCGGTTGTACCCCCACCTATGTATGGATAGTAATGTTTTGTTTACTATATTATATTGATGACGGTTGTACCCCACCTATGTATGGATAGTAATGTTTTGTTTACTATATTATATTGATGACGGTTGTACCCCACTAATGTATGGATAGTAATGTTTTGTTTACTATATTATATTGATGGCGGTTGTACCCCACCTATGTATGGATAGTAATGTTTTGTTTACTATATTATATTGATGACGGTTGTACCCCACTAATGTATGGATAGTAATGTTTTGTTTACTATATTATATTGATGGCGGTTGTACCCCACTAATGTATGGATAGTAATGTTTTGTTTACTATATTATATTGATGGCGGTTGTACCCCACTAATGTATGGATAGTAATGTTTTGTTTACAATATTATATTGATGGCGGTTGTACCCCACCTATGTATGGATAGCAATGTTTTGTTTACTATATTATATTGATGGCGGTTGTACCCCACTAATGTATGGATAGTAATGTTTTGTTTACAATAGTATATTGATGGCGGTTGTACCCCACTAATGTATGGATAGTAATGTTTTGTTTACAATATTATATTGATGGCGGTTGTACCCCACTAATGTATGGATAGTAATGTTTTGTTTACAATATTATATAGATGGCGGTTGTACCCCACTAATGTATGGATAGTCATGTTTTGTTTACAATATTATATTGATGGCGGTTGTACCCCACTAATGTATGGATAACAATGTTTTGTTTACAATATTATATTGATGGCGGTTGTACCCCACTAATGTATGGATAGTAATGTTTTGTTTACAATAGTATATTGATGACGGTTGTACCCCACCTATGTATGGATAGTAATGTTTTGTTTACTATATTATATTGATGACGGTTGTACCCCACTAATGTATGGATAACAATGTTTTGTTTACTATATTATATTGATGACGGTTGTACCCCACTAATGTATGGATAGCAATGTTTTGTTTACTATATTATATTGATGGTGGTTGTACCCCACCAATGTATGGATAGCAATGTTTTGTTTACAATATTATATTGATGGCGGTTGTACCCCCACTAATGTATGGATAGTAATGTTTTGTTTACTATATTATATTGATGGCGGTTGTACCCCACTAATGTATGGATAGTAATGTTTTGTTTACTTTATTATATTGGTCACGTCATTTATATTAAATGACATGTACACATACACTGTTGTTTGTTGTGTCTATCCGAACATATGAACCAGAGACGTGAGGCGTTTGAATAGGATGGTTGGTGGAAACTGTGATTCAAATATATATACATGTATAGACAAATGGAGACAACTCATGTTATAACAATAAATACTATCCTAAAGTTGTCTACCTTACGTATAGTGCGATTTTATTAAACTGTCAAAAAAGCATAATTTCATGCATGGCTATGTATCCAATCTACACACGAAGTACATTTTACCTTGTATAATGTAGGAAGAATTAAACATATCTTATAAAAAAAAATAACTTTGAGTATTGTATTTACAGTGTGTTTAGGTCGATATGATTAAATATTATTGTTTTATAGCAGTAAAGAAGACAATTGCACATTTGCTGTTAACGGTCATAATGCTAGTTGAAGTTAAACATCCTAAAACACAGTTAAGAAAACGTTTATTTATCATAGAAACTATAAAGAAGCGAGTGAGCCTGTAATAAGTACTAGTAACCCATTCATAGAAATGTATTATCTTTCTCAGGGTTTTTAATAAATCTTCTTTGCACTGGTAATTCACTTCGAAGATTTAGAAATAAAACACACACAAAAGACAGTGTACATGTACCTAAACAACTCAGCCACACAGTGTTTTATGATGTATTTAAGTAGGTTTATGTACATGTAAATATATATGTCCATGTATATAATCATGTTTATAGTCATGCATAAATATAATAATGTTTATAGTCATGCATTCATATAATCATGTTTATAGTAATGCATACATAAATGTATACATATAATAATGTTCATAGTCGGGCATACATAAATGTATACACGTAATCATGTTTGTAATGATGCATACATAAATGTATACATATAATAATGTTTATAGTAATGCATACATAAATGTATACATATAATAATGTTCATAGTCGGGCATACATAAATGTATACACGTAATCATGTTTGTAATGATGCATACATAAATGTATACATATAATAATGTTCATAGTCGGGCATACATAAATGTATACACGTAATCATGTTTGTAATGATGCATACATAAATATATACATATAATTATTTTCCTATCGTGTTGATTATTCGTACAGTACATTATACAGTGGTATTCATACCCAACTTTCGCGGACATGCTGATTTAGAAAATCGATAAAAAATTTACATTAAACAAAGAAGGGGATTTTCGCTATAATCGTCATAACTTTTATTCTATTTAAAATACGAAATTTGTACTCATCACAAAAGTTTAATTAATCTTTTATCTTTCTAATGGTGTATTTTTTATTATTTTAAATTAATGCTTTCTTCGACCCTTTTGCGTTTGAAAAAGACACCTATCGATTCCCTCTATATTCATTGTAAAACGCGTAAAATTGGTAGATTTTTCAATGAAAATTTGATGTTTTCAGCATCATAACTTTTTTGGGGGAAATGTGATCAAATTTGTACTCATTGCATTCGTTTTGAAAATTTAATTTCATTCACCATGTAAAATATGAAAACAATCAAATAATATCTTCTTCGACCCTTTTGATGATTTTTAAAACTACCCCTTAGATTTTTAAATTATCTTAGTTTTCGCCAAGTTTTGCTAACTTTGCAAGATTTTTCTTAACTTTCGTCTTTTGAGGACTTCGTGTACCATTTATGATGACATTAATTAATTAAGACATAGACAGTTCATGATATGGATTCAACTACTGTTTTGCAGTATCAATCTTTATATGAACAAGAAATTAAGAGACAACTGTTAATCTTAAATCTTTATTACCTTGTATACATTTTGTTCTGAATGCACACATTGTGATAAAGTTTGTACCAGCTGTCCTGCAAGTACTACATTGTGACTTTTAGTATGTCATGAATTAAAACTTATGTATTCTTTTGTGTAGATTGTTGAATAGAAAATAATGCAGGTATAAGCTATGTTGAAACTACTAGTAAACATGCAATTGTATCCTTGACAATATGAATTCAATGGGGTAAATGATATCAGTAATGTTTATAATCTGCTTTTGTATGAACTTACATAAATATTACACAACTGAAACGGATGTTTTTTGTTATTAATCATTAATGTTCAGTTTTAGATGACCTGAGCCTCTGTTGTTGTAAGTAATCACACGCTGTCAAAATTCTCATGTGAGTAATGCTATGATAAGCAGAAATATACCACCAGACAGACAGTAAATAAAATATATACATGTATAATGTATAATAAGAGTCAGTCGAAAACATGATAGATCAATGCTACTTGAATTGCATTTGAATGTATTATCATTAATTTAACACCTCAGAATAGAAATTAAATAGGTAGTTGATTTTTGGATCAATTAAGATAACAGATTTTATCTGTTACGCGTGACTGACTTTATTACTTTATGACCCCTAATAAAGTCAGCATAACGCAAGCAAGGAGGGTAACAATAGGTACCGTAGACTGTATATAAACCCCTGAATTGTAGTTGTTTCCCTTGAAAATCGATCAGATACTCGATAAGGCCGTGTCTGCCAAAGTTGGACATGATGTTTGAAGATCCACTTTCACTTGCAATACATCTATATAAGCATAATAAATATATTAATGTATGTATTAAAGTTACACTTCAAAGGACTGGTCCAGTTTTTCAAACAGTTTAAACACACTCCCGCACTAAGAAGTCGTTGGAAAACATCAACGGTATCACTAGCTGGATGTAATATCCTCTATATGTAAATGAGGTAGTATCACATGACATCTGAACTAAACTGTACGTAAACACATATTGCTGAAAATAAAAATAATCAATCCGATCAAATTAATTCCAGCATTGGACCAAAAGACGAAGCCAGTGAAAAAAATCAACAAATCACTTATACTGTACTCGTCGTGCAGCTTTCACCAACGCTCATGTTTGTTTTGACAATTTGATAACGTGACCAGTCATGTAAAGCGATGACGTGTTTCTTGCTAATTTTACTTTCCGTTTTGCATCTATGAAGTATTATAAAAATGTCTACATTTTCGTTGATTCTTTAACGAATCCAAATGAAACGTTCCGTGACATACAGGATCTTTAACCAGATGATTTGTTCATGTTAAAGATGCCCAGCTTTCTTGTTAAAACGAAATACGACATTCGGGAACGAACTTCTTAATCTGTCTGTCCAGTCATACATCGTTTGCTTCTTAATTCTGATTGATGCTAAGAACGACTGTTTGCACACTACAGACGGTTGACAGTTTCAATTGATAATTCTGTAATGCATGTTTCTTTCAACTTTCTAAAGAAATTTATGATTGCGATTTTTGATCCCTTGCTACTCCATTTCATTCTCTGAAGTTTGTTTACATCTTCCCAGGTTATTATGATCACTTTCCTCATTTTCGTCCCTTTTCATCAAAATACTACGAAATGATCTGATAAAACATCTTGTTCATGTTCAAGAACTTACGTTTCATCTTCTTGGGGGGGGGGGGGATTCTTCTAGAAATTTCACTTGTACTTCTTCCATTCTTCAACTGAAATCCAACTTCTTCTTACATAAAACTTGCATACAAGTCATCAATTTATTCAATTGTCTGTCATGATTACTAGTAAGTGCTGTTTCTTAATTCTGAGAAAGTTGCTTGGGTTAGGTCAAGATTCACTGTCCTCGTGATCCACATCCCGAGAACGTGTTTCTGTCAAAGATGTTTTCTTTCAATGACAGTAAATGGCTTACCTTTGTCTGTTACCTCTGTTACTGTCTTAGTTCTTCTTTTTCTCCTTTCTTCTTTTTCAGACCTATTATTTGTACCAATGGCAATTTCACTAGAAGCTACGTTTTGTTTTCACTTTCACACCTCCTCTGCACTCGAACTTATTCCAATTTGGTTCTCTAACCAAGCGACCGGTTCACCCGCATACATATATACACTTGAACAGGAGGGTAACATTTCAAGGAAAGTATAAAGGACATATAAAGTACAGCACAGGCAAAACATGTAAATACTTGTTTTAAGTTTAGTATATAAGTATGTGGAGTATAGTTAATATGTAAAATGGCTTACTCTTCTTTTTCTAATACGTGATACAAAATAACGAACACACATTAAGGAGGAAGTGATGAAAGGTAGATTCTAATAACTTTTTACATAAAACTTAACAAATACTATTTGATGTGGTCTTATTTAACATCGTACATTGTTACACGCTATTGATTTACTGACATTTAGATACGTCTATATATAATATATAAACGGATTATGAATAATTCACTTGTTGTTGCTATAGGTCATTGATGATATAACCAAACACGAGATTGAAAAAGGAGCTAAGCTTACTAGTAGATAAATATTATGAGAAACTAATTAAGTAGATAATTAGGTTACAGATGAACATGATGAACAGAACTTTATTTACATTCACAGGTTACATTAATTGTTATATATGGTGGCTGAATTATACCACGTCGTATTTCCGCTTTTCGCCACAACAAAGCGAAAATGCGAAAATGCGAATATATATATATATATACGACAATCTTTATGATTTCGTACATTTTGTATTTTCGCATTGTCGTGGCGAAAAAGCGAAAATATGACAGATGAAGTGCGACAATACGACACCAAAAATGTGTCGTGTTTTCGCCTTACATCTGTCGTATCTTGCTTTTTCGCGGCGAAAATGTAACAATGTAACACGACAAAGTCGACTTTTTCGCATTTTTGCATTGTTGCATCTTCGCGTTTCGGTTGTGCAAGCGCATGCGCCCCAACTTGTATCAGATTTATGTAAACTACCTGCGCCTGCGTAACCGGAAGACAACGATGCGACAATCTAACAATCTTTGGTGTCGTATTGTCGCCCTTAATCTATCAACTTTGTCGTATTTTCGCTTTTGATGTGTCGAAAAAGCGAAAATACGACATGGCATAAATCATTCACCATATATATTATAGGTAACAGCATGTGAATAATATATCTTCAAATACCACAGTGGAAAATGGTAGAATAAGAATAAAAATACTATTTTTGAATAGAGGAAAGGGAAGAAATGAATCTGTTTACTAAAATAATAGTTGAATCGGTGGCCGTATTCAACTGAAAAAAATGTAGAAAAACGGCGTTAAACCCAAATGAATGCATAAATAATTAAATTATGTTCTTGTATCATCAGATATACATGGCCTTTATCAGTTTTATAGCATATCCCTGTAATTAATCATGGCCTATTATCACGTGGTATATTGTTTTGATAATGTTTGATAACACAGGGTATAGAAAAAAGTTCGAACATAAGTCGTGATTAGATTTTGAAGTTTTTCTGTTCATGCATCCCATGTTCCAGTCTACAATTTTCAGAATCCATCTGTTCCAAAATGTACATTGTTACTGTTGTAGTTTGTCCAAAGACCCTGTGGAGAAATTTGAAGAAAAAAAAATACGGAAAAAGATTTTTTCTTTAATTTTCTTAGTGTTCTGTGCCCGATGACCTGAATTCAGCTCGAGTTGTTCCCTTATTCAAGAAAAATGACAAGACAGAAGTTGGTAATTATCTCCAGTCTCAGTTTTAAGTGTTTTGTCCAAAGCATTATCTTTGATCAAGTTGAAGAATATCTGTCTTCAAATAATTTCCTGTAGGATTTCCAGTCTGGCTTCAGACACTGTTTCTGTACTGACACATGTCTCATTTTCAGATTATATTAGGTTCCAAACTGATAAAGATCATATTGTTTGTATGGTTTTGTTGGACTTACAGCCTTTGATACTGAGGACCATATAGCATTCTGTTGATGAAGTTGAAGGCACTAGGTCGCTCAAAGGTTACTGTTGAGTGGTTTACTTCATATTTGTCCGATCGACATCAATTAGTGGATGTCGGTGATAGTCACTCTTATCGAGCAACAATATCATGTGGTGGTCCCCATGTCGTGTTGTTTCTTATCTATGTCAATGACATGTCTGGTGCAGTGAAGAATAAGTTGTTAATGTATGCAGATGATTCAGGTATTTTAGTCTCTGGTAAACATATCGTAGCTAAGGGTTCTGTTAAGTATCTTGGACCACTTTAGATAAAGTCTATCTTTTGATTCTATGGCTAGGTCAACCATCAAGAAAGGTAATACTAGGTTGAAGTTCTTGTATACGAAGAGTAAGTTCCTTAATCCACATTCTAAAAGGTTATTAGCAACATCCCTTATTCAGTGTCATTTTGACTATGGTTGTTCAGTTTGGTATAACATCTTGACTTGGGAACTAAGGAACAAGCTACAGGTCACCCAAAACAAAATGATCAGATTTGTGTAAGATCTAGAAGCAAGAGCTCATATTGATCAACGTCATTTTGTCAAGCTGAACTGGTGACCTGTCAAAAAAAGGGTTAATCAAATCATGTTGTGTCATTTGTTAAAAGCTATAGTGGTATAGCACAAGGTTACATAAATGAGCATTTCATTCCACTTAGTTCAGTTCATAACTATTCCACTAGGTTCAGAGTGTCAGTTGTTGCTTCCAGTGATTCATTTACAGGCACTTGAAATTTCTGTTTACCCAAGGTTATGGGTTTTGTTAAACGATCATTTGCTTATCAAGGTTGCTCCCTCTGAAATGAAAGGCCACAGCATATAAGAGAAGTTAAGAGCCTCACTCAGTTTACGTCCACCGTCAAAGCCCATTTGCTGCTAGTGTTTGATGTTGTTTTTATAAACATGTTGTATCAATAATTCTTAGATAACGTTGTAAATTCTGTGATAGTAATTTTATTCTGTGATAATTATGATCTCTAAGATAAATTTGTATTCCATTTTCTTTTATTTTTTCATATTAATATAATTTGTTGTTGTTTCTTTGGTTATTTACATTAATGTTATAAAGGACCACAATGGAAACAAGGATTTACTTCCTTTTTTGTGTTATCCTTGTATTTTAACGTTTATGACATGATTTCAATTTTGTATTGATATTATTCTGTTATTTACCTTTAAAATAATTTTACAACCTCAATTTGTATATTCAGTAATATATTTTTGTTTGAACACTGTAACTTTATATGCTCATTTTGTGTAATATATCTCCTATGTTCAATGCCTTTTAGAAATAGTTAAAATGTGAATAATAAACAAAAATATATGAGGTCGTTTTGTTTCATAAAATCAATGGCGGTTTTTAAATGAATGGCCTTTGTTGACAGGTTGGCTTTATTCGGAGGTTGTCCCTTACACAGGTTTAACTGTACATCTTTGTAATATTTAAGTAGTCTAGAGTATAATGTAAATTATCTAGGGTTTCACCAGTACATACTGGAGCTATATAGAATTAATATCCATATCAAAAGAATTCCAAGAATTTCCATAAAGTCCTAGCCTGGTTCCCGGCGTTAAATTACTGAAAAGTACCTCTGTGTAGCAGTTAGGGGCAGGTAATCCAGACTATCCAGCTACTTCAGGTATAAAGTACGTGTAGTAAGCGTTTTGTGATTTGTTCACGTTTGTTCAACCTGACTGACGTAACTATCGATGCGTGTTTTTTCAGTTTTGATTTTGAGAGATAATGATTGATTTCCCTATAAAACATGTAAACCACGTGATTTTACCGACAAGTGTAACCGCAGGGACTCGACATAAATCGTCGATTACTATATGCCTCTAATTATATTGCATTATACATTGTCGAAGTATCGTTTCAAACCCCTGAGGTTTATGCTTGCTACAATATATATTTTTATTCGGTCTGGATTTGGGTGCACAGTGTTTACTAATAACTTGTTAAGATCAGGTATGCGTGGATCCATTGTTGAATGCACATAATCTAGATTATTACGTTTAACACACTATACACGCATGAGGGATATAAATAATAAATACTCTATTCAACGTGTGCGTACGATAAGATATAAAGCAAAACTCCCGGATATCATTTCATTTCCAAATATTTGAGTGAATGGTCTCTGAAGTATTTATCGAGTAGGAAGTATTAAAGTGTTAGATGTAACAAAGACAGGTCGTTTAAATAACTGGAACGTTCAATTTTAGACAAATATTTTTGCAAGGATTTCGAAATGGGTGAGTTATATATTACGGTACTTTATCTATATTTTAAGTTCTTGAATTTGAAATAGGACATTTGAATCTAGGTTAAACCAGTTATTACCTGTCTATACTACACTCGTAGGAGAGGTTGATATTATTAAGAGAAATAGACAGAATTCTACCAATGACTTCCGTTACTTACCTGGCTATTATCTATGTAGAAATTGTATTACTATCATGTAATATCAACATTCTCATTAGCCATGTACCTGTAAATAAATAACGTGAAACTGTTTATCGTCAACACGATTTCATGGGTGGGGTGTTTGATCACAGGAAAAATATTATAAAGTTGATAAAATAATTGTAAATTACTGATAAAGAAAAAGTAATATCTCATTATTTGAAGTAGTCATCGGAACAAACGAAGTGCTAGAAGATAAAACGGGTGCTCTGTCTCACCTTAAAGGGATCCTTCCGAATTTTGAAAACTCGAATACAGCTCGCATAAACTTTGATAAAAAGGGATGTTAACGAAAACCGGTTACTTGGCTGACTTATTTTGCCGTATTGTGAGCATTAATAAGTTCAGTATCTATACGTGTACGTCTATGATTCCAAATAGGTTTGATAAAGTACATATATAGCAATTTTCTTAAGATACAGTCAGGACGGACAACAGACATGTATGTAGTCAAACAAACAGACAGACAGGATTTCTCACAAGGCTGACTTTGTGAGGTTATCACTTTGATCTTCTGGCGATATTAACCCACAATTCACACACAATGACTTGTTTTGGTTTGTCTATATATCAGTTTTACGCCCCTTTTCAACAGTCAGAGTCATATGAGGCGGACAGTTCATCTAAGCACCGTTCCTGGGAAGAACCAGTACTAGACCCCCATCCTCCGTAAGCAACTGCATGCCTACTTTCTTACGTAGCAGGGCTCGAACCAACGACCCTCTATCAGTGCGAGGTTATGTACAGTGATTTGAAGTCAGCTACCTAAACCACTCACTAGACCACGGAGGTGGGTCCTTCAATGACTGAGTGAACTGAAACAACCTTAACGGTAAATAAAATTCAAGGTTAAATCACGGGACCCTGATTTGTGTTCTAGATATCTATACTCGTAATAATCCCAGAAGTTTATCAACTATAGAAGCATTAATTGACATCTGGTGGTCAATTTGTTCCTAGTAGACTTAATCAGTGAGGGGTTTTCAAAGAATGGCCGTCGTTAATAGGAAGGTCTTTATTCTGAGGTTGACATTAATTCAGGTTTTATTCTATTCTAAGATTATCCTCAATATATATCTATCATTATAGGTTATTGTCAATGAATGTACAGACAAATTGATTTTTAAACTGCCCTCAATATGAGTATTAACTTTGTAGGTTACTCATAAATAAAAGTTCGTACCTATCATTTTTAGGCCACCCTCACTAAATGTATATACGTGTATCATCTTAGACAATCCTCAATATATGTATAGGCCTACATATTACTGTCAGTATGTGTATACATATTACTGTCAGTATGTGTATACATATTACTGTCAGTATGTGTATACATATTACTGTCAGTTGTTCAATGACTAGCATTATAAACAATATATGAACAAAAGAGACGAACAAATAATCGAATATTTGACTATGTAAATATCGTGAGCATATGCCCCGTATCAATAGATCGGGGGCATATTGTTTTTGGTCTCTCTGTCTGTTTGTCTGTTGGTCTGTTAATGCTGTTTGTACCAAACTTTAACCTTGCCTATAAAATCACATCGCTTGCTCCTACATTCAGCAAACGTCATATGTTGGTTCCTCATGACAACCTCTACAGGACCTGTGCATTTTCAGGTCAGTAGGTCAAGGTCACCCAGAGGGAGCATTGTATTTCAAAAACAGATCTTGTTAAACAAAATACTTAGATTGTTTATGTAGCGTAACATTTGTCAGAGCAAAGATGACGCTTTAGCTAAAAACTGAATAAATAATGATAAACATTTTTGCCTAAGGCCAAAATCCATGAATTATCTGAGGTCATGCGTGAGCCGAATAAGTATTTAAGTTAGAAATAAACAGTAATGAACTGTCATTTAGTGTTTAAACAGGTTTGATGTATTCCCAATTAAAACTAAATATCTTATTTCAAATAGCTAAGTGAACATGCATTAAAAACCAATTCAAATATTCAAGTACAAATATGTTTTCCTACTTTGGATTCATTTTTGCTATGCATGGGTAGAAACCAGTATATCATGTCACTAAATGTTCATTTTTCAGTGAATTTCTTATAATTCAATCGTAACAATTACTGCTAAAATGACTATCTAAGATTCCAAAAAATAATGAAAACAATGCATTATCATAATTTCAAAAACTGAATAATTTATAACAGTGTTAATAGAATCAAGCCGAATGTTTATTTCAGACTTAAACAAAAGTACATAGTCTTGTCTACTCTTAATTTACGTACATGTATATAAATAAAGGATATATACATGTAGTTACATAAACATATGCATGGCGAGTGTTTTACGTAACAAATGGAACAAGTGTTTTACTTTCTTAAACATCTGCATAAACTTTCTAAAACTTGAAAATAGTGGTAACGCGCCAGACTACTAAACAAAAGGTCATTGATTTGATTTTCGGCTCCGTCTTTCATTCGAATCTCTCAAGGACGCGTTTTCAGTGTTCACACCCAACTATCGAGTCAAGTATTGTTGCTAGAAAGTCACAGGAAAACGGGCAATGCATGTATTGGTACTTTACCCCGGGCACGATAAAGAATCAGTCTCTCTCTCTCTCTCTCTCTCTCTCTCTCTCTATCTCTCTCCCTCTCTCTCTCTTTGAAATGAAAGATAATTATAATTAACGAAACATTATTAAATATATTTTATATTGATGTGATATTTGTAATTTATATTAATATCGTTATAACAAGTCACTATACAAAAAAGAACGTAGTGTTGATATTTAAGTTTATATATATATGTAGATATCAGAGGCTTTATTAACTTTTCTTGCCTCTTATGGATGCAACTGTGACTTACTCTCAACTGTTTGATATGTAAACTATCAGTCAAATGAGGCTTTTAACTTCTCCATCATGTTAACTGTCAGAAGGACAAATTCCGTTACGAATATTAGCAGTTTGCTTTAAATTCAAAACTTACGTCCTTCGTATAAAATGTCCAGTATGGTTTCAGAATGTCTCAATTTTGACTTCAATGAATAGACGACTTCTTTACATGTTTGAAATAAAAACAAATTTTGTGAGTACACTTTTTCCCGACTTGCATTTAATTTATTGAACACCTTTTATCGAGTGTAAATATTTATTTCTTGCATCTCTACAGTGTTAATCGGCTTGCCATATGTTGCCCCTTCCCTTTAATCACTTTTATGTGATACTTCACGCGTTTATAATGTTCATTAAGTCAGTGTTAATTAAGTGTATTTGGCGATGTGGTGTAAAATTGTTAGCGTTTATTACAGAATGCACAGGCAGAAGCAATGGGCCCGTGATGGTAAAATTGTAATACATTTTACATAAAACACCATAACTTATTCCATAATATCTTAAGTAAGATAAAAATGTCACAAAATTCGACCTCGTTCAACTGATATATATTCTATGAAGGCATATAACTCTTCGTTCTGGTGTATGCGCATCGCCTTCACAAATACAAAATTTTAGAACTAAACGGACGAGTTCTTCAAAAAAGGTTTGCATAGGTTTCAAGTATAACTTTTTGCTCAAAATTAGACAAACACTAAGTTCCTAACCCATTCCGCTACTGAGAAATTGAACAAGAAACGCTTTTGAACAGATTTAGTTTGGTCGGAATAAATGCGGCAACACCAAAATGGCATATTTTCACATACTAATGCAAGATTGTCCGTCGAACATAGATCGTACTTACCAATACGTCCTAAAAGAACAATTAAATGCATTAATACAGATCTGTTTCAGAAGACGCAAATATTTGAGAAATCAGGATTTATATTTTCGAACAAATTGTTTACTCGCACATCGCGTTTATATTGTTTATACAATACAATAAAAACACAAATAAATGTTTATAGAGACAAGGCGGTGTACCAATCTTGTCTCAAGAAAAGTGCCCGGACATTATAATTCTGAGAAGGATTCGTGAAAATGAGAACCTAGTTTTGAAGGAGTAGTGACGGAAACAACTTAACCAAAATTCGTAACCCTACACTTATGTAGCTATGGCGTATTTCTCTGTTAGTTGTTACGATCGGGAGGTGTACAACAAAGAAATTCCAGTTCAATAATAGAAAAACTTTATTTCCCGAATATTTACGTAAATTGAACGGTATTAAATTGACCTTTTTATTATTTATGATAATTATATGTCAAGTTATTATATTTCAATATGTAGAATTTATTACAACTTTACCATCACAGGTCCGTTACTTTTGCCTGCGAAAGAAGGGTGACATTGTTTGCGCTTTAAACAATAAATGGTTAGATTTTGATGCATTGCTTTAGAGCCGAAATCAAATTTCGCCTAAAACTTGATACTGATTTTTTGTAAATGTGAACTTCTTATTTCACAGCAAAGGTTTATCTAATTTGGTAAAGGAATGTATACAAAAGTTTGTTTTACAAATTTCAACTTAAATGTACCCCTTTTGCATTACTTATGACCGACAGAATGTGAATGGTTATCATTGCTTGTCCTTGCAGTAACTACTATGTTGCTTTAAATTTGATTCAAATAACATGGTTTTATCAACATAACAAAACTCATAAATATACGCAAATGTCATTATAATTATCAGAATGTCTTTTTAAAATTTCTAGTTTTTCTCTGTGAAAAAGTCATTTCTCGTGTTATGCCATGAAACAATAAAAAATGAGCATAATAATGTTAAGTATGTCTCGCACCCACGTAAGAATGTCATATATTCTGGTTCCTATTTTATGAACAGGGTATATTTTGTCAATTTATGTACAATTTGTCATTTTTTTCAGTAGCTTAAACGCAAAAACAATAGAATCAATGCGCGTTACACCAAAGACATGCTTGTTACTGCAAGGACTAATAAAATGTTACTTAAAGGACTGTTAACAAACAATTTAGTTTTTAATGTTTTATTTGTAACATGCTTATGTGAACTAACAATTAAACGAAGGTTAAGAACACAAAGAAATAAACATAACATATTCTTATGTTCATCGTGAATTTGCCTAACAAAGGAGAAAGCCATTTTCAAAGTTACGGGACGGACAATTTTGTTACTGGAAGGAAAGAAGGTTAATTGTAAAGTGATATTTAAATGACAAAAGATGTTACAAGTGTGGCATTTTTTAAATTTCTTTTCAATTTGAAAATACATGTAAAGTTAATAAATAACCCCATCAACTACATCTGTTCTTTTGCAGGTATGTAGGTAAATATATGTCTTAAATAAACAGTCTTTGCAATAACGCATGTTGTCCTTCCAATAACTAAATTACTCACCGTAGATGTTTTAAACCATACAGATTTGCATTAATTTTATAGAACAAATCCATGGCTAATAAATAGTTTGTGTCAACAATATAAGTTTTATATCCTATTTATATCCATGTAGCACATTGTAAAAGGCAGATTGTGTTGTTAATACAGTAACGGTTTCTGTACTTGCAGAAACACAAATTAATGTTATTGTAAAGACAGTTACTGCAAGGACTCATACAGGTTATTTTGTACACTAATTACATTAGTAAGAAAAGAGAGATAACTTTGAACATGTGAAGTATGACTAATTCATATATGCTATATGCAACAATATGAAGAAGATCTGTCTGATTAATTGTATAATTAGAAACTTGTTACATAAAAGGACAGTTTTCAAAATTATTCATCCGGCAACTTATCAGTTTGTTGTATTTTCTAAAATCGCATATAAATTCGCGTCTGTTTCATTGCTGTAGCCATACTTGAAATATATTATCTCCTTTTGAAGAGTACACTGCAACTATATATACCCAACTGGATTTATCTACCAGTGCTAACGTTACATGAAGGACATTATGGACAAAGAAGTTGGGGACAAACTTGAGACGTTTATTTGGCAAATTTATACTTTTAACTATAGACTTATTTTGTACAAATATACTTTTTGAAATGTAATATTTTGCTTTCATACATAGAAAAAATTGATCTTGCAATACAAAAGTTCAAAACAAACAGTTGAAATTGGGATTTTACATTTGGGACAAGGAAAATCTGGAAGTTTACAGGTTTATGACAAACATAGAAGTAATATATATTCAAATTATTAACCTGAAAATGGCCTGGATTATAATACTTCATCCAGTTAAAATCATGCAAGTTTAATTTTAGGTAGATGAGTATGCATTTCATCAAAAATTGAAAAGGATAGCTTTTCGTGCGAAATCTGATATTGGCTCTTAAATATATTACAAAATTTTCAATATATAATACATTATAATTATGATCAGGGATACATTGGTGTACTTATTATTCAAAATCGAGGAAGCTTTATATAAGCTGCAGAACAGACCAATCATAGTTTTATTGAAAAATACTTGGACGAGGTAACTCTTCATCTGGACTTCACTGGAATCTTGGCCCTAGTTACATGAAACAACTTAAGTCTATGCTCAAACTCAACTCATTGTTAAAATGATACATTCCTCTGTTTTATTGTATACAATACAGAATGTGGTATTAAAAGAAGATAAAATATGGTCTTATAACAATTACCCACAATTTCAACCAGCTCTCTCTCTCTCTCTCTCTCTCTCTCACTGTACCATTAAATATGTATATTGTCTATAATATTGTTATTAACGACTACAACAATGTTCTCTTGTTAATATTGACCAGTTGCTTTCTATTACGTCTGTATGTCAATATATGTTGTATATATGTTCATATAGGCCTCCGGCCTAATGAATTTGAAATAAAGTATCTATCTATCTATCTATCTTGATATAACACGTTAGTATAATGCAATAAAACGATTTGAGTCTGTTATCAGGAATGAAGAGTTTTGATACTTAATTTGTCCCATGACCTACACTATTTTATGCTTGCATGTTCAACATGGTGCTATTTATAATCGAAGACACAAGATTTCTAGACAAATAAATACACTTGAGTCTATAATGGAGTTTCTACTCAGTTTTGTTTGTGAAACCGGAACCCGTTCTTCTGTACGTTATTTATAACATGTATTAGAGAAGCCACGTATAAATTTATAGCTAGCCCACATTAACTGTGTGTCAGTTGCTACTTACAAAATCTACATGCAGTATTGATCATGTAATCATTAATGTTCAGTATGCTTCATGTCTCTTCAAAGTCGTAGGGGAAAATTTGCTGAATTAAATGCGCTATATTATACGGACAATTTAACAAAATACTTCTATGGTATCAATTGAGACAAGCCTTTTAGTGTTTATGATACACAAGGTACATATGTACTTGTTCAACGAATTGCTCGTGTATAACAAACGAACTACTAAACTACACGAATAGCTGGAAACGAGTTTTCTATTATTATTATTATTTATTAAGTTTATTATCACAATTTTACATGTTTACAAACTTGTATATAAGATAGTACAAATGTTATTTTACATTTGACAATCTGATATATCAGATGAATATATCTTATATTTGTTATTTTCTAACAATGACGGTTTCTAATACTTCCATTGACATAATGTTGTTGTAATCATTCTGTACGTGCATACTACACGCGTGTGTTATACTAAAATTTATATATTTTGTTCTGTAGATGAAATTGTTGAGAATTTAGATGAGGCAACAAAGAAGAAAGCAAAGAAAGAATTGAATGAGGATGAGAAGAACAGAGATGGAGCCATACATACATTGGTCGAGTGGATAGAACAACAGGACTGGTTGAAAACACCAACAGGTGACAATCTCATTATAGTACATATAAACATAATATAGTATACTAGTATATCAAGGTTTAAACAAAATGTTGAGCCAAGCTCGAGCAAGACTATAGTAGAGTCGTCCGTGTGGAATATGAACAATACCATATTTACAACAGGTTTCATAGTGTGAGAAACCCTTTATACAATAATAAATTTAATATAGAACAGAACAGAACTTTATTAAGGTATACAACATACATTGTGTATGTATAATTAATATATACTTGTGTCATGAATCAATTCCTCGTGTACCTTATAATATTATGGCATATCATCAGCGTATGTATATTTATGTTATTGCTAACAAAATAGGGCATGACGAAGAGGACAAAGAAATAAATTCGATAATTCAATAAGTAACTTTCCATACACTTAGATCATTATTTTCTTTCCCCACGTAAATGTTTGAAATGTTGACTGTCACAAGAGAGCACTTGAGAAATGCCAAATGGTTGGAAACCTCTAGTATTCTATTCTGACCTGTCTCGAAACTGTACAGTGTATTATTAAGACGTTGTGTATTATGGTAATGATATTTCTTAGTTTGGGTTAATCCTTCTTGAATACTAAATCACATTTTATAAACATTATTACAAGTCTAACATTAGAATAAGAGAAACAAAAAACATCACTGTGCCGTTTGAAATTATCATTTGTTTGACTGTATACTCCACACACATTCGATGTCACAGTGATCATGTAATTTTTGTATGTTGATAGATAAACGTTTTATACTACGATTCTTGCGGGCGAAGAAGTTTAGTCAATTAGAGGCACGTAAGTCATTAGAACAGTACTGGAGAGCTCGTTCTGCTGCACCTAAATGGTTCGAAGAAAGAGATCCACGAGATGAACACATACACAAAGTTATAAACAAAGGGTGAGCATGCGCATTGGTGTATACATGTACAATATTTCAAACATTTAAGCTTTGGGAAGCTTTATCGATTTGAAGTTTCCTATGATTGAAAATTATTTAATTTGCTGTGAGGTTTCTTCTTAGATAACGGCACTATTTGAGTTACTGTCCCTTTAAATTTGCAATGAAGTCTACTTGAGGAACCATTTTCTTTCTTTTTTTTAAAAAAAGATACATAATTGTACATTTCGATAAAACTTCACGGTGAAATTATGCATCTGTCTATCTAGTCTAATAAAGGAAAAACTATCAAATATCGTGCAGTATCTTATATTGTTTGCATTTTTTAGGGCAACAACACTTACAAATTTTCAAAATGTGTCGTAAAAAAATTTAAGGTACTAGTATTAGGTCAGCTAAATAAATTACGCATTTCAAATAAATGTTTTTCAAGAACAGTTTATAACTTTATTTCGAGCCCATAAGAATACATTTTCGTAAATATTTATTTTACAATTTTACAACCACAGGTAGTACACACACATTACATAGTATCATTGCCGAGTCGCTTTAAGTTGTGGTTTTAATTTTTCTACGCTTGTAGATTTCACACACTGGAAGGAAGGGTTTCCTATGAAATATCCAATAGAATGAGGATTTCTTCTGAATAATTAATACGTCATGCCAAGGAATATAGGTCAAAATTACTGAAATTAGACACCTTCACGAAAATATTGGGAGACACTTTTTTGAAAACATTACCATTTTGGAACAGATATGTCAATTAGCACACCATCATGGATATGCTTCATTAATTAAAGTGAATATGATGTAAGAATACTTGCTGAAATATTAGTCATATTCAACATGATATACCAAACAACACAATTCAAATACGTACTTTATACAGCTGCAGTACTATGTTTTATATGTAAATGTTCTGTTTAGAGGCAATAACAGTTAAACATTAGATGATATCTAATTTTCCACGACTTAAAATCTGATGAGAGTCTCTGATTTAAAGGTATTAATAAATTAATATGATTAATGTTTTAGAGGACTATTGGTTTTACCAAAGGCTGACAAGGAGGGAAGAAGATGCATAATTGTAAGATTTGGTGAGTAATCTTGTTTGTTATAATCATGGCAATGAACAGTGCTACGTACATATGTCTGATGAGTAGAATTGTTTAGTTGTATACTCAATAAATACCACTTGTCTTACTACGTTAAGTGTCCATTAATAGCGGAAAGTTCATTCATACAATTATGTTAATACATAAAACCACTGCACTGTATTACAGGGGCCCTGGAACCGTCCAGTATCAAGAATGAATTAGGTGGAGCTGACGGCATATATCGAGCATTTTTCACACTGATTGATTGGTTGACAATGGACCCTAGGGTCCAAATTAACGGTCTGGTTGGTATTATGGATCTTACTGGGTACGGCTTACAACATAAAATGATACTGCATTCATCAGATAACTTGAAAAAGTACCTTGCTTTTATACAAGTGAGTAAATCAGTCATATCATTTATTTCAAAGTTCCTCGGTGTCACAGTGTTGGACATAAGTCATTGTGTTTCAAGTGTGGATATATTTTGTTTAATACGCGTACAAGAGTTAAGTCGACAAACTATAAACTGTTTAATACGCGTACAAGAGTTATGTCGACAAACTATAAACTGTTTAATACGCGTACAAGTTAAGAGTTATGTCGACAAACTATAAACTGTTTAATACGAATACTGATTCAACTTCTTAAACAACACGTTATCTTTAAGTAGACGTCAAGGATTGTACGATGTGTATCAATAAATGGTTCATCTTGTTACACGACATTAAACATACCATGGCATACGAAATAAGACTGCACTTAACCTACTTCTGTTGGAACATATTTAGTTTAAAAACATTTCTACATGTTAGCTCTGTAACAATATGATAATGATTACAACTACATGATTAGATGATTGTTTATTTAATCTAGATTTCTATTGGTTATATTCATTTTTAATTCCATATCAGTTGCCTATGTGTTGAGACATTTACATTTTATAATGAGCAACAACGAAGATACCAATGGTTTGTTGAACGCTATAAAATGTCTATGGCTCAGCTATCATACTCGGCCAGCCTGATCTATTCTGAATATTTTGTGAACACGACCATCTCGTAAGCTTCAATAGCATGGCATTCTATATTTTATCCATGACTTGTCAATAAAAATCCTTGTTCTCTTTAATTGTTTTATTGTGTCGTATATTTTCAAAATATTGATAAATCTAGGTGATCGATTATAAAAGTTGAGAAGTATATTATAGCCTCCTGGCCTTGACTGTTTTTATTTCAGGCCAACACGATGCGTGTAAAAGGAATGAATATATACAACATGCCACCCGTGTTTGAAGCAGTGTTTCTGCTAATAAAAACTGTCCTGAAATCAAAGCTGAAGGACAGGGTGAGTAACTCAGGAATATTTCACATTAAGATTAAAAATGAGGAACTTATACACATACGCTTGTGCTATCATACATTGAATTTCATCGAACATCGATCATGCTCCTATAATTATTATACAATGTCTTGAGAGGCGATCAGTCCATTTTATCATTATTTGCCATTTTAGCGTTAAAATACGTTTCTTCTCTATTTTCTTAGCTATGAATTCTTATGTTTTGGAACGATTCTTTCTTAACTTTACGATAGCTCATGGGCTTTCTAAAAGATAAGAAAACGCGGCTTCTGCCTTTATCATTACGAGATAGCTTTTTATTTTAAGACTATTGAGTGCGATGTACTAGATATTAGTAAATGATGGAAAAGGAATTCAGTTTTATGTTCAGGTTCGTAGGCAACTATAAATGAATTTTAAGCATGCAGGGAAGAATGTAACCCCCGCTTTTACTTGTTCTGGATATTTTATGCCCCGCTTTTCGAATTGGCGTAGGAGCGTAAAATGTTTCCCCCTGTCCGTCCATACGTCTGTGTGTCCGTCAGTACACACCAGAGTGTGGTTGTGGGGTTAGGGTGTGTGTTAGGGTTGGTACATTTTGGCATTGTGAGGTTCAATTACGTACAAACTGGAATTGTGGGGATAATTTCGACTTTTGGGTGCGTATTATGGGGATAAACACACCGAAAAGATCAAAGGGTGCATCCCACAACATACCTCTCACGAGAATGTCTGTCGGTTCAAATTTTGGTTTCCGAGCAATAACTCTTTCTATTAGATTAATTCCCTTTTTTCAGAATAATGACATTATGTTGTTAATTTGCGATTGTAAGCTCAATGATTCTGTTATAAAATAAAACAATATTATCGCATAGATAATAAGTTTAAATCTGTGTCCTGTTAGAGTGTCCAAGTCGATGTTTTCAATGATGTCATTAAAGAAAATAATAAATTATAGGGGAGGCAGTGGTTCACCTTGTTTTGATATTTATATTAATGATTAAGATTAACTCTAAAATTGTAGATAAAGACACACGGACGAACACTGATATCAGTGTATGAAAACATAGATATAAGTGTCCTACCCAAGGAATATCTTCCTGATGATTATACTGGTCCATGTAGTGGTAGCATTGATGATGTCTTGGGTAAGTAGCTATATAGTACAGCTGGATCTACGAGTGGTAATATATACGTCCTAAGTCTGATCATTCACCTTACAACCTTCTCACGTGACGGAAACCAGTAATAATAGACACTGAAGTAGCTTTTAATGAAAGCATTACAGACATTACCCTGTCTGAGTCTTCAACCTAAGTACTTTTTTACAAGATAAGTTCAAATAAGCAAATATATCTGAGTATATCTTAGTCCCATCCGGTTCGTTGATTTCATGTTATATATAATGCGTGGCACACATTTTCCAAACCATCGATCACGTTCCCCATAGTAGTCTTAGAATATTGAAAACACAACTGTTTCGATAAATTTTTCGAATTTGGTTACGTTAATGACGTTTGGTCTTCTTTCTTTCCCATTCTCCAGTACGTCGTGAACACGTTTCTCCCATGTCGGGTTTTACAGTTGACTGTTACAGTCTACGACAGTTATATGTATGTACGTACCCGCATTAGAAGTTTCCAGTAACACGTATGCAATTGAAACTTAAAGTTTATTATCAATATGTTATGTAGATGTGCAAGACACAATTTTCATGCCCATTGATCCACTCATTCCAGAGTTAAGTGCCCTTGAATTCAGCCATACAATGTACAATGGCATTCTTAGCTAATGAATGTTTGTAGAGCAAACTACTTCCACATTCTTCAAGGGATTGAATTGAGACTTGAAATATATCATCAATATGAAATGTAGATATGCAAGACACAATTTTCATGCCCAGTGATCCACTCATTATAGAGTTATATGTCATTGAACTTAGCCACATAGTGTACTATCGCATTCTTAGTGTCAAAGCGGCGGCGGGGGTATTACTCACATCTGTGACAGCTCTAGTAAAGTTACTCGTATAACAAGAAATGTCTTTTTGTCTTTAAAAAGACAGTCGCGAAGTTTCTTTGATGTTATTAACACTGTTGAAACCAAAAGAAATGAGTTTTATGAAATTCCTAACTTGCCGTTATTGTATCGTGTGAACACCACTTATCAGCTTGCAGCCCAATTAGGTCATGCATTAAAATATTGATATCAGATTAGCAAAATAAATTACGTTTTTTGTCATACGCTTTTTTCTACGCTTTAGATTTCATCCAATGGAAAAAAGAGTTTCCTGTTAATCATCCAGTAGAATGAGAAATTCCTTCTAAATAATTAATACATCATTCCAATAAATATGTAAGTCAAAGGTGAGCTTAGCACCTTCGCGAATAAAGTATTGTTTCATATTACTAAGCATATCACAGGATGTTAATTTTGGTGATGTATTTAAGTTATTCACTCATATGTATTTATGCATACATTAGGTATAAACTTGTATATTTGTCTTCATTAAGTATGAACGTGTACACATGTGTGCATTAAGTATAAACTTTAATGTATTCGTGCATTAAGTATAAACTTGTATGTACATGTATGTGTACATTAAGTATGAACTTGTATATATGTGCATTAAGTATGAACTTGTATATTTGTCTACAGTAAGTATGAACATGTACATACATGTATGTATGCATTAAGTATAAACTTGTATGTATGTGTGCATTAAGTATGAACTTGTATTTGTGCATTAGGTATAAACATGTATTTATTAGAACTTTTTCATAGATTAAGTTATAAATATATCTAACTTATCTATTAAATTGTATTTAAATGTACGTTGATTATTAACTTCTACATAGATGCACGTTAGGTTTTAACTTGTTCATAGAGGTTACTTAGATATTAGCTTATAATATGGTTTACTAATTTACGCGAGATATTAACTTGTACAGATTTATTATTTTATGCTTTCAGCTTACATGAAGGAGGAACTCGTTAAGCCGGAAGTTGTTGATTACATTAAAAATCTATCAAACAAAAAGTATGGTGTGGACTCAAAACTTAAACCTTCAGAATCTGATGCGCCATCTGAATCATTTAGAAAACTCAATGTTGACTAAGTCATGTACATGTACCATGAAAGTCGTGCGTAGTTGTGTATGCTTCCTTTATTAATAATTAAATGGTTGATGAATGTTTATGAGTCTATCTTCCATTCATCCCACAGACACCAGTCACTGTTTTTGAAACGTTTTTCATTGTTTGGGACACTGAATTAATCGAGGCTTACAACGGATAGAATAATACAATGTATCACATTGCGATAGAACCAACAATAGTTTTGTATTTTCGATTTATACTTTTTTCGATATAAGGATGGGATCTAGCACAGACCTATAACAAAGTCATGCTGAATATATAACAGGCCGAACAATGTCGTGTAGTTAAATATCACAGACCTAACAATATCCTGTTGTTATCTATCACAGACCTAACAATATCCTGTTGTTATCAATCACAGATCTAACGATGTCATGTTGTTATCTATCACAGATCTAACGATGTCATGTTGTTATCTATCACAGACCTAACAATATCCTGTTGTTATCTATCACAGATCTAACGATGTCATGTTGTTATCTATCACAGACCTAACAATATCCTGTTGTTATCTATCACAGATCTAACGATGTCATGTTGTTATCTATCACAGATCTAACGATGTCATGTTGTTATCTATAACAGACCTAACAATATTCTGTTGTTATCTATCACAGATCTAACGATGTCCTGTTGTTATCTATAACAGACCTAACAATATTCTGTTGTTATCTATCACAGATCTAACGATGTCATGTTGTTATCTATAACAGACCTAGCAATATCATGTTGTTATCTATCACAGATCTAACGATGTCATGTTGTTATTTATAACAGACCTAACAATATCCTGTTGTTATCTACCACAGATCTAACAATGTACGTCATGTTGTTATCTACCACAGACCTAACAATGACATGTGGTTAAATATCAAATACCTAACGATGTCCTGTTGTTATCTATCACGGACCTAACAATATCCTGTTGTTATCTATCACATGCCTTATATTGTCATGCTGTTATCTATTACAGACCTAATAATTTCATGTTGTAATCTATCACATGCCTTGTCTTGTCATGTTGTTATCTATCATAGACCTAACAATACCCTGTTTTTATCTATCACATGCCTTATATTGTCCTGTTGTCATCTATCACATGCCTTGTCTTGTCATGTTGTTATCTATCACAGACCTAATAATGCCCTGTTGTCATCTATCACATGCCTTATATTGTCCTGTTGTTATCTATCACATGCCTTATCTTATCCTGTTGTTATCTATCACATGCCTTATCTTATCCTGTTGTTATATATCATAGACCTAACAATGCCCTGTTGTTATCTATCACATGCCTTATCTTGTCATGTTGTTATCTATCACATGCCTTATCTTATCCTGTTGTTATCTATCATAGACCTAACAATGCCCTGTTGTTATATATCACATGCCTTATCTTGTCCTGTTGTTATCTATCACATGCCTTATCTTGTCCTGTTGTTATCTATCACATGCCTTATCTTGTCCTGTTGTTATCTATCACAGACCTAATAATGTCATGTTGTAATTTATCACTGACCTTACATTGTCCATCTGTGATCTATCAGAGACCTAACATATCAGGAGGTATTCTCATTTAGCACAGACAATGTCCACGTTTTGTTTATGTACATTAATAATTATGTCCGTTACGAACTCAAACAACAATAACAGCTTTTCATGTATATATTATATGGTCTCGTAATATACGATCGTATTACATGTAAAAAGAATTTAATGGAACTGGAATCTCTTGTGATGTTTATATTGTATGATAATGCCTTATGTTTGTTTTTCGTTTACTGATCGTTCTGCATATTGTCAGTATATATATCATTAACAGTGTGTATTATATTCATATACATATTGTACAATAAAACTGAAAATCTCACGACTTAGTTAATTTTGAATTACGTAGCTCTGTACTTGTTCGATACACTGCAAAGTGTATGCACTATATATTGCATACACACATGTATATTTATAGAAAGAGTAATGTAATATCTAGATTCCTTAATGTCTCAACATGTAATTCCCATCAAGCTCGTTAAACTAAAGTTATATGTTTCACCCATGTTTAATGTTTCTCTCGTTAAATACGTTTTGCATAAGTTTCAATACGATTTCTATGCAAATTATGTTTAATAGTAGCTTTGTTCAATGTTGTGTCAATTTAAAAACGTGAAGATCGCGAGAGCCTGATCGATGAATAAGTAACATCTGTTTATAAGCAGATGTCAGAATAAAGTCTTGTTGTCGTATATAGGAATATATCGTAACACTAATCAGACAACACCGCTTTCAAGACCATTTAGATTTAGAACGAAAGGTTGTCTTTAAATGGAATTATATTGAACATTTTTGTTCATTTTTCACATGGCGAAGTGGAATGCCAATAAACTCCTGGACATTGAACATCGCAAAACAAGAATGTCACTGGGAGAAGCCAAATCCCTGGCCATGGACCAAACCACATGACCAGCTGTGGTGAATGCCCTATACTCTGATTGGAGTAAAGTGCATTAAGTAAGTAAGTATAAATAACACCAAATAAATCCTCGAAATTTGCATGTTGTTTAAATACATGTTTAATCGTCAAGTTCTTTACAATTTGTACAGTCAATAGGTTTTACTTCAAATCTGGTGCCGACCTCGTCAATAATTTTATCAACAAAGATGAGACTACATTTTATAGAACTGTTTTTCAGTTCGGGTTCTTCTTTTTGTCAGTACGATGCATTTCTTAGTTCGCATATTTATCTATATACAAAATGTAGTTACACTGATATGATCTCTCAGAGTGTCGTCAACAGGATTCTCGTAAAAAGGCATTTTATCCTAATGTTCTCTATAACGTAATTTATATAATTTACTGTGTATATATTAGCACAACTTCATCATCAGTATCACCATCAGCGTCACATGAGTCATCTGTGTCTTCCTGGGATGTTTGGTCGTCTGTAAGAACATTATGAGTTAAATCCCTTATGTTGCAATGTTCTTTACGATCTATACACATACTACATTCTTTATGAGTGACATTGGACTGATCTATATCCCCCTGTTCATCAACTTCGGTATCTTTAATACCAACATAAAGATCGTCCACGACATTGGATTTTCTCTTCGCTTTAAATAGACCAATTAAATCCTTAACTCCTTGGACATAGAGTCTGTTGTTAACAATGGTGTCAGTAAGTTCAGTAATGGTTGTGATAGGTTTGTGTATTGTTTCCATCGCTGAAATTTTTAATTTTACTTCCTCATCAGGAAATGCTGCAACAAAAAAAAACAGGCTAATCATTTTATATTTACTTGTGATTGTCAGTATTTCTGAACGAATGAAAAGTACAAATCACGATGAGTGAAAAATGCAAGTTTCCATCTCTTTGTGTAGTTGTGATGATGGTTCTTACACCATTTAGACATTCTTCAGTACTGATGCACTAAGTCGAAAGATTCTTGTTTTCTAAAACTAAATCACTAATCTCGTGAATTTCATTTGAAGCTTTTGACTCTCGAGAATTTGAGAAAGGTAAAATTTACTATACCCCCCGGGGCGTCCGGGGTTGACGTTTCAAATTATTATCAGCTAAGGGTAATTTTGGACCGTCATCTTTCGGCGTTTAGTGAGCAGCCTGACTGACTCTATTGATGAAACAATGTTAGTTATAGCACATTGTATGGATTCGCGGCCAGAAAACCACATAAGTTATGCAACTTATAATACAGAGTTCAAGAGTTGAAATTTGAAACAAAACCAATCACTATATTTACCAGTATGAATCTTATCTAGTTTTCGAAGCTTCTCATATTCGTCGGTAAAATGGATAATTTCTGTATCCATTCTGTATTGAATGGTTGGAGAATTGTCGTGACAAGTGCATCTACTTGGGTTGAACCGTTTTATAACAACTGCTGTTGTAGGAAAATCACCTGATTCATGTCTGAACGGGGATCCTGAGAATGATTATAAATGGGAATATTATGATGATGACAAGAGAGTTAATTCTAACATAACAACTAAGCATCTATCATTCTGTAAATACAAAAATGCATACTAAAAGTAACATTCAGCATGTATAACATATAAACATAGATAACCTGCATTTATTAATTCGTTCAATTGCCTCAAAAAAGACATAAGACATTATGTAAATCTACGAACAGTTTGCGCTGCAAATCAAATAGAAATCTACTATGTAGCTTATAGTAAAAAAGCCTAACAAACGTTATTGAAACAAAGTAATATTCGACGAGTTGATACGATAGAATATTTTAAAACATTTTTAACTAAACAAGAAAAAAAGCAATGCATTTAAAAACATTTTACCAAAGAAGTATGACGTGGATAAGCTATATTCTACATCATATTTAAACAAAATGTTTTATATCTCAAAAGTGTCTTGTAACTGTACCTTTTTTAATATTACTATATTCTTCATTATTAAAACAAGTATGAACAGAATCCAAGATTTACTTACTCCAATGTATGTTATAAAGTAAATTTGGTCTGTACCAGCCATCTCTCAACGTCAAATTGTTTCCATACATTTCCCTGTCAAATAGGGCTAAGTAGGCCTAGGTATATAATTATGAACGTCTTGTTTATCTGAGTTGCCATAGCGCTGGCGTCTTACTACGTCATTCGACGTCAACATAAAATTAAGTATTATTGAATTAAGATTTACTGTTTGTCCTTATTTTTTGTCCAATGAAATGTCCGCGTTTCATTTGAAATATGAAAAATATATCTCATAAAATGTGCCGAGAACCTGATATCGAGAAAAAAGTCAAGTTTGTGCGCTATGTGACCAAACGCTGATTAGGGCGATGCAAATTACGTCATCATTTTACTCAATGGCACAGTGTTCAATGGCGGAGTTTAATCATCATAGACTTTATAAGCGATTGCGTCAAACTGAACCAAGTCTTATACCCTACAAATTTTCCATGTTTTTTATATTTTTTTGTTGGGTTTGACGCCCATTTACCACGTACCCAGTAAACAATATTTCAGTCAAATAGAAGCGGACAGTTCATCTTACCATCGTTCAGGTCCCGTTTTATAAAATTGTTAATTTTTCTGAGACATATTTCTAATACGCTTGTTTTACTAGTCAGATTGAAACGAAATGTTGACAGAACAATATAAGGCGGAACAATATTTATCAACGAGAGTGCTCTAGAAGTGCGGGCTCGTAGTCACTGATACACTTAAGGAATATAGCTATCGCATATTTACGTATCCTGCAAAAAATAACTTGACGCACATACTTAAGCATGCATTTCAAAATCTACACCGTACCATTCCGTGACAACTTGATTATCGCACTCAAGTGTATTTGTAGTTTCTCGAGTAGATCTCTTAAAAAGATTAGCATCTTAGGTCACGTGACATCTGTCATCGCATCTGACGTCATGAACTTCGCGTCACTTGTGATATATCCCATGAAATTCAAAATATGAACGATAAATAATACATACATGGCCCATTCGTCGCTGCAAAGTAATTTTCTTCTTTTAAATTCTCTCTCAGTGCTGGGACCATTATACACATGTGTATAATGATCCCAGATATTTCGTTATAAGTAGCGGTGTGTATTATATTTATTAGCTTAAGGTCTTCTGCGTACCCGGTTTACACTGTGATAGGACGGGTATTTAATGCCGCATAAAACGCAAAAAAAATATTTAAAAAGCGGCTTTTAAAGTTTCGGAAGCCAGAACTATGTATTTATAACTTGGCTGGGATATTCACCAGCCTGATTAGCTCAGTTGGTAGATCACCTGACTTGCAATCAGGAGGTCGCGCGTTCGAGCCCCGCATCGGGTACATTATTTCCTCCTCATGATTACAGTTATCATGTTCAAGAAAATTAGCTTTCGTATATTATTAACTGACCGTACCGTTAGTGGGTTTTATACCAAACCAAAACTTCCGGTGCGTATTTTTCAATTTGTGAAGAAGAGCTTGTTTGCATGTTTTTGTTTCATTGCGTGCTATTTATCTCAAATTTTATATATACAAGACATGAAAATGTAAATCATATATATAATATATTGGTTTAGAAATGTTTTCAATGATGCATTTCTTGCCGTTTTTTTATATTTCTTATTTTCACATAATTTCGCGACTATTTCTATTACAATTTAAGTTCTAATCTAAAGCAGTGATGATATAGCATCCCTGTCTAAAGTAAACTCTAGTGTAGTCTCATCCATTAATACATACCTGGACAACTATTGGTGTTTTTACCAGTTGATATTAATAACGACATTTCTAGTATACAGGCCGTCCCTATTACCGCCTACCTAACTCTTTTACCGGTGTTAAAATGCACGACAGTACAAGTCTGCAATCATAAAACCATTTAATCATCATAAGCAATTCTTCTTCTTGATAAACTGATTGCTTATCTTGACACACCGACGTCCATATTGATTTTTGCAGGATGACCTTATTACTCATTTACTGCCTGTCGACCAATTAAATGCGAGATGAATAGTAACGCAGGAAATTCCTGTGTCGGTACTAAACTCCAATTTGCGGACCATCTAACATTTGCAGAAATATCAAAACAAAAAAGAAATCTAATGCATTAAAATGCGACACAAAAACAAAAAAGAGATCTAAATTCTAATGCATTAAAATGCGACACATTTATATAGCAGTGTTAATTTGAATAGAATGCAAATGGCAGTATGAACGATAAATTGACTTGACTGTAGAAATGATATAAATCGTTGATGAAAAATGTTTTAAAGTCGCGGCATGCAATGTAAACAGTAGTCTGGTTCCCTGCCGACAAATGCCAGGTAGAAACTAAAGTGGAGGAGACACTCATGCGCGAGTAATTTTTATCATCCGGGCATCGGGCATTGAGAGAATCAACTGCATGATGACTAGCCATACATGTCTGATTCCTTGCTGTGACATGTATTTTCAAAACTCCAATAATCCTGGCATTTTCAGCCTTTGATCTGATGTTGGTGCGGTAAAAGTAACAGGGCTCTCGGAAACGCTTAATTACGCGTATTTTGACGCATACTTTTTTGTAAAAAAGGACGCTAAAAAATTACAAATATGTCTGCATCCTCCCAACATGCATAATCATCTAGGCAGTGATTATGTTTGTAACAGTTATGCATCCTAAGCCAATCAGAATGCAAGATTTTCCAATAAATTGAATGATCAACATAGGAGCAAGGTCGTGTAGCATAATTATATCGAAACTGACTGTTTTTACTTTTTACTCATCATTAATATTTCTTACATTGATCTAAAGATTGACCCATGAGAATATTATAACGATATCCATTTCAGTTGAGGACAATTTAATTAGCTGTGACATGATGAGAAACCATTTCTTCACTATTTCAATTTCTTTCTTTTTTTCAGAGATGGATTTTCTTGTTGAACTTGGTGAGAAAAAAGCTTCTGAGAAAACACTTGAATGTTTGAAACTGAGAAAACAAGATCTATTGAAGAAACTGGACACACTGAAGAATGAAGCGGTGACTCTTTTAATGAAAGTTTGAATTACAGTATAACTTGCTTGTATCAACACTTGATTATTACGACATTCGCTACATACCAACCTATTTCTCTGGTCCCGTTAATTTTCTTGTCAACTCTTTATAACTTCAAGTCAAAGGGGCTTTGACGATGATACGTTTGCATTGCAGTTCATCGTCAAAGCCACTTGTTCTTTAAAAGCTAACAGGTAAACGACTCAATCTGAGTCGCGTTCGTTTTCCTATTTAATGCACAAATTTCCGTAAAACTTGTGTACAATTCGATGAAATATAGTATAATCTATCAATACAACCAAAAATATACCTTCAACAGACGAAAGTTATCAAATATTTTGCCGATGTTTCATACTACCCATAATTTCAAAATTTTCCTCGTAAATGCTTTGGATTAAGTCCGTTGCATTCCGGAAAGCATGTAAATTGATCTGATTCAATAGACGCATGAACAAGCGTCTTAAGCTGTTGACTTTGTAAGAGGACAATTCCATAACTAAAATGGTCAACAAGACGAAATAAAAAAGACTAATTTAGTTATGGGACCCAGGACTATATAACTTCTACCCAGTTGTAACGACACCTGTGATACCTGATAGCCAACATTACTTCTCAGTCCCAATTAAAGTGAACATACTTATTTGACCCTTTTATATCTGATACATCAAACACCATTGCGGCCATTTTCGTTTATCAATTAAGTATGTGCGAATAAATAAATACACCAATCGTCGCTCACAAGTTGAATTTCGCTCACTTCAAAAAATGTATCGAGTAAAACATGTATTGAGTAAAGATTATTATATTTTGGTGAATACATTATTCAGTTTGTTCATGATGTGTACATGTACTATAGTTTAATATTTCATATATTTGACAATAAGATAATGATAAAAGTAGAGGATAATTAAAATTAAAACAACTTTATCCAAGGAACACGTTTCTCGGCGATTGGGGTGAAAAAGTTGCTGAAAGTTCATTCATTTCACAGTATTTTAAAAGTTAAGCGAAGAAAAGTTGCCGTGAAATTCTTGAAAAAGAATGACAAAATCTGGCCCTTTGAAACACATTTGTCCCCCAGCCAGGCTTCAAACAATAGCCAATGCAATAAACATTCCAATTAACAAGTATCCCAGTGTGTTAACAACATCAAGACCTGTGAAAGTGGCGAAAGTCTACTGTAATAATGACCTTTGACCAATATTGTAAGAGGTCACGACTCACTAAGCTTTCCTGTTAAAACTGCTCTTACATACATGGAAACCCCTGAACTTGTGAAGCTGACAAATAAACAATGCATTTCATGATATATTGTATTGCTGTCTCATTTGCAGACAAACTGCAGTAAATTTGAAGTTTCTGTGCATTACATTGCCAACTTGTCACCACTTCTCCCAAAGTATTCAAACGCCTCCCAAATCTGAGAACAGGGAGTCTCCCTAAATTTACAGCCTAGCAAGTTCCCTGTTATCAAGAAAGCATCATTTTAGTGATGCTGATGCTTATCCATCGCCAAACAATTAGAAAAGTTTAAATTTAAAAGAAAAATGGAGTTAATTAATTATTGAGTCTGGAAAGTAACTGGCACCTACAGCAAAATCTGTTTTCCATATTATAATAGTCTTTCTTATGAACAGAATTTTATTATGCAAATTGATCCTTGCAATTATCATCACTTGCTATATCTGACAACCTTCCATATCCAACATAATCCACCTACCTCAATGAGTGCCGGTATAGACTGGATTCACTGTACAAGTTTTAGGAAAATGTGAAACTCCTAAGTCACAATTTAATCATGTACAGTTGTTCTAGAGAAGTGGAAATCTTATATTTTAGTATGGTTTACTAAATCTGACATTCTTTAAAATGTTTACAGTTCTTGCAGATTATTCTGTATCAAAATAACAAATTGATTGGGTTTATTTTTTCAGAGTAATATTGAGCTAGAAAACAAAACAAATAAGGATCATATGGTACAGAAATACAGAGATATTATACAGTCATACAGTTTGTTAGGTAAGAATTAACTGTTTAGCAACTTTAGGTATTTAACTAATATTTGACTTCTATGGCTGCCACTGATATAGTAGCCATCAATCATTCTGTGTTAAAATTTTCAGTTATTGAGACTATTGTTAAAATTCGGTAAATTTTCTACCATCAGTTGTCAACAAAAATGAATTATTGCTTCCTGAAATTGTGTCAGTTTTCCTGATATGATCTTTGTATATAAAGCTTGAAACAGCATTTTGTGGAATCAATGTCGTTTAGACTGAAAGCCAGGTCTATGAGTATGAGTGAATCAATTTTTGAGTAATGATTATTGATCTATAATGATTTAGCATAATTCCAAAGTTAATGAATTTATATGGCAGGCAGACAAGTGCTTGGACTTCTGTCAGTTATGGCGCAAGCCGTTGGACCATCAGAATATTACGAGGGGTGATCCAAAATAAACAGGATTTTTGTCGCTGGGTGAAAATGGTTCAATACAATCAACAGAAAATTATATCAAAATATTGCTGAAACTTTCGGCTACATTCTGTATCAATATCAACTGAAATGACAACTGAAACAAATTATACAGATATTTCTATAACAACACTATTTTGACGTCAACGAGTCAACAACGTCACATACAGTATTTCACGTCGGTACTTAAAGTTAATATTTCTCCAAATACTCCCTCATTAAGCTGAATACAACGATTGTGACGATATACCCACGTATGGAAGATATCCTTATACCTCTCAGAATCATATTAGTTTATAATTTATGTGGTTGCTGTTCTCAAATCAGTTAGGGAATCAACTCGTTGACTCTTAAGTAATTTTTGATTGCCAATAAAATAGTAAAATCAAACAGGGCTAATCCGGTGAGTTAGCTGCATGCTTTAATTTGCAAAATGCTTAAACGTCCATTTCAATACGATTTTTTTTCTGCAGGCAGTGTGGGAAAAGGCATTGTCCAGGTTTCCAGTTGTCCTCTTCTGCAATGTATGCAGTAGGTCTCTACAGAGAAAGAGTTGAACAGTGGATCACATTTAAAAACGATGCATCTGTGATATATATTCTAATTTGAAGGTCTTTAATTAAAATTCTTTATAACCTACATCAAACATATCATTTTGACAAACCCATAACTATCTGCTGTCGATCCTTGGCCAGTGCGTCCACAACCGACGTCATTAACGTTACGACTGTTTTCTCTTTCGGGACCCAAACAGCATAATATTTCATTGATCTTCTTTTGACAACAAACCTTTTATGCCCATTGAATGCCAGTGTCTGACTGACATGGTTTCTCAGACAAGTTTTAGGCCTTTTGTCTAATTATTTGCAATCTTTGATCACAGATCTAATTTCAGTGTGGTGCGACGTCGACATATTGATGTCGTTTATGTTGTCACTTGTTTTGTATGAAGTTGGTTTATTTTTAAATGCAACATCCAAATTTAGTCAAATTTTCATACGATGTTGTATTTATACATTGTATGATGGCTTGGTTGAATTTGATGTCCTTAAACCGAATTCTGACTAAAACATTTGTGTCATTACAGGTATATTCATGCTTTCAATTTCTAGTGCTCCGGATGCACGTTACCATGGTAATATGTGGCGTCATTGTCGGAATATGGTCGAATAATTTTTGTCAAAGTTCATTAAAATCAAGCAGATTGGATAGCGGTTTAAAAATATTTTTAGTAATTAACAACTGAACCATAAGTTTTGTCAAGAGCGTGATAGTCCTGTTTATTTTGGATCATCCCTCGTATACGTTAATTTTTGGTTTTGATCTCAAAATCTACTTAAATATACATGATGAAAACTATATTACCTGGTCATTCTTGGCCATCCTGTTTCTAATTATCTGGTGGACAAAAAATATTTTAGTAATATGTTTTAAGAGATTATAAATATATTTATTTATTTATGATGTGTATACCATATATACACATGTAAAATAAAAAAAAACTTGTAGCACCTGTAAGGCTATAAAGTGTCTTTAAAGGATATTGTTTTAAAAACCATCCTTTTGTCAGTATTTTATTCTAGATTTTTTTTCGGTCCAATGGATTCTCATTCGGTCTGACAGATCTTGTAAGCCCGTAAGATCGAATGTCCTACTGAGTCCAAAATCCTTTCGCCATGACTGTTCTGTGAATATCATTCAGGTGATGTTATTATGAATGTTGCGGTATTTGACTTTTATCCAGGTGTGACACTTCAGTGTACAGATCCAGTTCTGATTCTACAATTAGATCCTTTGTATCGCAGTCAGCATCCTGGTACTGAATACTACAACTTAGAACTGAAGGCTTTGGGGGGTAACTTTACACTCGGACAACACAACTTACCTCCCTTTATTCCTGCCAAAGAATTATCAGATATTCATTTAGGTATTTTTTATAGTATAGTATATTACTGACCTGAGTGGTTTAATTTTGCTAATAATGTTATTGTCAAAAAATTGGTGATTTGGTTAACCTTTGTGATATTAAGAACTTACAGCCCCATTAGCTGTATAGATGTTAAAATTAAAGCAGGTCTTATTATTTTACCTAGAAAGATGTCTCATCAGTGAAACTTACCTTAACTTGCAATAAAAACATTCTGAAATTTTCCTTATTGATCATAAAGTACATAGAAATGAAGCACAGTATTTCTTCAATGATGTTGCAAAAAATAAGAAAAAACTGACAACATTTTTACAAGATGCGGCTAAAGAAAGGCATTATGTAAATATTGTTTCGGAGCAAAATATTTTTTTCCCCTATATTTTACTAAAATTTCATCTCTTATTCTGTTACTAAATTAAAAAAGCTAATGGGCCTTTAAGCAGTTCAGATTGTTTCTACATTTCAGCATCAAGTATACCTGAGTTTTTCAAGCATGTTCAGCAGTACCTGTATGCTTATATACAAAGGAGAGAAAGTGTTAAACATGCTCAGGTATAATATTCAGTGTATATTTTTACTAGCACACAAAGAATAATGGCATCTTATTATGCCTCCCCCTTTGAAGTAACGGGGCTATATTGCTTTATACATGTTCATCTATATGTAATCATATCTTGTCAGATCAATAGATTTGACCTACCAACCTCAGACCTGGTAGGATGATTGGTCATAAGTAGGTCAAATGACAAGGTCACAGTGACCTTTAACCAAAAAACTTAATGAATCTGTTACCAATAACTAGAGAATGATTTGGCCACTAAGACCTGATAGCGAGTTAATCATCACATGTAAATGAGCCCTAGTAATTTTGAGGTCAATGTCACAGTGACCTTTAAACACTAAAACTTGTCTGACTAATTAATAGATAACAAAGGAAGATAACTCATTGTTACCCCTTATGAGAGTAGGCTACAGTTGAATGTACACAGGGATTACTATTGTTATAGTCACTAATTGATGTGCGAACAGACCATTTCCTCTTTTTTTGTTTGAATTTTTTGTCATAAAAAAATATGTATCTTGTCAAACTAACTACTAATACCAGTATTTAAGTAAATCCAATCAAAGACAACCAGCCTTAAAACTTCTCAAACAACATATTCAAGCACCATGAACACTGCCTGGGCAAATTAGATTTAGGTATATTGTAATACCGTGTCATGCTATTTTGTTCAAAGCGTGTTTTGTTTCGCGGGATTCGCAGTCCCATCAAATCCACGAAAGTGTAATGCCGCGAATATGACTGGGTACGTAAATACGCGAAAGTATCTTGATGCAAAAGTTTCCTGGTTTACAGTATTTTTATGCCCCCTGCCATTCAAAATGGCAGAAGGGTATAAAATGTTATCTATGTGCAAGCATTGTACATTGTATGTAATGAAGTAAATCTTGTATGAGATGATCAAAGGCCAGTCATGTTATATAAATGATGCAAACATGCTGCAATTATATGAACTAACAAATAGTAAAGGCTTTTCATAAATAAAATTTGGATTCATTTCAATGTAATTAGTTTTGTGAATGAGTATAATTGCTTACATAATTTCAGGAGGGCTTTGGTAAATACATTGTGCATGACATAGAAGTCGATTTGCCTGTTGCATACATGAGACTGCATTTACAACTGGGAGAACAGCTACCTCAACTGGATGTATTGTTAACGTATGACATGTTGAAGTGTGTTCCTGATAGAGTTAACATTGAATCTTGTAAGTATGGTAGACTGTCTGGATTAATTAATGGGTTGATGTTGTTGAGTCCACTTGAATAGGCTGATTGAACAATATACTAATGTATGTAACAATATGTAATAAAATGTAAAAGAAACCCCCTAACATTTGATGGTTGAGGTAGCCATATTGAAATTTTAGAAAATACAATCTCACCTCACTGTGTGAGAAAGGGAATATAACAAAGATAATTATCTATACTGCACTTGTTCATAACTAAACATCACAATAGGTTAAATGTCATGGTAGGAATTGTTTTTTAACTTCTAGTGACTTCATATACATGTATAACAATAGAGCATTATTTATCAGCATGGTAGTTGGTAGAAGTATGGATGTTTTACCCAGTTTCAGTAAGTTAGATAGTCAGTTTGTTCACATTTAGACTGTCAATCTGCTTGATGATGAAAGACTCTGTGACTGGTTTAAAATCAATGTTTTACCATGTACAAGTTCCTTGTTTTCCTTGATGATTTTAGCTCACCTGATTGATGTGAGCTTTTAGCATCGATGAATGTCCGGCATCCGGCCACAATTAGTTCGTTCACACTCTAGCATCCACAGCTCTTAATCAAACTTGCTAACAATGTCTATGGCCACAATGTTTTGGCTAAGTGCAATTATGTCTGGAAACGGATCAGAACTCATTGATTTTTTTTCGCTATATTAACTGCTGAATATGGGCAGTTTCCACCAGTAAAATTTCCATTATTTTTTCCCTAAATTGTCAAGAATTTCCCCTAACAAGAAGTGTTTTCCACATGATCATGTAAAAAGAAGAACATACAACAGTGTTCTCACCATTGTCTCCAATTACAGTGTAGTAATAGTTTATATTTATGATTTAAACAACAAAAAAATCACATATTCCTTAGAAATCAATGTTATTATATCTTCCCATTTTGAATTCTTTTTGCGCTAAATTTCCCCTTTTGATGAGCATGGGCAGTGAGAAAATTTGTGGGTCCTTGACTTTGAAAATTTGCTATATTTGAGTTTACACTCTAGCGCCTTCCTTTCTTCACCAATCCTAATATATGACTAGAGGACTTGGACATGTTCGATTACTGGCGAAATCGGACTAGGACTTTAAGAGTTATGGGCCCTTGACATAGAAAATCTGCCACAATTTAGCTTGTTTACACTCTAGCACCTTCATTTATTCACTGATCATTATCATGTTTACAATGAATATGTATGACATTACGGTCTTGGACAAGGTCAGTTATGGGTGAAATTGGACTACAACTTCAAGAGTTATTGGCCCTGGATTAAAAAATTTGCTACGTTTTAGCTTGTTTAACAGTATAATACCTTCATTGTTGTTTTTGAAAAAAATCGTTGTAAAAACGGATAAATATGAGGTGGAAACTTTTATATATTATCTGGTCATTAATTAGTGTCTCAGGTGTGCGACCTAGGTCTATCTTGGCCCTCTTGTTTGTCCTGGGTTGTTTCAAATAAGGTTTATTGTTTGTTATACCCCCGCAAACGAAGTTTGAGAGGGGGTATATTGGAGTCGCTCTGTCGGTCCGTTGGTCCATCTGCATAAAATATCAAAAGTTGGTGGAACGAACTACTTTCACATTCTTTAAGCAGTTGCAATGAAACTTGAAATATGTTATCACCATGAAGTGTAGGTGTGCAAGACACAATTTTCATTCCAAGCGATTCACTCATTCCAGAGTTATGTCCCCTTGAACTTAGCCATATAGTGTAGAATAGCAGTCTTAGTTTGTGGTGCGAACTTCTTCCAGATTTTTCAAGGGATTGAATTGAAACTCGAAATATGTTATCACCATGAAGTGTACATGTACAAGACACAATTTCCATTCCAAGCGATTCACTCAATCCAGAGTTATGTGCTCTTGAACTTAGCCATATAGTGTAGAATGTCAGTCTTAGTTTGTGGAGCGAACTGCCTCGACATTTTTCAAGGGATAGAATTGAAACTTAAAATATGTTATCACCATGATATGTACATGTGCAGGACACAATTTTCATTCCCAGCGATTCACTCATTCCAGAGTTATGACCCTTGAACATAGCCATAAAGTGTAGAACGGCAGTCTTAGTTTGTGGAGCGTACTTCTTCCACATTTTCAAGGGATGGATTTGATACTAGTACTTGAAATATGTTATCACCATGAAGTGTACTTGTGCAAGACACAATTTTCATTCCCAGCGATTCGCACATTCCAGAGTTATGTGCCCTTGAACTTAAGCTATATAGTGTAGAATGGCAGTCTTAGTTTGTGTAGCGAACGTCTTCCACATTTTTCAAGGGATTGAATTGAAACTTGAAATATATTATCAATATAAAATGTAGATGTGCAAGACGCAATTTTCATGCCCAGTGATCCACTCATTGCAGAGTAATGTCCCCTTGAACTTAGCCGTATAGTGTACTATCACATTCTTAGTGTCAATGCGGTGGCGGGGGTATTAGTCACCTCTGTGACAGCTCTAGTTGTATTTGTTATGTATCACTTTGACAGTGTATTAACCACGATACAGTTCTTAGTTATACAAACATATTTTAACATAAGATTCAACCTTAAAATATAAATATCATAGACGAATGTTACCAGCTGTATGTATCTACAAATATGTATGAATGAATCACAACATTGATTTAATTTCAGGCGAAGACGATGATGGAAACATGTCCAATAAACGATGGGATAAAACTGTGAAAAATTGTGAAGACATATTATTATCTAATGATCTACATACTGCCTTAACAAAGATTGTACTGAAATATTTAGTAAAACAAACCTAAAAATCATGGTTGTTTAGTTTTATTGTGTTTTATTTCAATGAGGAAAAAAAGGATATATTCTCAGTTAAATTTGTTTAGTTTGGATATTGTGTGTGATGTTTAATGGTATCATAACCTTTTACATGCATACCTATATCAATATAATGTATCATGCTTTATCAGTCTGAGTGAGCTCATTTAATCTACACATATAGGCTCACACCTGATATTTATATATACTGTGTAACTAATCTACACATATAGGCTCACACCTGATATTTATATATACTGTGTAACTAATCTACACATATAGGCTCACACCTGATATTTATATATACTGTGTAATTAATCTACACATATAGGCTCACACCTGATATTTATACATACTGTGTAACTAATCTACACATATAGGCTCACACCTGATATTTATACATACTGTGTAACTAATCTACACATATAGGCTCACACCTGATATTTATACATACTGTGTAACTAATCTACACATATAGGCTTACACCTCATATTTATACATACTGTGTAATAATCTACACATATAGGTTACACCTCATATTTCCGTATCCATTTCTCAGCAACTACATGCAGGAATTCAGTGAAACTTCTTAGAAGTGATAAGTAGTTTGTCAAGTTGTGCATGTCCACAATAGGTTTTGTCCAAGTAAATTTTAATGAGTTATGGCCCTTTGTTATTTTTTATATATTGTATATTTAGAAACTGGTCAGGATATCGAGGGCTCATCGCAACACTGTCGTAACTTGTTCTTATTTCAATATGAGTTACGACACTGTTGCGTTGAACCCTCGATATATCTAAGCAACAATTTGCAGGTATTAAAAAAATGAAAATGCATTATATTTTCCTCTGTAAAATGTAACAATAACTGTCAAGGCCGCACCTAGGGGTATTCATCACGTTCTAGTTCTACATACTGTATAACTAATCTACACATATAGGCTCACACCTGATATTTATACATACTGTGTAACTAATCTACACATATAGGCTCACACCCCATATTTCTACATACTGTGTAACTAATCTACACATATAGGCTCACATCTGATATTTCTACATACTGCGTAACTAATCTACACATATAGGCTCACACCTGATATTTCTACATACTGTGTAACTAATCTACACATATAGGCTTACACCTGATATTTCTACATACTGTGTAACTAATCTAAACATATAGACTCACACCTTATATTTCTACATACTGTGTAACTAATCTACACATATAGGCTTACACCTCATATTTCTACATACTGTGTAACTAATCTACACATATAGGCTTACACCTCATATGTCTACATACTGTGTATATAATCTACACATATAGGCTTACACCTCATATTTATATATACTGTGTAACTAATCTACACCTATAGGCCCACACCTCATATTTCTACATACTGTGTAACTAATCTACACATATAGGCTTACACCTCATATTTATACATACTGTGTAACTAATCTACACATATAGGCTCACACCTCATATTTCCGTATCCATTTCTCAGCAACTACATGCAGGAATTCAGTGAAACTTCTTAGAAGTGATAAGTAGTTTGTCAAGTTGTGCATGTCCACAATAGGTTTTGTCCAAGTAAATTTTAATGAGTTATGGCCCTTTGTTATTTTTTATATAATGTATATTTAGAAACTGGTCAGGATATCGAGGGCTCATCGCAACACTGTCGTAACTTGTTCTTATTTCAATATGAGTTACGACACTGTTGCGTTGAACCCTCGATATATCTAAGCAACAATTTGCAGGTATTAAAAAAATGAAAATGCATTATATTTTCCTCTGTAAAATGTAACAATAACTGTCAAGGCCGCACCTAGGGGTATTCATCACGTTCTAGTTCTACATACTGTATAACTAATCTACACATATAGGCTCACACCTGATATTTATACATACTGTGTAACTAATCTACACATATAGGCTCACACCCCATATTTCTACATACTGTGTAACTAATCTACACATATAGGCTCACATCTGATATTTCTACATACTGCGTAACTAATCTACACATATAGGCTCACACCTGATATTTCTACATACTGTGTAACTAATCTACACATATAGGCTTACACCTGATATTTCTACATACTGTGTAACTAATCTAAACATATAGACTCACACCTTATATTTCTACATACTGTGTAACTAATCTACACATATAGGCTTACACCTCATATTTCTACATACTGTGTAACTAATCTACACATATAGGCTTACACCTCATATGTCTACATACTGTGTATATAATCTACACATATAGGCTTACACCTCATATTTATATATACTGTGTAACTAATCTACACCTATAGGCCCACACCTCATATTTCTACATACTGTGTAACTAATCTACACATATAGGCTTACACCTCATATTTATACATACTGTGTAACTAATCTACACATATAGGCTCACACCTCATATTTCCGTATCCATTTCTCAGCAACTACATGCAGGAATTCAGTGAAACTTCTTAGAAGTGATAAGTAGTTTGTCAAGTTGTGCATGTCCACAATAGGTTTTGTCCAAGTAAATTTTAATGAGTTATGGCCCTTTGTTATTTTTTATATAATGTATATTTAGAAACTGGTCAGGATATCGAGGGCTCATCGCAACACTGTCGTAACTTGTTCTTATTTCAATATGAGTTACGACACTGTTGCGTTGAACCCTCGATATATCTAAGCAACAATTTGCAGGTATTAAAAAAATGAAAATGCATTATATTTCCCTCTGTAAAATGTAACAATAACTGTCAAGGCCGCACCTGGGGGTATTCATCACGTTCTAGTTCTACATACTGTATAACTAATCTACACATATAGGCTCACGCCTCATATTTCTACATACTGTGTAACTAATCTACACATATAGGCTCACACCTGATATTTCTACATACTGTGTAACTAATCTACACATATAGGCTCACACCCCATATTTCTACATACTGTGTAACTAATCTACACATATAGGCTCACATCTGATATTTCTACATACTGCGTAACTAATCTACACATATAGGCTCACACCTGATATTTCTACATACTGTGTAACTAATCTACACATATAGGCTTACACCTGATATTTCTACATACTGTGTAACTAATCTAAACATATAGACTCACACCTTATATTTCTACATACTGTGTAACTAATCTACACATATAGGCTTACACCTCATATTTCTACATACTGTGTAACTAATCTACACATATAGGCTTACACCTCATATGTCTACATACTGTGTATATAATCTACACATATAGGCTTACACCTCATATTTATATATACTGTGTAACTAATCTACACCTATAGGCCCACACCTCATATTTCTACATACTGTGTAACTAATCTACACATATAGGCTTACACCTCATATTTATACATACTGTGTAACTAATCTACACATATAGGCTCACACCTCATATTTCCGTATCCATTTCTCAGCAACTACATGCAGGAATTCAGTGAAACTTCTTAGAAGTGATAAGTAGTTTGTCAAGTTGTGCATGTCCACAATAGGTTTTGTCCAAGTAAATTTTAATGAGTTATGGCCCTTTGTTATTTTTTATATAATGTATATTTAGAAACTGGTCAGGATATCGAGGGCTCATCGCAACACTGTCGTAACTTGTTCTTATTTCAATATGAGTTACGACACTGTTGCGTTGAACCCTCGATATATCTAAGCAACAATTTGCAGGTATTAAAAAAATGAAAATGCATTATATTTCCCTCTGTAAAATGTAACAATAACTGTCAAGGCCGCACCTGGGGGTATTCATCACGTTCTAGTTCTACATACTGTATAACTAATCTACACATATAGGCTCACGCCTCATATTTCTACATACTGTGTAACTAATCTACACATATAGGCTCACATCTGATATTTCTACATACTGCGTAACCAATCTACACATATGGGCTCACACCTGATATTTCTACATACTGTGTAACTAATCTACACATATAGGCTCACACCTGATATTTCTACATACTGTGTAACTAATCTACACATATAGGCTCACACCTGATATTTCTACATACTGTGTAACTAATCTACACATATAGGCTCACACCTGATATTTATACATACCGTGTAACTAATCTACACATATAGGCTTACACCTGATATTTCTACATACTGTGTAACTAATCTAAACATATAGACTCACACCTCATATTTCTACATACTGTGTAACTAATCTACACATATAGGCTTACACCTCATATTTCTACATACTGTGTAACTAATCTACACATATAGGCTTACACCTCATATTTATATATACTGTGTAACTAATCTACACCTATAGGCCCACACCTCATATTTCTACATACTGTGTAACTAATCTACACATATAGGCTTACACCTCATATTTATACATACTGTGTAACTAATCTACACATATAGGCTCACACCTCATATTTCCGTATCCATTTCTCAGCAACTACATGCAGGAATTCAGTGAAACTTCTTAGAAGTGATAAGTAGTTTGTCAAGTTGTGCATGTCCACAATAGGTTTTGTCCAAGTAAATTTTAATGAGTTATGGCCCTTTGTTATTTTTTATATAATGTATATTTAGAAACTGGTCAGGATATCGAGGGCTCATCGCAACACTGTCGTAACTTGTTCTTATTTCAATATGAGTTACGACACTGTTGCGTTGAACCCTCGATATATCTAAGCAACAATTTGCAGGTATTAAAAAAATGAAAATGCATTATATTTTCCTCTGTAAAATGTAACAATAACTGTCAAGGCCGCACCTAGGGGTATTCATCACGTTCTAGTTCTACATACTGTATAACTAATCTACACATATAGGCTCACACCTGATATTTATACATACTGTGTAACTAATCTACACATATAGGCTCACACCCCATATTTCTACATACTGTGTAACTAATCTACACATATAGGCTCACATCTGATATTTCTACATACTGCGTAACTAATCTACACATATAGGCTCACACCTGATATTTCTACATACTGTGTAACTAATCTACACATATAGGCTTACACCTGATATTTCTACATACTGTGTAACTAATCTAAACATATAGACTCACACCTTATATTTCTACATACTGTGTAACTAATCTACACATATAGGCTTACACCTCATATTTCTACATACTGTGTAACTAATCTACACATATAGGCTTACACCTCATATGTCTACATACTGTGTATATAATCTACACATATAGGCTTACACCTCATATTTATATATACTGTGTAACTAATCTACACATATAGGCCCACACCTCATATTTCTACATACTGTGTAACTAATCTACACATATAGGCTTACACCTCATATTTATACATACTGTGTAACTAATCTACACATATAGGCTCACACCTCATATTTCCGTATCCATTTCTCAGCAACTACATGCAGGAATTCAGTGAAACTTCTTAGAAGTGATAAGTAGTTTGTCAAGTTGTGCATGTCCACAATAGGTTTTGTCCAAGTAAATTTTAATGAGTTATGGCCCTTTGTTATTTTTTATATAATGTATATTTAGAAACTGGTCAGGATATCGAGGGCTCATCGCAACACTGTCGTAACTTGTTCTTATTTCAATATGAGTTACGACACTGTTGCGTTGAACCCTCGATATATCTAAGCAACAATTTGCAGGTATTAAAAAAATGAAAATGCATTATATTTCCCTCTGTAAAATGTAACAATAACTGTCAAGGCCGCACCTGGGGGTATTCATCACGTTCTAGTTCTACATACTGTATAACTAATCTACACATATAGGCTCACGCCTCATATTTCTACATACTGTGTAACTAATCTACACATATAGGCTCACACCTGATATTTCTACATACTGTGTAACTAATCTACACATATAGGCTCACACCCCATATTTCTACATACTGTGTAACTAATCTACACATATAGGCTCACATCTGATATTTCTACATACTGCGTAACTAATCTACACATATAGGCTCACACCTGATATTTCTACATACTGTGTAACTAATCTACACATATAGGCTTACACCTGATATTTCTACATACTGTGTAACTAATCTAAACATATAGACTCACACCTTATATTTCTACATACTGTGTAACTAATCTACACATATAGGCTTACACCTCATATTTCTACATACTGTGTAACTAATCTACACATATAGGCTTACACCTCATATGTCTACATACTGTGTATATAATCTACACATATAGGCTTACACCTCATATTTATATATACTGTGTAACTAATCTACACCTATAGGCCCACACCTCATATTTCTACATACTGTGTAACTAATCTACACATATAGGCTTACACCTCATATTTATACATACTGTGTAACTAATCTACACATATAGGCTCACACCTCATATTTCCGTATCCATTTCTCAGCAACTACATGCAGGAATTCAGTGAAACTTCTTAGAAGTGATAAGTAGTTTGTCAAGTTGTGCATGTCCACAATAGGTTTTGTCCAAGTAAATTTTAATGAGTTATGGCCCTTTGTTATTTTTTATATAATGTATATTTAGAAACTGGTCAGGATATCGAGGGCTCATCGCAACACTGTCGTAACTTGTTCTTATTTCAATATGAGTTACGACACTGTTGCGTTGAACCCTCGATATATCTAAGCAACAATTTGCAGGTATTAAAAAAATGAAAATGCATTATATTTCCCTCTGTAAAATGTAACAATAACTGTCAAGGCCGCACCTGGGGGTATTCATCACGTTCTAGTTCTACATACTGTATAACTAATCTACACATATAGGCTCACGCCTCATATTTCTACATACTGTGTAACTAATCTACACATATAGGCTCACATCTGATATTTCTACATACTGCGTAACCAATCTACACATATGGGCTCACACCTGATATTTCTACATACTGTGTAACTAATCTACACATATAGGCTCACACCTGATATTTCTACATACTGTGTAACTAATCTACACATATAGGCTCACACCTGATATTTCTACATACTGTGTAACTAATCTACACATATAGGCTCACACCTGATATTTATACATACCGTGTAACTAATCTACACATATAGGCTTACACCTGATATTTCTACATACTGTGTAACTAATCTAAACATATAGACTCACACCTCATATTTCTACATACTGTGTAACTAATCTACACATATAGGCTTACACCTCATATTTCTACATACTGTGTAACTAATCTACACATATAGGCTTACACCTCATATTTCTACATACTGTGTAACTAATCTACACATATAGGCTTACACCTCATATTTATATATAATGTGTAACTAATCTACACATATAGGCCCACACCTCATATTTCTACATACTCTGTAACTAATCTACACATATAGGCTTACACCTCATATTTATACATACTGTGTAACTAATCTACACATATAGGCTCACACCTCATATTTCCGTATCCATTTCTCAGCAACTACATGCAGGAATTCAGTGAAACTTCTTAGAAGTGATAAGTAGTTTGTCAAGTTGTGCATGTCCACTACAGGTTTTGTCCAAGTAAATTTTAATGAGTTATGGCCCTTTGCTATTTTTTATACAAATGTATAATGTATATTTAGAAACTGGTCAGGATATTATCTAAGCAACAATTTGCAGGTATTAAAAAAATGAAAATGCATTATATTTCCCTCTGTAAAACGTAACAATAACTGTCAAGGCCGCATCTGGGGGTATTCATCACCTTTAGTGATAGTTCTAGTTCTACATACTGTGTAACTAATCTACACATATAGGCTCACACCTGATATGTCTACATACTGTGTGACTAATATACACATATAGGCTCACGCCTCATATATCCACACACTGTGTAACTAATCTACACATATAGGCTCACACCTCATATTTCTACATAACGTGTAACTAATCTACACATATGTACTCACATCTCATATATCCACACACTGTGTAACTAATCTACACAATCATATAGGCTCACACAAACTGTGTAACTCATATACACATATAGGCTCACACATACTGTGTAACTCATCTACACATATTGGCTCACACATACTGTGTAACTCATCTACACATATAGGCTCACACATACTGTGTAACTCATCTACACATATAGGCTCACACATACTGTGTAACTCATCTACACATACAGGCTCACGCGTGATGTTTCCACTGACTGTAACTAATCTACACATATAGGCACACACCTCATATTTCCACATACTGTATCACTAATCTACACATATAGGCTCACACCTCATATTTCTACATACTGTGTAACTAATATACACATGTAGGCTCACACCTCATATTTCCACATACTGTGTAACTTATCTGCACATATAGGCTCACGCGTGATGTTTCCACTGACTGTAACTAATCTACACATAATATAGGCTCACACCTCATATTTCCACATACTGTATCACTAATCTACACATATAGGCTCACACGTGATGTTTCCATGAGAACAAAACAACTCACTATCAGTGTTATGATATAACATTTTTTATCTAACGAAGGTAACACGTATTGACGTGCAAAAATGTATATCCAAACATATTATGATGTCAAAAATTACAACATAGCTTTCAATCAACACATGCAAAAACTGGAAATATAACATAAAACAATTGTGAAAGAGATATTATGATATTGACAAACTTACTAGTAAACAATCATTATCCTTTTTGTAAGAAGGTAATGTATCAACCATTTTGCGTATTTAGTAGATATTGATAGAGCTTTCCTTAAGATATGAAATGTTAGATGTTGAAGTTCTGAAAGTGGGATATTGTTCCACATTTTCGAAGACACGAATGAGAAAGTTTTTTAACTTAATTAGTTTTATGTTAAGGTGTTACTAAGTTATTGTTTTAAATTAGGTAACGATATGGCATAACCAGTATTGCGATATATTACAATGCAGTCGAACCGTATTGTAACACAGTGAGGTCACGAAAAAACACAATATAACTATTAAAGCCACTGTTAACTCTTGAAAGTGTTAACCCACTAGCACATAGAGATATTAGTGTATAGATAAATGTTCATTCATATAATGGTATCAGTAAGATGGCTTATCAGTACCAATACATTTCACACTGTACTAATATATTTTTTAGGTTTGTTGGAAAACTGCAAATAACCGAAATATGTGTTATCACTTATGAGGGATGAATCGGTTGTTGATGATAAAAAAACAACAACACTAAAATCTGTCTGAATTCATTTAAAATCAATTGTTTATTAGCTCAGTTATTAAAGAAATTATCGCGGTACATGGATGTCGTACCGCGGTACGTATCGGTCTGACGCTGTATCAAAATATACCGGTATGTCGTTGCACCATTATTTGAAATTAAACGTTATATGCACTGTTATCAGGGCTCAAGTTATGCCGTAATTTGAATTAGCAATGCTACATGATTTTAACATTTATTCTAAATTGTTAACCATTTTGAAAATCTAATAATTGGTCTGATTCATAACCCAAATGTTGCAACAATAGTTCATCGATTACAATATGTATGCTTTGTAAAATATGTATGTGTATAACAAAGGCATTTATATAAAAATTAATAACGTTTTTACCTTTAATTAGTTTATGGACAAAACCCCTCGGGTTAATTATAGTTTTCAGACTGACTTACTTTTAATTGTTATTATACACTCAGCTATTATTCAGTGTATGTAGTGAAGTGAATTAAACTACCCGTGATAAGTGATGATGATGGTGTTAGTTTTTAAATTCCACATTAATTTGCAATAATGAAAAGGCAGCTTTGTGTATGTGTTATATTGTTGATATTGGTGTTTATACTTAACTTAATGGTTAATTATAATAAAACTGCTGAAATCAGTAAACAGTTGAAAATGGAATATTTTCGAAATATTGTGAACTCTAGCGGAGTTGGAAATTCAGTTTTTGATACCAATTTAAACACGGCAAATAGACAAATTGATGCATCACATGTGTTAAGACCACTTACTGATGACAAGTTTTTTTATTTCAATATAATATTGCACAATGATAGTGTACATAAAACGTATGCAACTGATAATAAGACACAGACTGACCATATCAACAAAGAGGTTGTGAAAAGTACCAACCCTAAACGACTTGAACAATCGAAAACTGCCACTGACGATAAAGCGCATGGAGAAGACGTTAAATTAGATATAGAACAACATTCAATATTGAAGATAGCACGAGATGACAAGACACAAACTGGCCATAACGTCGAAGAGGTTGTGCAAAATGCCAAAACAGAACGACCTAAACAATCGAAAACTGTCACTGACGACAAAGCGCTTGGAGAAGACGTTAGATTAGAAATTAAACAAGATTCAAAAATGAAGACAGTCTGGGATGACAATGTCTTTGAGACTGACCATAACGACAAAGAGGTTATGAAAAATGCCAAGACAGGACGACTTGAACAATCGATAACTTTCGCTGACGACAAAGTACAGGAAGATTTCAAATCAGATAAAGATAAAACAATAAAAATGAAGACAGTTCGGGATAAGAATGTCGTTAAGACTGACCATAATGTCAACGAGGTTGTGAAAAGTCCCAAGAAAGAAAGACTTGATCAATCGAAAACTGACAGTGACGACAAAGTGCATGGAGAAAATGCAAAATTAGAAATACACGTAAATAAAACAATACAAATGAAGGATGACAACGTCTTTGGAGAACATGGAGAGTTTGAACAACACAAACATGAAAAAATGGAAGTGGTCAAGTCACCTTCAATTATTCAAAAGAAAGAGACACGAAATGCAGAAATCAACAAACCTGCATCGCACTTCAGACTCATATGGGACTTCACACGTTTTGAAGGGGAGATTCAGAAATGCTCTAGCAGTTGTAAGTTCGTATCCTTGTCCATACGTCGTGGTAGGATGGGTAACAATATGTTTCAGGTAGCTTCTCTCATAGGGACAGCCCATGACATGGATATCATACCAGTGATCAAACCAGCCTTTCCATTGAAACGATATTTTTTATTCCCCAACGTCATAGATTTGAGCGTCAAACATGAAACACGTTGTCAGGAGAGAGGATATGGTGTGTTCACAAGATGTAACGTACCTGGAAGGAACGTGTCTTTAGTTGGATTTCGACAATCATGGAAATATTTCTACCACGTAAAAGAAGAAGTTAAAAATATATTTCAGTTTAAAAATAGTTTTTTGGATAGTGCTAATACATACAAAAAACAGATTACTAAAGATGGTTACAAAATAGTTGGAATTCATATTCGACGAGGCGATATAACCCCACAGAAACGAATACAGAAAGGTAATGCTGTGGTGGACATGGGATTCTTTAAGAAAGCTATGGATTACTTCAAGAAAAAGTACGGTCATGTTGTTTTCATAATACTTAGTAATGACATGAACTGGTGTAGAATGCATCTGCGTGGTAAGAATATAGTATACAGTCCTTTTAAGGATCCAGGTAATGACATGGCGTTAATGACATTGTGTGACAATATGATTCTTACGTACGGTTCATTTGGGTGGTGGGGTGCCTGGCTGTCGGGTAACCCGGCAGTGTACTTCTGGGAAGATCCAAAGCCACACAGCAAGGCAGAAAAAAATCGACGTCGTGTGGACTATTATCCTCCTGAATGGAAACCTATGACTAATTAACTCGTAATACATTTGTTATAATACTAAAACAGGTTGATTCTTTTTTTCATTTAGTGAATACATTAAGTATTGTAATTTGAAAAAAATCGGGTGATTTGTTTAAAGGTGTAATGTTACATGTCTTTTTGATAAATTGGTGCGAACAACCACTTTTTATTTTTAATGTTTTTGCTTTCTATCACCTCCCCCAAAACTTGCTTTAAAGTTTAAAGCACATCTAAATGTGATAATCTTTTATTTATGTTTATGGTATCAAATATGCGATTAGCTATATAGCAAACTCAAATCGATATTTTTTTAGAATATTTAGTTTAATCCATTTATATATTACACGTGTTTTCGTCAATAAACGGTGACTGTAAATATAAAAATGGATTATTATATGATCTATAAATAAACACATTTTGATTGGGTTGAATCCTGATCATTCGTAAAACATAATTGTCATATTCAATGGTGTAACATGATATTTAATGGAAATTTCGGAATTTCCCAATCTAAAAATAGAATCAATGAAGTCAATATGCATCAAAATATGATTAATTAGGGAAATTCATATTGGCTGAATATGTAAACGTTTGTCTGAGGTGTCGAAGTGAGCCATTTAATATGATATGGTATACACCGACCAAACGCCATATTTAGCAAAGCATCCAAATTGTGCTTCACAGAAAACTATAGAAAAGAACGCGAACAATATAATAAATTAAACTTTTACTAAGACATATATCAGACTGGGTCTATGCTTTGTATTTTATCTTCAGTAGAAATCTGATGTGTATGACAATAACCAAACAATTAAAGATTGTTTAGTAACAGCCTTAGGGCGTTCATTAATTACTTACATAATGTATTTTATGACGATTTTATTGTTGTGCGAACTAGAAAAGTAATGTCATGTTTTATGGTATGAATTTAACCAACAATTACCATTGTTTTGTTTTTATCTCATTTATTTCAGTTATTTGAATGAAACAAAATTGTATTGTGAACAATTAAAGATAAAATAGCACAAGAAATGACTTTAATGTTATTCACACTGTTGAATTTTTATGAAATTGCCGTTATATTGTACCGTGTGAACGCAACTTATCGCTAGCAGTCCAATTAGGTCGCGTCTTAAAATGTTAATGTTAGGTCAGCTTAATAAATTACGCATTTAGTCATACCTACTATATATTAATTCAAATAAATGTAAAATGATTGTCAAGACCGGTACATAACTTCATTTCTAACACATAAGAATACATTTTCGTACATTTTTGCTTTACACATTTTACAACCACAAGAAGTACACATTAAACAGTTGCAGACTCGCTTTAAGTTGGCGTGGTCTTAATATTTCTACACTTGTAGATTTCACCCCCTTTTTCGCTTAGACTGTTTCTGTTATCATGCAAAGTTTAAATAAATTATATTGAATTGTTTTCATTCTGTCTATGTGAAAACTAGATCGATATAAATGAAGTAATCGTCTTTAACAATCACCTTATAGTGCCACCGCCGCCAGTGATATAAACATAGAAAAATGTTTGGGAGAAATAATAATAATTGGACAACAGACGAACTTTATCATCATTCATGCATGTAATACTATACTAGTACACCATATGATCTGGACGCCCTACCACACACAGATTATGGTAGATACAGAACAAAACAATATAGCAGAAATATTTTATTTGTAAATGAAGGCCCACGGCCTAAAATACATGACACTAACACACAGATATATAGAGTTGAGTCAATTATATAATCATAAATAGACTCACAAAGTTTATGCATGGCATGAGGTATTTATGCTGAAATTTTATGCTATGTATCAGAATTTTCAGAAGACAATAGTGAATAGAAGACATCAAGTTCTCTTCCAGATTTATACCATGTAAATAAAAGTTCATATTTCTTATATCTGTGTACTTTGAACAATGAAAGAAAGTATGAAATTCACAATCCACCTGAATTGCGCCTTTAATAGTTAAACAATGAACACAAATATGTTCATCTTTGTGACCATCTTAAGTTTGACATAGCCAATGTTAGCCTACGCAAAATTTAATTTAGGTTAGATTTAAAGATCGATGGAATGTCAGTTAAATTAAGATGGAAATTAAGTTAAACTGTGTTATCTTAGCTAAGCTGACAACAGTTTTTTACTAATAGATTTACAATTGTATACATTGACTTTGCTTGTCAATAATTCTTTTGTGCAATTGCAACAAATTACGGCAAATTACTTTAATACATGAAAATGGTTAGTAATGAATGTTTGAAGCGACATTCAAACAACCGACTACCTATTGGATTGGATTCAATTTAACATATTAAACGAAGGCATTATATAATTATATAATATTCAATTTGAACATTCTTGCATCATATAATAACGCACAGTGTATTTCTAGCCAATTTCGAATAGTTTGTAAGTTACAGTGCGATCCCACTAGAGCAACAACCTCGCAACAGGAACATAATTTTGTTTCTCCCAAGGGGTGTCGCTTCAGAGAGGTTGCACTGTTAATACAATATATAACTTTTAGGCATGAGATAAATAAATATAAGCGGACTAAACTGCAAGTATATCGTTACTAGTACGTTGGACATTATACGCTCCACTATTCAACATGTTTCTAGTTATGATGTATTATCTCCCTTTGTTTCTGTCTCCGTCTTACAGAACGGACCACTGCATCCTGATGTTGATTTGCGACTGCTTGCAGCGAGACCAAATGGACTAAATGCTGTAAATATTATATTATCTAAAGTATATAATTGGACTAAATGCCGAACATATGATAACATTTAGACAAATGGACTAAATGCTGTATGCTTCATAAAACTAATTTAAATGGACTTGTTGTGGTAAATAGTATAAAACTTATATAAATGGACTTGTTGTTGTAAATAGTATAAAACTGATACAAATTTAATGGACTTCATGCTATAAAACTTATATATATTAAATGGTCTTGTTGCTGTAAGTATAAGAAATATTGCTGAATTCCTAATGTGATAATTTGATCCTAACTTACCGCCGCCTCCACCTGGACCTCCCATCAATCCACTTCCTGCACCACCTCCCATTCCACTCCCAGAAGAACCACTAATACAAAATGGTCCAGAGCAACCAGAACTGCTACTTCCACCACCACCCTTGCCAGTTCCACCACCTCCCATCTGACTAGCACCGCCTCCACTCATCATACCAGCACCCCCTCCACTCATCATATTAGCATCGCCTCCTCCCATCATACCAGCACCCCCTCCACCCATCATGTTAGCATCGCCTCCTCCCATCATACTAGCACCGCCTCCTCCCATACTGCTCGCACAAAATGGACCCGAACAAGAGCCAGAATCAGCTCTTCCTTTATATCCACCAGGATTGATTGGATTAAACCCATCTGAAAAAAATTATGTAACTTTTATTGACTACCAAAACGTGCGTGCTCATTGGACAGTAGAACTGGGGCCTATCCCAGTAAGCACAGACTACGCACTTATCACGCGCGCAGCAAGCCCGTGCTAATACCCCCATCACACTAGGGCCAAGTTTGCACTACGTCCACCACGTAGGTAGGACGTGGCAAAAACCTGATTAACGTGATGAGGACGCAGTAGGAACCGGTTCAAGCGTGGTATGGTCTTCGTGGACGTGATGGACGTGGTGGGACTTTTGGCATGTCAAAAAATAACGTGGCGGGGACGTGGTCAAATAAGAACGCAGTGCTTACGTAGTAAGAACGTAACAGGGACGTGACTAAAACCTAGTTGGAACTTCATTGACGCAGAAGAAGCGTGGCGCGGACTTGAAAAGACAGCAAGCGATTTTCACCGCGTTGTCACTGGGTTGTTACTACGCTTTTGTTACGTCAGCGAAGTTCTCACTACGTCTCAACCAGGTGTATGCTAAGACCATAGTACGTCAACATCACGTTACAGAAGACTGCACTAGGTTGTAATTTTGCTCCGTCACGTCTTTAATACGCTTGCAACAGGTGACCAGTACGTTCCTGTCAGGTTCTGAGCAATTGGTATAAATACTGGATTCATACCCACATCCTTTCATTTCCAGTCAAATATAATAATTATGTTAACAAATGAATGCAATTTATCATTGTACCAGGACAACATGCCATTTTGGCTGCTCAAATTGCCTTTTTCTAAATACGAAATAGAAGAAAAAGGAACATGAAGCAACCTAGATTATGTTGTGTTAGTGCATGGCTATTAGCAGAAAGAATACTTCTTATCGGCCATCATTGCCAGTTGAAATAAATGGACACATGGTGCAGTATTCATACGGAGCGTGTGAATGCAATGAGGTAGTTATTGGGACCTAGGGAGAGCGCAGTCCAATCTGCATGGACGTAGTGAGCACGTAATTGGGACGTAGTATAAACGCAATAGACCTGGTGACAACGGGAAGCCGCGCGTGAAATGAACTTGCTGGGAACGTGATAGACGCAGTGAGAACCTGGCAAAGACGTTGTAAGGACGTAGTGAGAACCTGGGTGCATCATTTCTTTCGAGTTTGACCCCGTCCCCGTCACGTCCATCAAAATTTTCAGGACGTGGTGGGAACTTTGCGAGCGTGGTGCGGACGTGCTGTGGTGTGATGGGGGCATAAGTGCGCCGTCCGTCGAGCAGGAGAAGTTTAAAAGACTCACAGAGACTCACATCCGCACTGGAGTATATCCGTAGCTCGATCACAGCCCGACTGCAGCGAAAGTTCCTCATGCTAAAAATATTTGCCATGGCGTGTCTGCGTGCTTCCAAATCCGTACGGAACGCCAAGTTTTGCACACGTTTAGCTCTCACTTGCCGTCACCAGCCGTGCGAATTTTTGTTCGCACGATTTCGCAGTTCAAGGGTGCCGTGGACAAATTCACAATATGTCATAAGCACCACAAGGCGCCAATACGATGCCCGCACGGTGATTGCGCGGGTTGCAAGATGTTCGCAGCTTTATCATAGGAAAATAAAACGTTCGCATTTGGACGGCAACTGCAAGATTGTTATGCAGCATTCGTGTAATTGTGCAAGAATGTCGCAAGGCTGTCGTAAGAATTCGCAAAACTTTCCTGCGGCCACCTTCCGATACGCAAGATTGTGTAAGGCCATAGTACGACTGCATTACGTTGTTTTTTGCGCTCAGTGTACCATTAGTCCCGATTGTGGAAATAATTCCAAGCGCCAACAACACCTTTTCGTCAAAACCTGACTATCCAACAATAGAAGATGGCTGTTGCACTAATCAAAGGAATGATATTTGATACAGACGAGCGTCGTGAAGTTATATTAAGGACCTGTCACTTTATTATTACGAACAAAATTCATCTACTCGTTTAGTTGGTGGTCGAACCAGTGCTGTTAAAAAATACATTACATATGAGAAAACTTCACAAATCTAAGTATAAAGTAAATCCTACCTCCCTCTCCCTGACACATTGGGCCGGAACAACTTGATGACGACGAGTGCATGTCAGTATTAGAACCCCAAACATCTGATCTTCCTACTCCAGTAGAACTCAATGTACTTCCGGTTTCACTTTCCCATTTGTTACTATGAGTGCTCCCTGTCGAAGCACCTTGGTTATAATTATTAGCTGTAGACCATGTATGGTGGTAACTTCCGGTTTCCTCACTGTTTTTGTTGATACAATTACATGTTTGGCAACCATGACTGTCAGTGACGTCACTAAGTTTGTATCCCACGTGACACGAAAGCATACACATTATCATTGACGAACACGTTTTGTACACTGTACTAAGGACCCTTGATTCTGTAATTAAACACAATATGGATCACTTAGATGTAAATAAAACTTCATTCATAGACAACTTCAATATGAACACCATCGCATTATAAAAAATTACTTATTTGGAACGGCTTTCTGCATTTTTTGTCTATCCACTTTACAATATATATCATGACTGTATTGCACAAAACATGTGCATGTATGTTACATTATGTTACATATTCCAAAAACAATGACTTATACATGTGTACCATATTGAAATTACATAACGACAACCGGTGATAGCGACCACCTCTGAATGAAAGTCGTCCTGTGAACAAAGACTATTGTTTAAACACATTACTGTGGAATCATTAATTTTCGTTGGGGATTTAATTTCGTGGATTTCATAGATCGGATCATCCACGAAATTAAATCCCCACGAATTTAAATGCAGAGATAAGGCATTTTTTTCAAAAATCAAAATCCACGAATGTCCCCACGAAATAGTCATTTTAGTAAGAACCACGAACATTGGGCCCAACGAAAATAATTGAAAATACAGTATTAAATACAAATTACTTCCGAAGGTCACCTGTCAATAAAGGCCACGTTTTATCATTCCCAAGGATGGTATTTGGTTTGACTGTGAGTATGATTTAAACTTTTAAACAAGACTCGATTTGAAAAACATCAGCCGCTACCTTCTAAGCACAGAGCTCTCACGTTTTCAAAAAACAAGCAATTAATTGCTAGTAATATCCCAAGAAAATAACAACGGACAAAGCGAGTCCTTTTTCTTCTGTGATTTTTGCTTTAGAAAACTAGAACATTATAGAGCATGTGACGTCAATTTATGACATGTGCATAACATGACTCCAACTCATTCCGACTAACTGTAAACAACATGGTTAAGTCGACTTGGAGAGATGTATGTCGTCGTCTGTGAGTATATTGTCTATCTTACACATCCATTATCGTAAAATTTATCATCACACTTAATAAATAAATGTAAAATTAATAAATTATAAGTAGCATATTATCTTTCGTCAAAGTAGAAGTGACGTGCGCATGCGCCTGAATATAATTATAGACTGCGGTAAAACACAGCTGTTCTATAAATAGTATATTTTTTCAATGATACGATGGTGGTTTCGGAAACTAATTTATGCACGGGAGGAAAAAACACTGCGTTCCTCTCTTATAGAACGAACAGAAACTATTACGACTAATATATTTATAAGCTTGTGGGACTTTAAATGAATGTGAGATAAATAACACAAATATATAAGTATTGATTCTTTTTCCATTGATGACGGACATTTTGCCCGGGGAACACATTCAAGAACATTTGCAGTGGCCATGGTTCAGTGGTTAGTGCGCTAGATTAGTAACTCGGCGGTCCGGGTTCGATTCTCGATCGCGGCATGTTATACCCTTAATTCTATAAACAAGTAGACAACATTGTCGATTTTCCGCCACATGTTGCGAAGTAGCTGGCTCCTTGTGGAAGGGTGAGTTAGTACTGGTTAGAATACAGTCCAGGAAGGGTAAGTTAGTACTGGTTAGAATACAGTCCAGGAAGGGTGAGTTAGTACTGGTTAGAATACAGTCCAGGAAGGGTAAGTTAGTACTGGTTAGAATACAGTCCAGGAAGGGTGAGTTAGTACTGGTTAGAATACAGTCCAGGAAGGGTGAGTTAGTACTGGTTAGAATACAGTCCAGGAAGGGTGAGTTAGTACTGGTTAGAATACAGTCCAGGAAGGGTGAGTTAGTACTGGTTAGAATACAGTCCAGGAAGGGTGAGTTAGTACTGGTTAGAATACAGTCCAGGAAGGGTGAGTTAGTACTGGTTAGAATACAGTCCAGGAAGGGTGAGTTAGTACTGGTTAGAATACAGTCCAGGAAGGGTGAGTTAGTACTGGTTAGAATACAGTCCAGGGAAACTGGTTAGGTTATTTAGTCACCGTACATAACTGAACACTTGTTGAAAGCCGGCGTTAAACTCGAATTTATAAGAAGATAACGGGAACATCTATATAACATAAGAAAACACACTCCAAAATTCTTATAAAAGCTTCTTTTGACTCATTTTGTAGTAGATGTAGACAGATTATCGATTTCTGTTTAATCTGTCAGTAAATGACCTTTCGCAATGGGTGAGATAACATTGGCCAATATCTAAATGACACCCTTCGATTAAAGATAGACATAGCAATTTGAAATAACAGACACTCACCTGTTGCTTTATCTCCACACGAACATATCTTACACCCCACGTGGTCACGTTTTCTACATGATTGTGGACATGTCAGTGATGGTTCACGGCAATCTTCCGATTCCCTATCTTCATTCAACTCCCTGCAGTCACATATACGACATTTCCGATTGTCAATTTTCAGACAAGATCGGGGACAATCCGGGTTTATATCTGGACATGTGTTGTGCTGATTTGTGACATCTTTATACGCCATGTTCATTGTAAGAAATTCAGGGTATGACATTGAGTCTCCCACTGGTCTGAGACCCGGAACACGTGATATCAATGGCGACGATCGCCATGGAGATTGAGCTAAAAATGAATTTAGTAATATACATGTATACCTATAATTATGGTAATATTTGTCTTCTAAATCAAGAATTTTGAAGCATTGGCAATATCAACAACATATCAAAGCCAATGAAATCACTTTATTAATAACATTATAGTATATCAGCACATAGGTATAAACACAAGACCATAAAATCGACATTCATTATTTATATACCTTACAAAAAAAATTACCATCGAAGACGATATAATATTTACAGTGATTTTTTTCTCAAATGCCAGAAATGTTCGTTTATTAATTACTTCACCTATTAAAAGTTGGATGGAAAGCACACTTATTGTTTATGTTACTGTTTCCAAATGCAGTTAACAAGTTAGTAAGAGAACATGTAGATATCAAGTTTATTTAACAATTACATAATGTATAATGGTGTATAAATTGTAAAGGAATCGTAACGGACAAGTTTCCGAAATTAACACTTTTAACTATTATCATATTTGACAATCACGTTTGTGAAATATTAAAAAAATACCACCCGGAAAAATAAATATCAGGATTTATGCATGCCCCCCCCCCCCCCTCTCGGAATTCCGAAATACTAAGTCATAGGTATAGTTTGAAAAATATCAATAAAGTATTCAATTTTCACACTTTTTACTTGTAAATGGATTCTAGTCGGTCTATATACATTCAGTAAGTAATCAAACGCAACTATACAAAACTATATGCATCAATGCAATGTGGAGGTAAGGAAAATGCAGCATTTATTTTTCGCATTTCTGAAAAATGCTTGTCCAAAACGTTTTACATTTATGCTTTAATCATCGATGACAAATAAAATAACATCAACTATTTTTATCTATTAACTATATGAAATAACATATAAAAAGAAGAAAATCATTTACCGTGTCTAACTTAAGATATGCAAATTGGAAAAATACTGCCCCCCCCCCCCCCCTCCCCCAAAAAAGATTTACGTTCTGTACATGTTATTGCAAAGTATACACAACTATAATTGTTGCTCATGTTTTTGTAGGAAATAATTCAGTAATCAAGCTTTACTATTGTCTGAATTACTCTCCATGTGAGTTATCTACTTTCAACGAAAATCAGCCAACATACAAAGTTAACACGTAACAATTATTTTGTGAAATGATTTTAGCTTCATATTAATTTAAATTTCTTCGCCAATATATACTCCAATGAAATACAAAGAAATAATGTTCGAACCTGACACACACACAGCTATAATTGGTAGACAAAACAATAGTATCGCCATATTGCTGATTTTCTGATTTCTTCGTGCACTAGTATTTCAACTATCTCTGTTTCAGAACTGCCAAAACTTATACGTATAACTATCAACACTAGATGTCCCACGTCTGACGGAACATTGACAATACGTACGTATCACAGAAACACAGATAAAGGTACCTAGATGACTGATATACGTATCACAGAAACACAGATAAAGGTACCTAGATGACTGATATACGTATCACAGAAACACAGATAAAGGTACTATCCTAATTATGGAATAGGCGATTATGAATTCATGGAATTAAGCCATACTTAATTTCGTGAATTTTACAGGATACTTTTCATTCATATATAAATTCATTGTTTGGGCAATGGTCTTGATTCTAGACAAAAAAAAAAACACATACAAACACACACACAACCAGGAACACACTTCAACTTCGATGTCGATTCTAGGCATTGCATAGGACAAATCCGATATGACATGTGAGTGTGAAAAATTGAATATTAGTCATGCTTGTGAATGTTTATCTATAATGTACACATATATTTTAAATTTAATTATATCTACATAACAGAACACTCGGGACTATAAGAAATTTCATTGGTCGTCAACGTACAATAAAGAAATTTTGCATGAACAACTTTTAAGGTGTTGGCTAACGCAGAAATGACATATTCAAATGATATTTCCATGGAAACCGCTCAAATGTGCCACCTAGCGGAGCAATATGTTTTTTGTTGATTTTCGCGTTATTTCATGTACTGCTTCGATAATATTGTGTATTAAGTTATGCAATTTACATAACTGCAATGCTGGATCATTTACAAATCCGAAAAAGTCAGTAATGTTACATTTTGCTGCCATTTAATATTAAAACACGTCGAGTGAACTCTGTAGGGGTGGCAATTTACAATGCCAAAAAATGAGACATTTTCTCCCAACCGCGCCAGTAGTGAAAAAACATGATTTTTTTTTAAAAACGCAAAACAGATTCTTTGTCAATTTAGAAAACTTTAAAACAATAAAAAATATGGTCACCGACTTCGTTTTCGCGCCAATGAAACTTATTTAAACTTGGAAAAAGGCTAAAAACGTCAACGTTTTTATACAAGATCGACGTGACGTTGCGACGTTTTAGTTGTTACTGACATAATTTGGCTTAACGTCACGTCGATCTTGTATTTTTGGCAACGTTTTTAGCTTTTTTCCGTGTTTAAATAAGTTTCAATGTAGCGAAAACGAAGTCGGTGAACATATGTTTTTATTTTTTTAGAGTCTTTCAAATTATTTTAAAAATCTCTACTGAGTTTTAAAAACAATTTCATCGGATCGTTTTTTCACTGTTGACGCGACTGAAAGAAAAATGTATCATTTTTTGGCATTGTAAATTGCCACCCTTGCAGAGTTCGTTCGACATCTTTTTAGATTTAATGACGGCGAAATGAAATATGATTGACTTTTTCGGATGTTTTTGTAAATGATTCAGCATTGTAGTAGAAATAAATTGCATATCTTAAAATACAAAATTATCGGAGCAATACAGAAAATAACGTGAAAATCAACGAAAAACATACCGGTCCGCTAGGTGGCAATTTTCTTCTGTTTCCATGGAAAAATCATTTGAATATATCATGTCTGTATTAGCCAATACCTTAAAGGATGTTTATGCAAAATTTCTTAATCTTGCGTTGACGTCTAAAAAAATTACCATTTTTCTGGAGGAAACCCGCGATCCACCTTAATCTTTATTCGCTATATAATGATGAAAGTCACTATAAGCCGGTGTAAGGTTTTCAAGCTCCCCCTTTTTCAGGTTAACACCCCCCCCCCCCCCCCGGTAACATTAAAACGTTTTAAAACTCCCTCCCCCGTTTTAATAATCACCCCTCCCTATGTTGATTCTTCATGGCGAAAACGTTTATATTTCAGGTTATGATTCATACTAAATGATTCACAGTCAACATGATTTAATGACATGTAATTCCTGTATTTCTAAACTGAATATACGCAATAATTATATGAAGCTATGGAATCATATTAGGGTTATAGAGAGTACGCGCTTTTATTCAATTAATTAACAAAAATGCAAGACACGACCTGTGCAATTCACACTTACTAGTTTTCAGAAAACCAAAAATAGTTAATAAAAAGTATTGTTTTTATATATTTTTTGTCAAAATGATTCAAGATTGCATTGGTATTTGAGCAATAACGCTCATAGGATTCCATAATGAAGGAATGGACTTGTCAGTATATGACGTCATTTGATTTCGTCGTATGATTTCATCATTAGGACCGCGTGTGTAGTCTCATATAACTGTAGTACATGTATGCATTTATGTCTTTGAAATTGCAATCTCCTTATTCGTGTGCAAGCTCTCTCTTATTATGAATTTTCGAATTATTACCCGGGGGTATTCTGAAAACGTTTTCAAAGCGCCCCCGGGGTAACCTGAAAACGTTTTCAGATTACCGGGTAGGGCATTTGAAAATGGAGGGGGTAATTTCAGAACGTTTTCAAATTCCCGGGGGTAACCTGAAAACGTTTTAAAGTTACCGAGGGGTAACTTGAAACGGGGGGAGCTTGAAAACGTTACACCGGCATATAAACCTCGCTGGACAGATTAAAGGCCCGCTAACTTTATGAATCTAGTAATACAGAACAATACATAAAATGATAGTAAACTATGAGAAATATATTTTATTTGCAGCAAAAAAATTACATAATGCTTTTGTTTAGCCTCATCTCGTAAAAATGTTGCCAGGTACTTCTTTTTTGCGATATCATTGTACTGACACTGCACTATATTTCTATAATTATGTACTTCGTGATTAAACACATTTCGATCGCAGCAGGTACTACTCTAGAAAGATCGATTTTGCATGATAAATCTCTGTATAAAGAAACATTTAAACATGTTCAAAAAGGCATAGTGTTTATGTAAATAGTTTGCAATACAATATATGCATATTAGATCAATACCTTAATTCATAGTTCACCATCATGTGACATAAATATACTAATATGACAGGAGAGCAAAAAGGTACCGGTAGTATGCTGTAATGCATGTCATGTGATCTATGATAATATATTTATTATTTGTCTTACCTTAATTCTACGTGCTGTTGGAATGACTTATATGTAAGGAATGAAGTTATTGTATAAGTCGTTGGCACTAAAGTGATCTTTCTATAGCGGCATATAATAACAACAAAAACAAAGACAGATAATCATTTCGTAATAACATATTATTGGTATATAAACAGGATTAGTAATTGCGCTGGCTATTATCGTACTGTTCAGGTTTCCGGTTAGATCATGAAGCAAACATTGAATGATTTGTAAAATATTTATTACCAAGCATTAAATTACAGTGTCTATGAAAACTAGCTTAATATAACCCATATAATCAATCATAAATACAAAACAATATGAGACAGAACGAGGCATGATCTTCAAAATGTAGACCTTTACATTATTTACATTTAGCACAAAGTGTATTCCTTTTTTGTTGAACTATAGTTATGTAAATATGATAAGCATTATAAAGACTACAAAACAATGAACATGTATTATATTGGCACTAAATACTACTATATTATGCATGATTTTCATCTGCGAAATTGTCCATTTGAACAGACTTTATACTACGCGTGCACTACACCGGTATTCTGTACAAAAATAAATCTATATACGAGTAGTGATTATAACACATGTTGACAAAATAAATGATCCATTGTCTATATGAGGCACAACAATATTCCTTGATACAAGAAATGTTTGTCATATTGTCAATATAGATCAATGTAATATTATAGATAACAAAATCACACATAATTGCTGCGAAAACGTACATAATGTATGTCAATGAAGGTTCAGTACAATGTAGTACAATCTATCAATTATTTATAATCAAACGATTCACCCAATAATTGCACTAATTTTTTATTAAAAGGTCTGTAAAAGTTCTCAAGTAGTTTTCTGGTTTCTGGTAACATCTCACCGACGATTTTATCCTTCTTTTTGCGTGTGTTCGCTTTTTTATTGGGGTTTGCTATTGTTTGTAACTTTGTTTCGTTTACCGGAGCTGAAAAATATCGAATCAAACTTGAATCAACAATTTGTATATTTTGGTCAATAGGTATCATGTGGTATGGTGTTGGGCAAAAGTGTATTTATGTCAAGCATGAGCTAGCGGCCACCAACGAATAAAGACAACTTTATGATTAAGGGTCATTCTTTAAAATCTGTAATTGATCATTAAAAACAAAAAGTCATCCGAATAGAAGCCATCTGTCAAAAAAGCAACATTTTGTCTTTCTTATGAGTGGCCTTTGATCACAAGTTTGACTGTATTTGATTCTTTAGCAATCAACGGCAATATTGTTCTACTCTCAATATTTATCTTATTTACATCAAATGTTCCTGTAAATAATGTTACATGCGAGACGCATCGGAAAGAAAATAAAGACAGACAATTCAAACAGAGATCGATTAAATATTCTTAGATTATTTCCCTTTGTAACGTTAGAAAAGACTTATCTCAGGCAACGAAGTGGTTGATTAGAGCAGGCAACAACATTGACCCGGTGTTGAGGTAATTATGTAATACCATCAAATTCAGTTGGCAGTTTACAAGGTCTTGGAAAATGGGTAAATAAGCACCAGTTTGGCCTTCATGCCTGTATTGACTATGGCAGTCTACAGGGATTCCTTAGTTCTGTCTGCATGACTAAATTTACTGTTGCAGTCTAAAATGTATCTATTGACATACCGTTAAAAAATAACATTCCTGAAAGGAACGGGTAGACAATATATCCGACATATGTCTTACGATTATGCCGTTACTTAAACACCGGGTCACCAAATGTGTTGCCTGCCATCTAGAGAGTCTTGTTGCCTGAAACAGTGTCTACCACGTAGATCTTTCTGGCAACAAATCGTGTTGCCTGTCACCTAGAGAGTCTTGTTGCCTGAAACAGTGTCTTCCACGTAGATCTTTCTGGCAACAAATCGTGTTGCCTGTCACCTAGAGAGTCTTGTTGCCTGTCACCTAGAGAGTCTTGTTGTCTGGAAATGTATCTACTGTTAGAAATAGGGCACATCCTGAGAACATGATCGGAAGTCGGACCATGTATCCGAATATCAGGCTTGTTACACGTTACCATGAACTATTTTTATGTTCAAAATAGATTTTGATTTTCTGTGTATGCATCTGTCTCAAGTTTCGTTCAATATATCTAGAAGAGATGATCGGTTGTGCACTATTGAAATAAGGTTGTGTAGAACTTTGAATTGTTGATATAATTACATAGTATTGCGTAGGCTTATCGTACATGTAGCTAACTATGTGGTTTTATGAAATCAAAGCGACTGCATATATTTCAATGGGAATGACTTGATTTACAAATATTCTACTTACCTAGGTCTAAAAATGTAAACAAACTTTTCATATATCCCATCGTATTGTTGGAGAAATTTTCTAGTTTAATCACCATGATTTGGTCACGTGGGAAAACACGGAAATATTCCTCTAGATATATGTAAAATATTCCAATTTGCAGTCTTATCTGAAATCAAGAAATTGACAAGGTTACTGAAAGTATAATGCATTGAAAAGTTACCAGTAACAAGGTACATTCTCTGAGATTCTGCAAATTTCTTTATATTCACAACTTATGAATACTGTAGGATTTTACTTACATGAATATAGGATTACCAACATGCCTGGACAAATTTTCACAGAAATTCAGTCACGTACACACAGGCAGATAAGATACTAAACACAACTACATGTATTAAACCGAGATAAATTAGAACTTTCCCTGTGGTTGCAAATTAGATTAAACATTTATCAAAATGAGTTCATACTGCAGCAAAATTTGAGCACATATCATAGTAAGGGATAATTATGTCAAAGTGATAGTTCTGCCGAGAAAGTTTTCTACAATTACCTTTCCTACTACTTTCCCCTCATCCTTTAAAGCCTTATATACGCAAACTCGCATACTGTAGTTTTGGAAACAAGCCTTTGCAAGTCGGAGAGCTTCAATGACCTTCTCATGGAAATCTTGAGGAGTTCCATGTTGAAAGTATAAGTAATCTGAGTACAACCTGTAATATATACAGTATTAGATAACTGAATCATTTATAAACTATGACCCATAATAGGGTGATAGGCCGGCACGTTACACAGGGATGGTTGATAATGTTGTATTAAGGCCTAAAATGGCATAAACACATTTATCATAATACATACATAAACGTAACCTTTTTTAAAATATAACATTTTTAATAACTGGTGTGCACATATAGTTTTAAGCTTATACGTTATACGATGCACTTTGCTATTCAAAGCAATGAAGCAGATATTTAATCTTTTTGCATGCTAACTATAAATATTACTACTTCCAACTGATGTTGTAAGATCAAATCGTAGTCTATGGCTGCTCTATAAACGTACGATAAACAAAAAATGTCGCATTGACTGAAACGTTCAGTTTCATAGTTCCATGACCTTTGCCCTGTAATTGTTCGAAAGCAAAATAATTGCTTTCATGTCGATGGTCATTCCCCATAGTCAGATGTTGGAATAACTATTTCTCAACTCAGCCATCCCCATAGTCAGATGTTGGAATAACCATTTCTCAACCCAGCCATCCCCTTAGCCAGATGTTGGAATAACTATTTCTCAACTCAGCCATCCCCATAGTCAGATGTTGGAATAACTATTTCTCAACTCAGCCATCACCATAGTCAGATGTTGGAATAACTATTTCTCAACTCAGCCATCACCATAGTCAGATGTTGGAATAACTATTTCTCAACTCAGCCATCCCCATAGCCAGATGTTGGAATAACCATTTCTCAACTCAGCCATCCCCATAGTCAGATGTTGGAATAACTATTTCTCAACTCAGCCATCACCATAGCCAGATGTTGGAATAACTATTTCTCAACTCAGCCATCCCCATAGTCAGATGTTGGAATAACCATTTCTCAACTCAGCCATCCCCTTAGTCAGATGTTGGAATAACTATTTCTCAACTCAGCCATCACCATAGCCAGATGTTGGAATAACTATTTCTCAACTCAGCCATCCCCTTAGTCAGATGTTGGAATAACCATTTATCAACTCAGCCATCACCATAGCCAGATGTTGGAATAACCATTTATCAACTCAGCCATCACCACAGCCAGATGTTGGAATAACCATTTCTCAACTCAGCCATCCCCTTAGTCAGATGTTGGAATAACTATTTCTCAACTCAGCCATCACCATAGCCAGATGTTGGAATAACTATTTCTCAACTCAGCCATCCCCTTAGTCAGATGTTGGAATAACCATTTATCAACTCAGCCATCACCATAGCCAGATGTTGGAATAACCATTTATCAACTCAGCCATCACCATAGTCAGATGTTGGAATAACCATTTATCAACTCAGCCATCACCATAGTCAGATGTTGGAATAACCATTTATCAACTCAGCCATCACCATAGCCAGATGTTGGAATAACCATTTATCAACTCAGCCATCCCCATAGTCAGATGTTGGAATAACCATTTATCAACTCAGCCATCACCATAGCCAGATGTTGGAATAACCATTTATCAACTCAGCCATCACCATAGTCAGATGTTGGAATAACCATTTATCAACTCAGCCATCACCATAGCCAGATGTTGGAATAACCATTTATCAACTCAGCCATCACCATAGCCAGATGTTGGAATAACCATTTATCAACTCAGCCATCACCATAGTCAGATGTTGGAATAACCATTTATCAACTCAGCCATCACCATAGTCAGATGTTGGAATAACCATTTATCAACTCAGCCATCACCATAGCCAGATGTTGGAATAACCATTTCTAAACTCAGCCATCCCCATAGCCAGATGTTGGAATAACCATTTATCAACTCAGCCATCACCATAGTCAGATGTTGGAATAACCATTTCTCAACTCAGCCATCACCATAGTCAGATGTTGGAATAACCATTTCTCAACTCAGCCATCACCATAGCCAGATGTTGGAATAACCATTTCTCAACTCAGCCATCACCATAGTCAGATGTTGGAATAACCATTTCTCAACTCAGCCATCACCATAGCCAGATGTTGGAATAACCATTTCTCAACTCAGCCATCCCCTTAGCCAGATGTTGGAATAACCATTTCTCAACTCAGCCATCCCCATAGCCAGATGTTGGAATAACCATTTATCAACTCAGCCATCACCATAGCCAGATGTTGGAATAACCATTTCTCAACTCAGCCATCACCATAGCCAGATGTTGGAATAACCATTTATCAACTCAGCCATCACCATAGTCAGATGTTGGAATAACCATTTCTCAACTCAGCCATCACCATAGCCAGATGTTGGAATAACCATTTCTCAACTCAGCCATCACCATAGTCAGATGTTGGAATAACCATTTCTCAACTCAGCCATCACCATAGCCAGATGTTGGAATAACCATTTCTCAACACAGCCATCACCATAGCCAGATGTTGGAATAACCATTTATCAACTCAGCCATCACCATAGTCAGATGTTGGAATAACCATTTCTCAACTCAGCCATCACCATAGCCAGATGTTGGAATAACCATTTCTCAACTCAGCCATCACCATAGCCAGATGTTGGAATAACCATTTCTCAACTCAGCCATCCCCTTAGCCAGATGTTGGAATAACCATTTCTCAACTCAGCCATCACCATAGCCAGATGTTGGAATAACCATTTATCAACTCAGCCATCACCATAGTCAGATGTTGGAATAACCATTTCTCAACTCAGCCATCACCATAGCCAGATGTTGGAATAACCATTTCTCAACTCAGCCATCACCATAGCCAGATGTTGGAATAACCATTTCTCAACTCAGCCATCCCCTTAGCCAGATGTTGGAATAACCATTTATCAACTCAGCCATCACCATAGCCAGATGTTGGAATAACCATTTCTCAACTCAGCCATCACCATAGCCAGATGTTGGAATAACTATTTCTCAACTCAGCCATCCCCTTAGCCAGATGTTGGAATAACCATTTCTCAACTCAGCCATCACCATAGCCAGATGTTGGAATAACCATTTCTCAACTCAGCCATCCCCTTAGCCAGATGTTGGAATAACCATTTCTCAACTCAGCCATCACCATAGTCAGATGTTGGAATAACCATTTCTCAACTCAGCCATCCCCTTAGCCAGATGTTGGAATAACCATTTCTCAACTCAGCCATCCCCTTAGCCAGATGTTGGAATAACCATTTCTCAACTCAGCCATCACCATAGTCAGATGTTGGAATAACCATTTCTCAACTCAGCCATCCCCATAGCCAGATGTTGGAATAACCATTTCTCAACTCAGCCATCCCCATAGTCAGATGTTGGAATAACTATTTATCAACTCAGCCATCCCCATAGTTAGATGTTGGAATAACCATTTCTCAACTCAGCCATCCCCATAGCCAGATGTTGGAATAACCATTTCTCAACTCAGCCATCCCCATAGTCAGATGTTGGAATAACCATTTATCAACTCAGCCATCCCCATAGTTAGATGTTGGAATAACCATTTCTCAACTCAGCCATCCCCATAGCCAGATGTTGGAATAACCATTTCTCAACTCAGCCATCCCTATAGCCAGATGTTGGAATAACCATTTCTCAACTCAGACATCACCATAGCCAGATGTTGGAATAACCATTTCTCAACTCAGCCATCCCCATAGCCAGATGTTGGAATAACCATTTCTCAACTCAGCCATCCCCATAGTCAGATGTTGGAATAACCATTTCTCAACTCAGCCATCCCCTTAGCCAGATGTTGGAATAACCATTTCTCAACCCAGCCATCCCCTTAGCCAGATGTTGGAATAACCATTTCTCAACTCAGCCATCCCCTTAGCCAGATGTTGGAATAACCATTTCTCAACCCAGCCATCCCCATAGCCAGATGTTGGAATAACTATTCATCAACTCAGCCATCCCCATAGCCAGATGTTGGAATAACCATTTCTCAACTCAGCCATCCCCATAGCCAGATGTTGGAATAACCATTTCTCAACTCAGCCATCCCCATAGCCAGATGTTGGAATAACTATTTCTTAACTCAGCCATCCCCTTAGCCAGATGTTGGAATAACTATTTCTCAACTCAGCCATCCCCTTAGCCAGATGTTGGAATAACCATTTCTCAACTCAGCCATCCCCTTAGCCAGATGTTGGAATAACTATTTCTCAACTCAGCCATCCCCTTAGCCAGATGTTGGAATAACTATTTCTCAACTCAGCCATCCCCTTAGCCAGATGTTGGAATAACTATTTCTCAACTCAGCCATCCCCTTAGCCAGATGTTGGAATAAGCATTTCTCAACTCAGCCATCCCCATAGCCAGATGTTGGAATAACCATTTCTCAACTCAGCCATCCCCATAGCCAGATGTTGGAATAACCATTTCTCAACTCAGCCATCCCCTTAGCCAGATGTTGGAATAACCATTTCTCAACCCAGCCATCCCCTTAGCCAGATGTTGGAATAACCATTTCTCAACTCAGCCATCCCCTTAGCCAGATGTTGGAATAACCATTTCTCAACTCAGCCATCCCCATAGCCAGATGTTGGAATAACTATTTCTCAACTCAGCCATCCCCTTAGCCAGATGTTGGAATAACTATTTCTCAACTCAGCCATCCCCTTAGCCAGATGTTGGAATAACTATTTCTCAACTCAGCCATCCCCTTAGCCAGATGTTGGAATAACCATTTCTCAACTCAGCCATCCCCTTAGCCAGATGTTGGAATAACTATTTCTCAACTCAGCCATCCCCTTAGCCAGATGTTGGAATAACTATTTCTCAACTCAGCCATCCCCATAGCCAGATGTTGGAATAACCATTTCTCAACTCAGCCATCCCCATAGACAGATGTTGGAATAACCATTTCTCAACTCAGCCATCCCCTTAGCCAGATGTTGGAATAACTATTTCTCAACTCAGCCATCCCCATAGCCAGATGTTGGAATAACTATTTCTCAACTCAGCCATCCCCTTAGCCAGATGTTGGAATAACTATTTCTCAACTCAGCCATCCCCTTAGCCAGATGTTGGAATAACTATTTCTCAACTCAGCCATCCCCTTAGCCAGATGTTGGAATAACCATTTCTCAACTCAGCCATCCCCATAGCCAGATGTTGGAATAACCATTTCTCAACTCAGCCATCCCCATAGACAGATGTTGGAATAACCATTTCTCAACTCAGCCATCCCCTTAGCCAGATGTTGGAATAACCATTTCTCAACCCAGCCATCCCCTTAGCCAGATGTTGGAATAACTATTTCTCAACTCAGCCATCCCCATAGCCAGATGTTGGAATAACCATTTCTCAACTCAGCCATCCCCATAGCCAGATGTTGGAATAACTATTTCTCAACTCAGCCATCCCCTTAGCCAGATGTTGGAATAACCATTTCTCAACTCAGCCATCCCCTTAGCCAGATGTTGGAATAACTATTTCTCAACTCAGCCATCCCCTTAGCCAGATGTTGGAATAACTATTTCTCAACTCAGCCATCCCCTTAGCCAGATGTTGGAATAACTATTTCTCAACTCAGCCATCCCCTTAGCCAGATGTTGGAATAACCATTTCTCAACTCAGCCATCCCCATAGCCAGATGTTGGAATAACCATTTCTCAACTCAGCCATCCCCATAGCCAGATGTTGGAATAACCATTTCTCAACTCAGCCATCCCCTTAGCCAGATGTTGGAATAACCATTTCTCAACCCAGCCATCCCCTTAGCCAGATGTTGGAATAACCATTTCTCAACTCAGCCATCCCCTTAGCCAGATGTTGGAATAACCATTTCTCAACTCAGCCATCCCCATAGCCAGATGTTGGAATAACTATTTCTCAACTCAGCCATCCCCTTAGCCAGATGTTGGAATAACTATTTCTCAACTCAGCCATCCCCTTAGCCAGATGTTGGAATAACCATTTCTCAACTCAGCCATCCCCTTAGCCAGATGTTGGAATAACCATTTCTCAACTCAGCCATCCCCTTAGCCAGATGTTGGAATAACTATTTCTCAACTCAGCCATCCCCTTAGCCAGATGTTGGAATAACTATTTCTCAACTCAGCCATCCCCATAGCCAGATGTTGGAATAACCATTTCTCAACTCAGCCATCCCCATAGACAGATGTTGGAATAACCATTTCTCAACTCAGCCATCCCCTTAGCCAGATGTTGGAATAACTATTTCTCAACTCAGCCATCCCCATAGCCAGATGTTGGAATAACTATTTCTCAACTCAGCCATCCCCTTAGCCAGATGTTGGAATAACTATTTCTCAACTCAGCCATCCCCTTAGCCAGATGTTGGAATAACTATTTCTCAACTCAGCCATCCCCTTAGCCAGATGTTGGAATAACCATTTCTCAACTCAGCCATCCCCATAGCCAGATGTTGGAATAACCATTTCTCAACTCAGCCATCCCCATAGACAGATGTTGGAATAACCATTTCTCAACTCAGCCATCCCCTTAGCCAGATGTTGGAATAACCATTTCTCAACCCAGCCATCCCCTTAGCCAGATGTTGGAATAACTATTTCTCAACTCAGCCATCCCCATAGCCAGATGTTGGAATAACCATTTCTCAACTCAGCCATCCCCATAGCCAGATGTTGGAATAACTATTTCTCAACTCAGCCATCCCCTTAGCCAGATGTTGGAATAACCATTTATCAACTCAGCCATCCCCTTAGTCAGATGTTGGAATAACCATTTCTCAACTCAGCCATCCCCATAGCCAGATGTTGGAATAACTATTTCTCAACCCAGCCATCCCCTTAGCCACATGTTGGAATAACTATTTCTCAACCCAGCCATCCCCATAGCCAGATGTTGGAATAACTATTTCTCAACCCAGCCATCCCCATAGCCAGATGTTGGAATAACCATTTCTCAACCCAGCCATCCCCATAGCCAGATGTTGGAATAACCATTTCTCAACCCAGCCATCCCCATAGCCAGATGTTGGAATAACCATTTCTCAACTCAGCCATCCCCATAGCCAGATGTTGGAATAACCATTTCTCAACTCAGCCATCCCCTTAGCCAGATGTTGGAATAACCATTTCTCAACTCAGCCATCCCCATAGTCAGATGTTGGAATAACCATTTCTCAACTCAGCCATCCTCATAGCCAGATGTTGGAATAACCATTTCTCAACTCAGCCATCCCCATAGTCAGATGTTGGAATAACCATTTCTCAACTCAGCCATCCCCATAGTCAGATGTTGGAATAACCATTTCTCAACTCAGCCATCCCCTTAGCCAGATGTTGGAATAACCATTTCTCAACTCAGCCATCCCCATAGTCAGATGTTGGAATAACCATTTCTCAACTCAGCCATCCCCATAGCCAGATGTTGGAATAACCATTTCTCAACCCAGCCATCCCCATAGCCAGATGTTGGAATAACCATTTCTCAACTCAGCCATCCCCATAGCCAGATGTTGGAATAACCATTTCTCAACTCAGCCATCCCCATAGTCAGATGTTGGAATAACCATTTCTCAACTCAGCCATCCCCATAGTCAGATGTTGGAATAACCATTTCTTAACTCAGCCATCCCCATAGTCAGATGTTGGAATAACCATTTCTCAACTCAGCCATCCCCATAGTCAGATGTTGGAATAACCATTTCTCAACTCAGCCATCCCCATAGTCAGATGTTGGAATAACTATTTCTCAACCCAGCCATCCCCTTAGCCAGATGTTGGAATAACCATTTCTCAACTCAGCCATCCCCATAGTCAGATGTTGGAATAACTATTTCTCAACTCAGCCATCCCCTTAGCCAGATGTTGGAATAACTATTTCTCAACTCAGCCATCCCCTTAGCCAGATGTTGGAATAACCATTTCTCAACTCAGCCATCCCCATAGCCAGATGTTGGAATAACCATTTCTCAACTCAGCCATCCCCATAGACAGATGTTGGAATAACCATTTCTCAACTCAGCCATCCCCTTAGCCAGATGTTGGAATAACCATTTCTCAACCCAGCCATCCCCTTAGCCAGATGTTGGAATAACTATTTCTCAACTCAGCCATCCCCATAGCCAGATGTTGGAATAACCATTTCTCAACTCAGCCATCCCCATAGCCAGATGTTGGAATAACTATTTCTCAACTCAGCCATCCCCTTAGCCAGATGTTGGAATAACCATTTATCAACTCAGCCATCCCCTTAGTCAGATGTTGGAATAACCATTTCTCAACTCAGCCATCCCCATAGCCAGATGTTGGAATAACTATTTCTCAACCCAGCCATCCCCTTAGCCAGATGTTGGAATAACTATTTCTCAACCCAGCCATCCCCATAGCCAGATGTTGGAATAACTATTTCTCAACCCAGCCATCCCCATAGCCAGATGTTGGAATAACCATTTCTCAACCCAGCCATCCCCATAGCCAGATGTTGGAATAACCATTTCTCAACCCAGCCATCCCCATAGCCAGATGTTGGAATAACCATTTCTCAACTCAGCCATCCCCATAGCCAGATGTTGGAATAACCATTTCTCAACTCAGCCATCCCCTTAGCCAGATGTTGGAATAACCATTTCTCAACTCAGCCATCCCCATAGTCAGATGTTGGAATAACCATTTCTCAACTCAGCCATCCCCATAGCCAGATGTTGGAATAACCATTTCTCAACTCAGCCATCCCCATAGTCAGATGTTGGAATAACCATTTCTCAACTCAGCCATCCCCATAGTCAGATGTTGGAATAACCATTTCTCAACTCAGCCATCCCCTTAGCCAGATGTTGGAATAACCATTTCTCAATTCAGCCATCCCCATAGTCAGATGTTGGAATAACCATTTCTCAACTCAGCCATCCCCATAGCCAGATGTTGGAATAACCATTTCTCAACCCAGCCATCCCCATAGCCAGATGTTGGAATAACCATTTCTCAACTCAGCCATCCCCATAGCCAGATGTTGGAATAACCATTTCTCAACTCAGCCATCCCCATAGTCAGATGTTGGAATAACCATTTCTTAACTCAGCCATCCCCATAGTCAGATGTTGGAATAACCATTTCTCAACTCAGCCATCCCCATAGTCAGATGTTGGAATAACCATTTCTCAACTCAGCCATCCCCATAGTCAGATGTTGGAATAACTATTTCTCAACCCAGCCATCCCCTTAGCCAGATGTTGGAATAACCATTTCTCAACTCAGCCATCCCCATAGTCAGATGTTGGAATAACCATTTCTCAACTCAGCCATCCCCATAGTCAGATGTTGGAATAACCATTTCTTAACTCAACCATCCCCATAGTCAGATGTTGGAATAACCATTTCTCAACTCAGCCATCCCCTTAGCCAGATGTTGGAATAACCATTTATCAACTCAGCCATCCCAATAGCCAGATGTTGGAATAACTATTTCTCAACTCAGCCATCCCCATAGTCAGATGTTGGAATAACTATTTCTCAACTCAGCCATCCCCATAGTCAGATGTTGGAATAACCATTTCTCAACCCAGCCATCCCCATAGTCAGATGTTGGAATAACCATTTCTCAACTCAGCCATCCCCATAGCCAGATGTTGGAATAACCATTTCTCAACTCAGCCATCCCCATAGTCAGATGTTGGAATAACTATTTCTCAACCCAGCCATCCCCTTAGCCAGATGTTGGAATAACCATTTCTCAACCCAGCCATCCCCATAGTCAGATGTTGGAATAACCATTTCTCAACTCAGCCATCCCCATAGTCAGATGTTGGAATAACCATTTCTCAACTCAGCCATCCCCATAGTCAGATGTTGGAATAACCATTTCTCAACTCAGCCATCCCCATAGTCAGATGTTGGAATAACCATTTCTCAACTCAGCCATCCCCATAGCCAGATGTTGGAATAACTATTTCTCAACTCAGCCATCCCCATAGTCAGATGTTGGAATAACCATTTCTTAACTCAGCCATCCCCATAGTCAGATGTTGGAATAACCATTTCTTAACTCAGCCATCCCCATAGTCAGATGTTGGAATAACTATTTCTCAACTCAGCCATCCCCATAGTCAGATGTTGGAATAACCATTTCTTAACTCAGCCATCCCCATAGCCAGATGTTGGAATAACCATTTCTCAACTCAGCCATCCCCATAGTCAGATGTTGGAATAACCATTTCTCAACTCAGCCATCCCCATAGTCAGATGTTGGAATAACCATTTCTTAACTCAGCCATCCCCATAGCCAGATGTTGGAATAACCATTTCTCAACTCAGCCATCCCCATAGTCAGATGTTGGAATAACCATTTCTCAACTCAGCCATCCCCATAGCCAGATGTTGGAATAACTATTTCTCAACTCAGCCATCCCCTTAGCCAGATGTTGAAATAACTATTTCTCAACTCAGCCATCCCCTTAGCCAGATGTTGGAATAACTATTTCTCAACTCAGCCATCCCCTTAGTCAGATGTTGGAATAACCATTTCTCAACTCAGCCATCCCCTTAGCCAGATGTTGGAATAACCATTTCTCAACTCAGCCATCCCCATAGCCAGATGTTGGAATAACCATTTCTCAACTCAGCCATCCCCATAGTCAGATGTTGGAATAACTATTTCTCAACTCAGCCATCCCCTTAGCCAGATGTTGGAATAACCATTTCTCAACCCAGCCATCCCCATAGTCAGATGTTGGAATAACTATTTCTCAACTCAGCCATCCCCATAGTCAGATGTTGGAATAACCATTTCTCAACTCAGCCATCCCCATAGTCAGATGTTGGAATAACTATTTCTCAACCCAGCCATCCCCTTAGCCAGATGTTGGAATAACCATTTCTCAACCCAGCCATCCCCATAGTCAGATGTTGGAATAACCATTTCTCAACTCAGCCATCCCCATAGTCAGATGTTGGAATAACCATTTCTCAACTCAGCCATCCCCATAGTCAGATGTTGGAATAACCATTTCTCAACTCAGCCATCCCCATAGTCAGATGTTGGAATAACCATTTCTCAACTCAGCCATCCCCATAGCCAGATGTTGGAATAACCATTTCTCAACTCAGCCATCCCCATAGTCAGATGTTGGAATAACCATTTCTTAACTCAGCCATCCCCATAGCCAGATGTTGGAATAACCATTTCTCAACTCAGCCATCCCCATAGTCAGATGTTGGAATAACCATTTCTCAACTCAGCCATCCCCATAGTCAGATGTTGGAATAACCATTTCTTAACTCAGCCATCCCCATAGCCAGATGTTGGAATAACCATTTCTCAACTCAGCCATCCCCATAGTCAGATGTTGGAATAACCATTTCTCAACTCAGCCATCCCCATAGCCAGATGTTGGAATAACTATTTCTCAACTCAGCCATCCCCTTAGTCAGATGTTGGAATAACCATTTCTCAACTCAGCCATCCCCTTAGCCAGATGTTGGAATAACCATTTCTCAACTCAGCCATCCCCATAGCCAGATGTTGGAATAACTATTTCTTAACTCAGCCATCCCCATAGTCAGATGTTGGAATAACCATTTCTCAACTCAGCCATCCCCATAGTCAGATGTTGGAATAACCATTTCTCAACTCAGCCATCCCCATAGCCAGATGTTGGAATAACCATTTCTCAACTCAGCCATCCCCATAGCCAGATGTTGGAATAACCATTTCTCAACTCAGCCATCCCCATAGTCAGATGTTGGAATAACTATTTCTCAACTCAGCCATCCCCTTAGCCAGATGTTGGAATAACTATTTCTCAACTCAGCCATCCCCTTAGCCAGATGTTGGAATAACCATTTCTTAACTCAGCCATCCCCTTAGCCAGATGTTGGAATAACCATTTCTCAACTCAGCCATCCCCTTAGCCAGATGTTGGAATAACTATTTCTCAACTCAGCCATCCCCTTAGCCAGATGTTGGAATAACTATTTCTCAACTCAGCCATCCCCTTAGCCAGATGTTGGAATAACTATTTCTCAACTCAGCCATCCCCTTAGCCAGATGTTGGAATAACTATTTCTCAACTCAGCCATCCCCATAGCCAGATGTTGGAATAACTATTTCTCAACTCAGCCATCCCCATAGCCAGATGTTGGAATAACTATTTCTCAACTCAGCCATCCCCTTAGCCAGATGTTGGAATAACTATTTCTCAACTCAGCCATCCCCTTAGCCAGATGTTGGAATAACTATTTCTCAACTCAGCCATCCCCTTAGCCAGATGTTGGAATAACTATTTCTCAACTCAGCCATCCCCATAGCCAGATGTTGGAATAACTATTTCTCAACTCAGCCATCCCCATAGCCAGATGTTGGAATAACTATTTCTCAACTCAGCCATCCCCTTAGCCAGATGTTGGAATAACTATTTCTCAACTCAGCCATCCCCTTAGCCAGATGTTGGAATAACTATTTCTCAACTCAGCCATCCCCTTAGCCAGATGTTGGAATAACTATTTCTCAACTCAGCCATCCCCTTAGCCAGATGTTGGAATAACTATTTCTCAACTCAGCCATCCCCTTAGCCAGATGTTGGAATAACTATTTCTCAACTCAGCCATCCCCTTAGCCAGATGTTGGAATAACCATTTCTCAACTCAGCCATCCCCATAGTCAGATGTTGGAATAACTATTTCTTAACTCAGCCATCCCCTTAGCCAGATGTTGGAATAACCATTTCTCAACTCAGCCATCCCCTTAGCCAGATGTTGGAATAACCATTTCTCAACCCAGCCATCCCCTTAGCCAGATGTTGGAATAACTATTTCTCAACTCAGCCATCCCCATAGCCAGATGTTGGAATAACCATTTCTCAACTCAGCCATCCCCTTAGCCAGATGTTGGAATAACCATTTCTCAACTCAGCCATCCCCATAGCCAGATGTTGGAATAACCATTTCTCAACTCAGCCATCCCCATAGCCAGATGTTGGAATAACCATTTCTCAACTCAGCCATCCCCTTAGCCAGATGTTGGAATAACCATTTCTCAACTGAGCCATCGTTTCAACAAACTCTAACTAACCAGCACCTTGTCTTGTTCATGTGAGAGGGCACAGTTTGGACAAGTCATGTAATTATCAGGGTAAATGTTGCCATTAATTACCTGTCAATTGGATTTCTAATCATTACAATGATCTTAGTTCGTGGATTCAAGTGGTGTATTATGTCAGCATTTGTATATGGCGGTTCCGTGATGTTTCGTCTTGATGCTATTCTGTACAAGTGGTAATTATCCCAAAGAGTTGAAGCACTGCAGTCTCCTGTAAATTAATGAAATAACTAAACATGTAAAACGTACACAGAACAACATGAACATGTCAAGGGATGATATTCTGAACTTTTGCTGTTATCAACAATATCATGGTAATGTATTTTGGTAAGCAAACTGAAGATTATATATCCTTCAGAAGGTTATACTTACATTTTCTTTCTTATATTCACTTGGAGTATTGTCCAATACTAAGAATTCCATTAGTGTCCAATAAATAATGTGATTTCCCTAAACGAGGGGCACGTTTAGAATCAGCTGTTCGCGTTACTGGAATCTACACTAAATAGGAATGCGACTTGGTAGTGGTTTTTTTTGTTATAATGAGGCCCCAACTTTGATATTTGAAAAGGTGTGGTTAAAGTAGATAGTTCAATAAGACCCATATAGTTTAATAGTATCAACCTCTGTTAAGCAAGTTTTGACCTAAATGTTATTATGTATACATGACATATTTACGTAATGGTAGAAGAAGTGGGTAGGTATGAATATTGGATATATAGAACGCTTTTGTTGGTCTATACAGAGTAACAGACTAGATTGTAACACAGAGAGCCATGCTCGGGTAAGTAAGGAAGTCGTGTCTTTATTGTAGATATAGTAAGGGGAAGTTTTGTGTCCGCAGGGTAGGTGTAGGGATATATAATATTGGTACATGCATATTGATTGTTTCTTTGAAGAAAGTAATTTAGATGATCATTCAGATTATTCTGAAATAACTGGTAGTTCAGCGTATGTAATGACTGCAGAATTAATGAAGATTTGTAAAGAAACACTTACCAAACACCATATTATGATAACCTTTCTCATCGACATGTTTTATTATTTCTCGTGTTGCTGACGTAAAGAACACCCTCTGGTAGTTTCTTAGTGTCGACAAAAAAGCTGAATAAGAAAATTTTACAATAAAGACGTTTTCATCAATACAAGCATAATAATATGTTTCTTTTATTGAATACGAAAAAATAACTTACAATGGCATGCATCTTTAGATCTAAGTTTCTTATTGATTGAACATAAACCAGAACATACGAAATACAGTTCTCAAAATTGCATACGTCAGTCCAAACTCATTAGTGGTATAACAATTAATTCATTGAAGACAGTATTAAATACAGCGACCAACATATGAAATCTTAATCAAGCCATTTGATCAGAAATGTATTGAATGAGTTTGCATTACACCAGCGAGATTCACGGAGTAATTGAGAGCAGTGTTTATATAATCATATTACGTACTAAAACGAGTTCTTGTCAACCAATGTGGTTCTTTCGGTGCATGTGACGATATCTGTGGATGTTGAACTAGTCTGCGGTTCATGTCGGTTGTCCCTGCCTTTGGTGCACCAACCATGTAAAAATATGGAAGGCATAGTACAGGTAATGCTTTCTTATCTTTTTCGGGAACAGGATTTACCCAACACGGGCTTTTGTAATTTGGTAAGAAATTGAAAGGACCCTGAAAATGAAAAAAAAGTTTGTAAGGCGTATGACTGTATATATTTAGCAATTCGTTAAACCAAGTGCATGGATTTATTCGTTTAGACAATATTTACTTATATCGTATTAGCGCGTTTTCCCCTTTGACTCTACTGCACTAGATAACAAAACATCACTACCATTATTCCACAGCGTTGTTTTAAATGGTGTTTTATATCGTAGGAAAGCTCTAGTTCATGACAACACTTTGTTTATATGATTCACATGAATTGAAACCTTACAATACTCTAGATTCCACCAGGACAACCCTATTATAGTGAAAGTAAAAGCGTTATCTATATAACATATTCACTTAACCAAAGGGGTTTGTCACGAACATTTTTTTTCCATGTAACCCATATATATATGGAAGGAAAATATATTTGCGGTTTCTTTATTTTGCTTCCTTGATAGGTCACGTGACAATCGACTAACTCGTGATGAAAGCTTAATTGTGATAGGATGAGCGATACTGTGTGGTGTTTTTTAGGTATGGTTCCCGATAGCGTAGCAAAAAGGATAGAATGCACAGGGTACAAGTAAATTGTAAACCGCTGTATATCGCTCATGCAATCAGATTTAAGTTAGGCGGTTGTCATGTGACCCGTCATGGAAGTAAACTTCGAGTAGCCGTCTTATTGAACAAAAAATACGCAAATTCTTCGCTAAAAGAGCTTTCCGAGATGCGAAATCATTGGCAATTAGTATATTGTAGTGCTTAATTATTCTAAGAAGTTGTGTCAGTAACTAAACATTTCCACTCTATACATGTATACCGGTGTACCGTTTTCAAGCTCCCCCTTTTTCAGGTTACCCCCCCCCCCCGGTAACTTAAAAACGTTTTCAAACTCCCTCCCCCGTTTTAATAATCCCCCCCCCCTCCCTATGTTGATTCTTTGTGACGAAAACGTTTATATTTCAGGTTATAATTCATACTAAATGATTCACAGTCAACATGGTTTATTGACATATAATTCCTGTATTTCTAAACTGAATATACGCAATAATTATATGAAGCTATGAAATCCTATTAGGGTCATGGAGAGTACGCGCCTTTATTCAAATATGTTAACGAAAAATGCAAGACATGACCTGTGCAATCCCACACTTACTTGTGTTCAGAAAACCAACAATAGTTAATTGTTTTTATCCATTTTTTGTCAAAATGATTCAAGATTGCATTGGTATTTGCGCAATAACCCGGGGGTAATCTAAAAGAAATTTCAAAGCGCCCCCAGGGGTAATTTGAAAACGTTTTCAAAGCGCCCCGGGGTAACCTGAAAACATTTTCAGATTACCGGGTAGGGCATTTGAAAACGGAGGGGGTAATCTCAAAACGTTTTAATTGTACCCCTCCCGGTAACTTTAAAACGTTTTTAAATTACCGGGGGTAATCTGAAAACGTTTTTAAGTTACCGGGGGGTATCCTGAAAAAGGGGGAGCTTGAAAACGTTACACCGGTATACACGCTGCGATTTTACGACAGTGTGTCTTTTTGTAAAATTTGACCATTTTTCGAGTTAAAAATCTTCAATAGCGAGTTTAGAATATCTTTAAAGGTAGTACGAGAATACATTTTCTGTTAGCGTGTTGAGTTGCCAACACGTTGCACTATATATGAGTTAGATATTTTGTACTGCATTGCAATAGCACGGAATTTTATAAGACGCGTTGGAAAATTCGAATTGTCGAAGTTCTTTCCCTTCTATATATATATATGGGTTACATGGATTTTTTTTTCGTGAAAAACCCCTTTGCTCTTAACCACATATCTCGTAGCCGTAAACTATAACGATGTATATGCTGATTATATAAAATTACTTAAGGTCTTCCCAGTCTAATAGTCAACAACTCAGATTGACAAAGGCTTATTATATCCATAAGTGAAATCATGGTTTCATTACACAATGCTATGATACTTCAATAGCTTAGTTCATTGTAAAATTTAAATAAAAATTGTAGTTTATAAAACTATTTAGCTGTATTTCAGTAGTATGGATTTTTTAAATAAGATGAAGTATGAAATATGTTAATGCATTCTCTATTTATCACATTATGTATACTTGTCAATTTTCATTCATAAGAAATAGGTTCAGTAGTTTTAGAGAAGGAGCAAGAACAAGAGAAACGTTAACAAAACGTTATAGGTAGACAAATTACAAGATGCATATTGGTTTATTTTTTGTGTATGAAGTTGCTTTTTTTTCATAAAGGATATTGACTGTATATTATTGTATTCAGTCCTCCATTATGGAGAGTATAACATATTTACATGATATGCGTATATTGACAATCATGAGTATTTGACAAATGAAAAATACATGTACATAGTTCACAAGCAGTATATAAGTAATATCACACCCTACATCAATGACCAGTCAAATAGAATAAATCTTAAATGTTAACAAATTCACCATAATCTGTGATGAACTTCAAATAGCATTTCAGATATTATGCCACACAACAACTTATCTTGAGTAATGCCTGCATGATTAACTTACCTATCAACTATTAATAGATTCAGTCATCACCATTAGCCAATCAAATGGCCAGGATTACCAAAAATAGTAACAGACACTATACTATATACCCACAAACAACTGGAATAAACTTGTACCCATGACTAAAATTCGTCTAGAAAATCTTGAAAATCTATTTTCTCCAAATGAACCTTTGTTCTGTCATAACATAATCATGGAATTGAGGTAACAATATGATAAATTAAAGAATTGATTTGTAGAACATTACCATGAAAAAATACCAACTTAAAATGAATAATTTATGAAAATTATTCAAATATGCAAGAATAGTCCGAGTAAAGAATACATCATTAATTAGATGGTCACAGATGGACATTTTATATACATAATAAATGATATTAACTGGACTAGTTTCACCAGTAAAAACTTCCTCTGTAAGTAAAGATTCTATTCTCAATAATAATAACAACATTGAATAATTTTTTGAGTACGAAGTGTCGTAAAAAGAACAACGAGACATCGATCGAACAATGTTACCTTACTGCTTATGCATATGAAAATATAACAACACTTGAATCGTCCGAATATTCTTAATTACAAGGTACCAAATAGCACAGCGTAACCTATGACAACCGAGCCACGAGCTATGTTCAAAGACCCTATTAAGATGGACAAATCCATCAGAAACGCTTGAAATGCTACTAAATGTACACAAGAAGCAAATAATGTCCATTGCATGTGTCCATGGATAACGAATGAAACACCTATTGAGACGAGATGACATGAAAGACTAAAACAGGACGATATTGGCACATGGAGAAACCATCCGTCTGAAAGCCAGAAAATTGGTGATCAGTAGACTAACGATCAGAATGATGGCTCATCAATTTTGGATAAATGAAGAATCGGTTTGAATCTTCAATTTGAAAACTTGGGGCTTGAAGAAGCCAGTCGTCTAAACAATATGTTTATAGCTTGGTTTTTAATTGCGACCGCTTTAAAAATAATGAGATTACTATATTCCAGAATCAACATGACCGAAGAAATCCAGAATGTCAAAATCAAGTATTATCATATCATTCTTGGACTATAATTATGCTAAGTTATTACATAGTAATAAATCATGAGTTTGTATAGGAAAGGCAAACGAAGTACCGACATTTAAAATAGTATGTGCCAGTACTGGACTCCATCCTTCGTAAGCAACCACCTACTTTCTCACATAAAGAGAAATGGTCAGTAGCGGGGCTCGAACCCCTGACACTCTATCAGTGAGAAATTACAATGATTTGAAGTCAGCGACCTTAACCACCCGACCACGGTGGCGAGAGCATGTCCTAGATCCTGTAATAGAAAAATGCTCTTGCACCGATCATCCTTAGCATTTGTCAGTTTCTGGTTGAGAACAAGCAACAACCACTGGACAGGCACAGTGCTCGTTAGTCCTTGAACAGTGCAAATTTTTGTGCTATCGTATACTGAAATGAACGGACCTTGTTGGTGTGGAAGAAATCATGGACCGTTCGGCAGATATCCTAAAAGTTTCAGGAATAACCTTCGATGAGGAGAATTGATTGCAATGGATATTCTGAAGGGAGAATAGTTTGATTTCTCCAAAATTAATGTGGTAAATAGGGAGTAATCTGGAAGACAATCGTATTTATTAGAAGAGGGAAACTACATTATCCTTAATATACAAAATGCACATAGGCACTCATGAATATATTTATCTTACTGTCAACAAATGTCGGGTCTTTGATGCATTGTTAAAATTAAAAGATCCTAAGAGAAAAAGTATCTTACAGCCTTCATTAAATCCTCGGGAAGACGAAAGGTACCATTCTTTTTCATTCCTTTTAAACGTTGTGCGTGCCTTGGATGTACTTGCTTCAATAGTGACTTGCTGACAGCTGTGTTGTTGTTTATAGTTCTGTTTTTATCTAATGTTACATCTTTCAATGAAGTATTTTGTCCACTCTTCATAGGAGAAAATTCCATCCCGTTTCTCAAATCCTGTAATGAAATACCCCATAAAAAGTACCAAGATCAAAGTTTGTTTCAATCGTCAGTCTCACGTCCAGATACAACGTTACGTTATTTATATATACACATATAATTCCTAAAACTGGTAGTTTCTCTGCGTTCACTCATGACTTTTTGTCCGCCTTAAATATAAACATTATACATAGAAAAGACAAGGATTCGTGTTCGAGCACTGAAAGCAATTGAGTATTGGGGTGGCGAATGCGGTTTTAGTACGGAAGGGTTTACCTTCTCATTGAAATTGATAACATTATCTCCGGACTACGTCAATCGTTCTAAAAACAATCACGTGTAGTTGAGAACAAAGAAATGTCATCATAATCTCACAATAAAATTTGTCTTTTAAAGATATCGAAATAGTGGAACGGCAACGCCCTTATGGCCCAGACTCCGTCATTCTTTACGTGCGTCTACATATCTTTTTGAGTATCAAAATGCTCTGGTGTGTCGATGTATTTGATTAATTAATTATTGATATTTTAAGTTTAACTTAATAAACACAGAATTATTTGATACCTGTTTAATTTGTCCCAGGAATTCAGTCGAATACGTGGTATTGAATATGTGAGTGTCTGTGTATAGTTTGAAACAAAACAGAGAACCCATACACAGCATGATGAACAATACATATGCCTTACGCTGCATCTGAAATATAAAAGATTGACAAACTACCTTATGTAAAAGATTTGACACTTACGTAAAACAATATAGCCGAGATGGCCCTGTATCAAAAACCCAATCAGTTGCATGATCTATTTTTTTGTACTGCGTTGAGTTAGATATTTTGTACTGCGTTGCAATAACATGGAATTTTATAACATTCGTTGGAAAATTCGAATTGTCGAAGTTCTTTCCCTTCTAAACATATATGGGTTACATGGATTTTTTAGGATTTATTTTTCGTGACAAACCCCTTTGAGGAGAACAGATATCTTTTATTTAAAAAAAAAGTGATAAAGACGAAGCTCGAGTTGTAATGGCGGATATTTTAATGAAATTGCTGATCCAAGTTGGAAGGAAGTAATACACTTAAAGTGTAAAACTATGATAAACTGTTGTAATCGTGAGACATTATAACATTAGATGTGAACATGTGAAGGGAAAGATATAACTTGAAACTCGCAAATTGTCTGAAAATAAGAATGGAATAACGAAGATGTAGGCGGTAACAAGGGAAACAATTTTCCTTATTTGCATATACAAGTAATACTTTTAAAAATCTTCGTATCTGAAACCATAAAGGCTTAGATATTTGGCACGGAACCATGTCTAGTAGATCTCAACCAATGTTTACATTATGGCTCATAGGTCAGAATTTGCCATGTCCCGAGAGATATGGGGTTTCCCTTTATGCATATTGTAACAACATAAGAAATCTCTAGATTGTTCAAATGATGTCCCTGGTTTCACAGTAGGCCCCGTCCCGATGTACATATATGTCTATACTATCCATTTATATATTCTACACATAATCCATTATCGTCGTTAAAGTCAGATACACGCAAAAGTGTATTCTTACAGACTTTTGAAGAAAAACACGTGCTGTATCTATTACATACAATCAAACTGGAACTGTTCGCCGTGCTGTAATGATCCTACCCGATATATAAATATCAGAGCGTACCTCCTGAGACAGATAAACAAAGAAATCAACTTTGTCTTATTGCTCGTAAATTCAGCTAATAGAAGAACAAAATGGTGATCGTCAAAGTCATACTTAATGTCAGCAACTTTTTATACAACCCTGTGTCTGGAACTTTTATCCATTGATATCAACGTTTCCAAGGCAACCGTCATTAATCTCCGATAGAAAGTATTATAATAAGAGACGCATGAAAGGCAATTTTCGGAAATCATCACATAATTAAAAGATTTATGAAGCGCACGCAAAGTACCTGAAATCAATGATGTAACCACCCATCGTAAAGCAAGTTCTTTATCTAAAATCGGGATAGCTACTAGCGCAGGAACATTTATGAAATATTGTATCAAAGTTGATTGTGTTTTAATTAGTGTTTCATGTCAGCCTTGTTCTAACACGTCCAGTATATCAATCAGCAAGACAACGAAGAAGAACCTACCATTGCGGATTCATACATAATTGAAAACTAGGACAGGTAAGGGTAGTCATGTAATTCACAGAATGCACTTATTAGTGAAACAATAGAATGATGTATATTGAAGTTTCTAGCGTCTAGTCGTCATGGTTGTCAGAGATTTGCGAATTAAGACGGGGACAGACATCGCAGTTCAGATCAATGTAGATGGTCGTCATAAACGAAACAATGGGAAATAACGAATACTGTTCAGGAATGTAACTTTAATTCTGATGCAATACAAAACAAAGTCATACTATCAAAACGATTGTCTCACTTCTACTTACATGACCAGTACAAATTGTAATATGACACGTGACAAAACTGACGGTTTTAATCTGTACCTGCGAATCTGTCGTCCTTAATCTCAACTTTGGCATGTTCAACACATGCATGTAAGCTATCCGCTATTGCATAATGTCTTTGTTTTGCTCTCTACACATCCGAATGTAGCAGAATATGGAATCAAAACAGTGTATTAATTGAGAAAAAGTTTGTCCCCCATTAAAATACAGTTATCAAGGGGTGGTAAATCGGAACTAGTAAAAACAAAACCACTATTACCACAGGCAGAAGTAACGGACATGTGATAGTAAAATTGTAATAAATTCTGAATTAAACACCATAACTTAACTCATAATAATTTTATTACCTTAAATGATAAAAGAAATTGTTCCAAAATTCGACCCATTTAACTGGTATATACATGTACATGACTATTGTATACTATAAGAAGGCGTATAACTCTTCATTCTGGTGAATGCGTACCTCCGTCTCAAAACGCAAATTATAAAGCAATACGGACGAATTCTTCAAATCAAATGCGACTGACACATCAATATGTGAAATTAATACTGTTTTGTGTGGCCGCATTTTTTCCGACCAAACGAAATCGGGTCAAATTCTTGTGTTTCATGTTCGATTTCTCGGGAACGGATATGGCGAGGAACTTAGTTTTTGTCTTATTTTATGCAAAAAATATATACATGAAACCGCTGCAAATTTTGATTTGAAGACTTCGTCCGCACTGCTATATAATTTTGCGTTTTGTGAATGCGGTGCGTATTCACCGGAACGAAGATTTATACGCCTTCTTATAGTAAATATATCAGTTGAACAGGGTCGAATTTTGAGACAATTTCTTTTATCATGTAAGGTAATTAAGGGTCAAGTTATAGTTTCATTGTCAACTGTCTCATTAGAATCAATAGAGTAAGCATTTTCATAACTGGAGTAATTCTATAGATCACGTGAGATGAACCGTCAATTACTCGGTCTGTTGGAGGTATCCTCCTCCAAGTATATATAGTGTGTACCCATTCTTGATTAGATTGCCAAGTGACACAAGTTTTAAATACAAAATTGGAATAAATATCGAATTTCGTACAGTAAAAGCTCACACGGTATAAAGCAAAGAGTACGTGAAATGCGGAATGTCATAATAATTATGTCATTCAACGTTATCTATCTATAAAAGTAGTAAACAAAATTAACATAACAAGAAATATATATGTTTAAGAAGTAAAATTAAACCGACGTATGTGAACTGTATTTAATTGTATTAGATCTTTGTGATTACTATAAAAAAAAAACAACACCTCTTTCATCTGTAAATATGCATTATTTGCAGCAGTTTTGGTTTGTCAGATAACAAATTTTAAGATATTTATACTTGAACTAATTTCGTAAAGCATACGTTCCTGTACTATGCCAAAAAGACATTTTTATTTTGAAACCCGAGAATCACGCGCAAATTTAGTTCATGTAATTCAAACAGATAACGAACATGGTACACATACATGTAGTTCAAATGAATAATTTAAATTTGTCGATGAAAATAATTATGAATATAGAAGAATCAATTAGGTTAGCGAATAATCAATTTTCATTAATTCAACGTTGCATAATAATGATCGTCGTGATTGTAAACTGTATAAAACTTGAAATTGCGTGGTCGCAATAACTGTTAAGAGCGTCGTAAAAATTAAACGATACTTTAAGGCCAGGGTAAAATAATATCAGTTTTGGATGTGACTTATGTGGGTTTCGGGTAGTCAGTATTCCATACAACCATGTGTGCGTTCGTTCGTTCGCCCGTTCGTCCTAGCGCCAAAAATTGCTTTAAACATCTCCTCATTAACCAGTGAGCCAATTCTACAACTTCACTGCGATGTTTCCTGCGTAAAGCTCTTCCAAAGTTGTTTAAAATATTTAATTACATGCAGAACTCTGGTATCCATGGCAACCAAAAGGAAAATCTCTAAAAATCTTCTTCTCAAAAAGTAGAAGACATAGAGCTTAGATATTATTATATAGCAACATTCTTAAAAGATATTTAAAAGTAAACCAGAAGGCATAGAGCATAGATATTAAATTTGTTCGGGGTCAAATATTGACACTGCCCTTGAGGTCACTTGATTGTGCAAGGCTGCCTTGGTACTTAGGTGATCGATATAGAGTCATCATGGTTTGAATCAGCTACAAAAATTCCAGACAAAATAGTGTCAAACCTGTACGTGTTAGTGACCACCTCCGAAAAAAGGGCCACCCTGTGAATAAAGACCTCTGTCAAAGACAACCTGTCAAAGACAACCTGTCAATAAAGGTCACATTTTGTCTTTATCAAGGGTGGCCTTTATTGACAGGATTGACTGTAAGATAAAGATAAAACAAAATATTAAATCTGATCATTCTAAATTTTGATGTCTGTCATCGTCACCACCGTAATTGTCAAATTGCTGTAATGGGATAATGGCGGGATACATGTTCGTTCTACTTTAGAACAAGACAAATACAGCGACCTAAAATAAAAACGTTTGAATATAACAATATAGTATTACTACTGTCATTGCTGAACGGTTTACGAGGGTTTATCATCGATTTCAAAATTATCCATACTCAGCATAATTATGTAGAACCATCCAACTTTTTAAACCAACTTTGAATTTTTTTATAAGAAATCTGTAATCCCTAAACATTTCTTTAAAAAAAGCAAAAACATATTTAGATTTTTATTTTTAACCCCTGCCAACTTCGCCATTACCTCACCCGAAAAGTTTTCATCTCAGCAATATGAGGTCAATGCTATTGATTCAAAAATGAATAGACTTCATTTCTGTATAGGTCTTATTATCATCAACTTAGTTTTCCAACAATTTTCCAGTAATAGGGTTGGACGTTTCTACATTTGCTAAGTCTATGTATGTATGCCTCCTAGCGGTAAAAACGTTCACATTGCTTTGCTCATGCACAACGTCACGTGTTTCGCCAACACTAAATCATAAACCGCTTAGCAGAGCAAACAGAAAAATTCAATTTTGTTTCCAAATTCACACATATTTAACAATAGCACGTCTTTCTGGAGCTAAGAGAAATCCTGCTACAGTTGGGGTCAATGGTAATTACTTATTGATGTATCATCACCTTACGAATAAGTTCAACACCACCGAGTCTGTATAAGGTCGTCTTTAGCCCGGTCGTGCACGTGAGACAACCAACGTAAAGGTAGAGTGGATTATTACGTTCATTCAGTTGCCCAAACGATATTTCTAAAACAGAATCCACCCATTCGTGCCCGTCGTCCATAAACATGACTTCTTTTAACAGTTAATCACTGAGTGCACATACTAAGCATATATATCGCTGTAGAAATGAAAGAGTTGCAGAATGTTGTGTTGTACTGGAGTGGGGGGAGATGTTGTGCAGAGTGTGGTACTTGAGGGGGGAGATGTTGTGCAGATTGTGGTACTTGAGGGGGGAGATGTTGTGCAGAGTGTGGTACTGGAGTGAGGGGAGATGTTGTGCAGAGTGTGGAATTTGAGGGGGGAGATGTTGTGCAGAGTGTGGTACTTGAGGGGGGGAGATGTTGTGCAGAGTGTGGTACTTGAGGGGGAGATGTTGTGCAGAGTGTGGTACTTGAGGGGGAGATGTTGTGCAGAGTGTGGTACTGGAGGGGGGAGATGTTGTGCAGAGTGTGGTACTTGAGGGGGGAGATGTAGTGCAGAGTGTGGTACTAGAGGGGGAGATGTTGTGCAGAGTGTGGTACTTGAGGGGGAGATGTTGTGCAGAGTGTGGTACTTGAGGGGAGAGATGTTGTGCAGAGTGTGGTACTTGAGGGGGAGATGTTGTGCAGAGTGTGGTACTGGAGGGGGGATGTTGTGCAGAGTGTGGTACTAGAGGGGGGTGTTGTGCAGAGTGTGGTACTAGAGGGGGGGTGCAGAGTGTGGTACTTGAGGGGGGAGATGTTGTGCAGAGTGTGGAACTGAAGGGGGATGTTTTGCAGAGTGTGGTAGTTGAGGGGGGATGTTGTGCAGAGTGTGGTACTTGAGGGGGGAGATGTTGTGCAGAATGGGAACTGAAGGGGGATGTTGTGCAGAGTGTGGTACTAGAGGAGGGGATGTTGTGCAGAGTGTGGTACTGGAGGGGGGATGTTGTGCAGAGTGTGATACTGGAGGGGGGATGTTGTGCAGAGTGTGGTACTAGAGGGGGGGGTTTCAGAGTGTGGTACTAGAGGGGGGATGTGCAGAGTGTGGTAGTTGAGGGGGGATGTTGTGCAGAGTGTGGTACTTGAGGGGGGAGATGTTGTGCAGAATGGGAACTGAAGGGGGATGTTGTGCAGAGTGTGGTACTAGAGGAGGGGATGTTGTGCAGAGTGTGATACTTGAGGGGGGAGATGTTGTGCAGAATGGGAACTGAAGGGGGATGTTGTGCAGAGTGTGGTACTGGAGGGGGGATGTTGTGCAGAGTGTGGTACTAGAGGGGGGGGGTTTCAGAGTGTGGTAGTTGAGGGGGGATGTTGTGCAGAGTGTGGTACTTGAGGGGGGAGATGTTGTGCAGAATGGGAACTGAAGGGGGATGTTGTGCAGAGTGTGGTACTGGAGGGGGGATGTTGTGCAGAGTGTGGTACTAGAGGGGGGAGTTTCAGAGTGTGGTACTAGAGGGGGGGTGTGCAGAGTGTGGTACTAGAGGGGGGGATGTTGTGCAGAGTGTGGAACTGAAGGGGGGGTGTTGTGCAGAGTGTGGTACTTGAGGGGGAGATGTTGTGCAGAGTGTGGTACTTGATAGGGGAGATGTTGTGCAGAGTGTGGTACTTGAACGGAGAGATGTTGTGCAGAGTGTGGTACTTGAGGGGAGAGATGTTGTGCAGAGTGTGGTACTGGAGGGGGATGTTGTGCATAGTGTGGTACTAGAGGGGGGTGTGCAGAGTGTGGAACTGAAGGGGGGGTGCTGTGCAGAGTGTGGTACTTGAGGGGAGAGATGTTGTGCAGAGTGTGGTACTGGAGGGGGGATGTTGTGCAGAGTGTGGTACTGGAGGGGGGATGTTGTGCAGAGTTTGTTACTAGAGGGGGGATGTTGTGCAGAGTGTGGTACTAGAGGGGGGATGTTGTGCCAGAGTGTGGTACTAGAGGGGGGATGTTGTGCAGAGTGTGGTAGTTGAGGGGGGGAGATGTTGTGCAGAGTGTGGTACTGGAGGAAGGATGTTGTGCAGAGTGTGGTACTTGAGGGGGGAGATGTTGTGCAGAGTGTGGTACTGGAGGGGGGATGTTGTGCAGAGTGTGGTACTTGAGGGGGGATGTGCAGAGTGTGGTACTGGAGGGGGGTAGATGTTGTGCAGAGTGTGGTATTTGAGGAGGGGATGTTGTGCAGAGTGTGGTACTTGAGGGGGGAGATGTTGTGTAGAGTGTAGTACTTGAAGGGTGGAGATGTTGTGCACAGTGTGGTACTGGAAGGGGGGGGGGAGATGTTATGCAGAGTGTGGTACTGGAGGAGGTAGATGTTGTGCAGAGTGTGGTACTTGAGGGGGGAGATGTTGTGCAGAGTGTGGTACTTGATGGGGGAGATGTTGTGCAGAGTGTGGTACTGGAAGGGGGGAGATGTTGTGCACAGTGTGGTACTGGAAGGGGGGAGATGTTGTGCAGAGTGTTGTACTGTAAGGGGGAGATGCTGTGCAGAGTGTGGTACTGGAAGGGGGAGATGTTGTGCAAAGTGTGGTACTGGAAGGGGGGAGCTGTTGTGCAGAGTGTGGTACTGTAAGGGGGATATGCTGTGCAGAGTGTGGTACTGGAAGGGGGAGATGTTGTGCACAGTGTGGTACTGGAAGGGGGGAGATGTTGTGCAAAGTGTTGTACTGTAAGGGGGATATGCTGTGCAGAGTGTGGTACTGGAAGGGGGAGATGTTGTGCACAGTGTGGTACTGGAAGGGGGGAGATGTTGTGCAGAGTGTTGTACTGTAAGGGGGAGATGCTGTGCAGAGTGTGGTACTGGAAGGGGGAGATGTTGTGCACAGTGTGGTACTGGAAGGGGGAGATGTTGTGCAGAGTGTTGTACTGTAAGGGGGAGATGTTGTGCAGAGTGTTGTACTGTAAGGGGGAGATGTTGTGCACAGTGTGGTACTTGAGGGGGGAGATGTTGTGCAGAGTGTGGTACTTGATGGGGGAGATGTTGTGCAGAGTGTGGTACTGGAAGGGGGGAGATGTTGTGCACAGTGTGGTACTGGAAGGAGGGAGATGTTGTGCAGAGTGTTGTACTGTAAGGGGGAGATGCTGTGCAGAGTGTTGTACTGTAAGGGGGAGATGTTGTGCACAGTGTGGTACTTGAGGGGGGAGATGTTGTGCAGAGTGTGGTACTTGATGGGGGAGATGTTGTGCAGAGTGTGGTACTGGAAGGGGGGAGATGTTGTGCACAGTGTGGTACTGGAAGGAGGGAGATGTTGTGCAGAGTGTTGTACTGTAAGGGGGAGATGCTGTGCAGAGTGTGGTACTGGAAGGGGGAGATGTTGTGCAAAGTGTGGTACTGGAAGGGGGGAGATGTTGTGCAAAGTGTGGTACTGGAAGGGAGGAGATGTTGTGCAAAGTGTGGTACTGGAAGGGGGAGATGTTGTGCAAAGTGTGGTACTGGAAGGGAGGAGATGGGTTACATGGAGGTAAGATGACGAAGAACCAGAAATCTGTTTGGTCAACACTCAAGTTAATCTGAGTGTTCGATGCTATATCAACATTGTAAGCAAGTTCATACTGAATAACGGACATTCCAAGCCTCACAGAACACGTATAACCAATAATTTCTTCGCCCAAAATAACGTAAATAGGTCTTGTCTTGGCATGCTGAATCGTCGGACATGAACTCCATCGAACACGTATGGGATAAGCTTGGTCGGAGAGCCAGGTTACGTCATCAAATAGATACCATACATGACATCCGGAATCTGCTCTGAAAGGCGACATATTCTACAGAGCTAACGTACAAAGGCAGTCCTATTGGTTAGCATAGCATTTTGGTGCACTCATAATTCCTTACTGTCTGTCCTTATGTTCCTTAAGATTCAGTTTTCTGAAATTATCGTTTTACTCCTCGGCATTTCTTTCATAAAATAAAACTACAACGCATTAACAAGACAATGGAAACTGATAAACAAGAGGGCCATGGTGACCCTATATCGCTCACCAGAAAAACAGACTAATACTAATTATTGCAAATCAGGTGACCCCAGGGGCAGTCAATTTTGACCCGGGACCAGGATTTGAACAAATTTGGTAGAGGTCCACCAGACAATGCTTCAACACTAAATATCATAGCTTAAGAACTTAAGGTTTCCGATAGGTAGATATTAAAAATCTTCCTAGTAACCGCCCTACCGGGAGGGGAGCCAATTCTGACCTCAGTGTCTTATATTGAACCCTAGCTAATACTTCTCACCAAATATCTTTGCTCTAGACATTGCAGTTTCTGACGAGAAGATTATTAAAAAAAATATCCTATATAAGCCTATATAAAATCAAGTTACCCTCGGGGCAGAGTCAATTTTTACCCCAGGGCCATAATTTGAACAAACTCGACTAGACAATACTACACACCAAATATCTAAGCTCTAGGCCTTGTGGTTTCAGACAAGAAGATTTTTTAAATGTTCCACTATAAGCCTATATAAACCAAGTGAACACCGGGGAAGGGTAAATTTTGACCTTAGAGCAATAATTTGAACAAACTTAGTAGAGTTCCACTAGACAATGATACACACCAAATATCTAAGCTCTAGGCCCAGTGGTTTTGGACAAGAATATTTTTATTTAAAGTTTTCCTATTGGTTGCCACGGCAACCAGAGTTTTTAATGAAATTATTTTTTTTTGCAATTTTGGTAGAGCTTCAGGCAAGGAACACCCCTGTAAAGCTTCGTTGATATTGGCCCCCTGCTTAACAAGGAGGTGTTGTTTAAAGTCATTGTTGAAGCACGTTCGTTCTTACGAGAGCTACATTAAGTGTTTTTTCCTTCTATATTCCTTTAGCATTTTTTCAACCCGACAAGAGTATTTCATTAACCCCACAACGGTGGATTGTACGTACTGTAATCCCATAATGTCGATTTGTACTAACCAACCCAACGACCTACCTCTGGTATGTACGGACGCACAGACGCACGGACGACGGACAACACACTTGCACTGGTGAGCTAAAACCAAGAAAATAACCCCAAAGGTATTTAGTATGTCTTCACAACATTTTCATAGCACAGTCAGATCTTGGAGATATGCTTTCAAATTGCACTGATAAAATCATATTAAAATATAAATACTTCATGATCACAAATAACTCGCAGTTTTTCTTAAACATAATGTTGAAGAGGAGAAAAGTTTTCATTTTGGGTCAGTGCACTTAGTCTAAACCAAACCATAGAAATTCTGTCATTTCAGTACGCATTTAAAAGTAGATGTATTTTCTGTCTTATATGATTCTGACTATTGAAAATGGGCGTAAAAATCAAATAAACAAACAGACATATTGACAAGAGTACATTGCTAATCAAAGTGCAGTATCCGCCGGTTTGTTTTTGCCGCGCCGGTCTTTGGCAAATACAGCCCCCACTTTTACGTGCTTTTGAGAAACAAAAACATTATTAAATTGTAGCATTTAGTTACTTATTAAAAAATTGTAAGTCCCATGTTTCTATCTTTACTAGTTTTCTTGAAAAATGCAAAGAAAAACTGTCTTTGCCATGGCAAAAGGCGTTTTGCCATGGCAAATCGGTATTTTGCCATGGCAAAATGCCTTGCCATGGCCGCCATGGCCTTGCCATGGCAAAAAAATCAACAATTTTTTTTAATATCTAAAGAAACACTATGTAAGGGTGTGTAGGTATCATAATTAATACAATTATTATGGTTTTGATCAATAAATATGAAATTTTAAATTTTAATTTTTGCCATGGCAAAAGTTTGCCATGGCAAAATTTCCATGGCAAGATATTGCCATGGCAAAATTTCCATGGCAAAATATTACCATGGCAAAATTGATACAAAGTCAGCTGTGAGTTGGCTTAGACCAGGGCTAGCATTTATGAGGCATCATATTTTTTTCTTACAATAAAAAATCTTATCATAAGATGATTGATATTTAATCATGCACTTATTTTATAAAAGAAAATTAATAATTTTAATTTAAAAAAATGTTTTTAAGATTTGTTGTTGCAACAGAATTTCCGGTTTTTCATTTCTCTTAAATTCTTAAAAATAAAAAGGTAGTGTTTTCTATGACGTTCGCGTCCATGCATGTGTTTGAATTTAAGAAATAAATCAATAATTCAGCGTAATACCATTTTATATTCCCCTCACCATGCAATATATGTGTTAAAATTTGCAAATTTGCCATGATGTCACTGATAATGATAGCATTGTAATACCAACAATGAGTCCTATTAGTAATTATCATATAATTACGCAGAAGGGGCGGATCCATGTTTTCAAACTAGGGGGCGTAATATTTGGGAACTGAATAATTGAATGCCATTTCATTAAATGAATTAATTAATTGATGGTATTTTATGTCTATATATGATCGAGAACTTTGAGGGGGCGCCCGCCATGCACGCTACCTTCCCCCGTCTTACAATAAAAAATCTTATCATAAGATGATAAGTTAATCATGAGATGCATGCACTTATTTTATCAAAGAAAATTAATAATTTTAATTTAAAAAAATGTTTTTTAAGATATGTTGTTGCTACAGAATTCCCGGTTTTTCATTTCTCTTAAATTCTTAAAAATAAAAAGGAAGTGTTTTCTATGACGTTCGCGTCCATGCATGTGTTTGAATTTAAGAAATAAATCAATAATTCAGCGTAATACCATTTTATATTCCCCTCACCATGCAATATATGTGTTAAAATTTGCAAATTTGCCATGATGTCACTGATAATGATAGCATTGTTATACCAACAATGAGTCCTATTAGTAATTATCATATATGCAGAAGGGGCGGATCCAGGTTTTCAAACTAGGGGCGTAATATTTGGGAATTGAATGCTATTTCATTAAATGAATGAATTAATTAATGGTATTTTATGTCTATATATGATCGAGAACTTTGAGGGGGCGCCCGCCATGCACGCTACCTTCCCCCGTCTTACTATAAAAAATCTTATAATAAGATTATTTATATTTATGCATGCACTTATTTTATGAAAGAAAATTAATAATTTTAATTCAAAAAAAAATGTTTTTAAGATATGTTGTTGCTACGGAATTCCCAGTATTTCATTTCTCTTAAATTCTTAAAAATAAAAAGGAAGTGTTTTCTATGACGTTCGCGTCCATGCATGTGTTTGAATTTAGGAAATAAATCAATAATTCAGAGTAATACCATTTTATATTCCCCTCACCATGCAATGTATGTGTTAAAATTTGCAAATTTGCCATGATGTCACTGATAATGATAGCATTGTAATACCAACAATGAGTCCTGTTAGTAATTATCATATATGCAGAAGGGGCGGATCCAGGTTTTCAAACTAGGGGTGTGTAATATTTATGAACTGAATAATTGAATGCTATTTCATTGAATGAATTAATTAATGGTATTTTATGTCTATATATGATTGAGAACTTTGAGGGGGCGCACGCTATCTTCCCCGTCCCTTGAACCGCTATGTCACATGTTTCGAATATAATCATTCAGGGAAGTTCTATCTGACTGATAGCCTGGACAATTCCAAATTTAAGGATTTCTCAAACCAGTCATTTTAAATATCCAACCAGTAGGGAACTATTGCGAGCAGCACAAGTGACTTGTTTGTACATTATTTTAACCAACAATACTCCTTTTCCTCGGAATACAACATTTAACCCCATATGAACAGAGACAACATCAAAATGTCAATACAAATGATCTTGGCATGTACACAGTCTTTACGCTAACCCAGTTACAGCCGGAACCTTAGATAATGTCTATTTAAGCTAGTAAACTTTAACACAATTGTCTATTCTGTGAATTTGGAGTGTATATAATGGATATTTCAAGATACACTGTTATTTGGATAACATCGGTAAATGGGGTACTGACTATATAAGATCCCTCTTTAATGAACTTAAAATAAGTTAATATTTAAGTTACAAATAAAGTTAACTTACCTGAGATTAAATGACACAATTATAACAAGACTTTTAAAAGGATAATTGACATTCTACAGAGCTATTTTCCTTCTATAACAGGCGCTTTTAACAGGCGTCTTCCCCCCAGGATAATTCTTTAAAATCATGCAGCTTTCCCCTAAAATGTAGTTTACATCCAAGTTTTTTATTCCCCTTTTGCAAAAAATATGAGTTATTCTTTCCCAAATTTGAAGAAAATGTCACTTTTCCTACCTGTGAAAAAAGCCCTGCACTACAATATTGTAACACACTGAGTGCATTACAGATTAAAGATATTGAACAGCTACTATATAAGTGACCCCCCCCCCCAAATCCACATGAGGTCTAATCTCTTGTTTTATTGCCCCTAATGGGATTAATCCTGTCCTTTCATGGTCAGCTAAGTGTCTGTAGACTTGACACCTAGTCATAGAGGGTCATAAATTTTATTGATTTTTTATGATAATTAGTTTATGGATAACTTCCTGTTGTTTTTGAAGGCATTTTATGTGATTAATTAATGGTGTCCTTTAATTACCAGATTATGTAAGAATAGTTAATGCACGAAAAATGCACGAAAAATGCAACTGAATGCTTCTTCTATTTCTAAATCAAATCATTCTATTTACACATGAAATTATTTTTTACAAGATAACTATTATAATCTTAAAAATAACTTGCAAAGAAACTATGTTTATACAGGTACTGCTTGAGAAATATTGGTTAGAAATATTTAACAGGTATAAAAGGTGTTAGGATACGTTTGTATAAAATTCACAAAATGGACGTTTAATTTATCAAAATCATCCAGACCTAACTAATTGGTGTGAGATACCTATATTTGCTAATGTGTTTGAAGCGTGTAGCATTTATTTGAGTAATTAATGTCTTTAATCATATTAAATTTCTTAATATTTTGCATTTAATATAAACATACTTTAAAAAAAGAAAATTATATTTTTAATTAAACATTGAATCAATTTAAGTATCTATACAGTAGCTACAATTTTTATTAGCCATAAATTTAAGTGACTGATTATGTAATTAGAAGCTAGTCTATCAATGACCCTGTCAGTTTTATTGGACTCCCTACTGTGGAATATACAGGACTGCTGGGTCTTAGTCACATGCCTTGCATTCCTGGTTCAATGTCTTTATTGTAAAATTCACTTACAAGTCTACTCCTGTTTAGTATTTAGAAGTTATGTAGAATTATTCTGACAGTTCCACACGAATCTTACCGTTGAACCCTTTTAAATTTACAGCCCAACGGATTGACTACGTGTGTCACGCCAGAGATTATCATTATTTTACTTCATTCTTAAAAATCCCATCCTTATGTCCTCAGTTTGCGACTGGAATACTGTTCGACAATGCATATTATTGATGTGGTCAATATCTCTAGTTTGTCGTTTTTATGCCTGTCAAAACTATCTTTTTCAGAACTGATTTCGTCCGGTAATCCCTTTAATGGTGGGCACTGTCAACAGAAATTCACATTATTCCTCAACTTAATATTTACATTAGTAAACAGCAGCCATCTTGCGTGCACTATGCGACAGTTATTACGCGGCCGCCATTCTAAAATACACGGCCAGCGCTTTTTTAAGTAAAAATATTGTTGAGTAATTCAAACATTTTTAAAAGAAGAAAAGGTCCATATGAGGGTATCGTTATATATTTTATCGATACCATTCATGTTTTAATTAGAGATAATGAATACATTAAACTTAAATCAGTTCAAGTTTCTCATTAAGAACACGTGCTGTCACTAAAATTATACGAATACGGCCTCACTATTTAAAGGATACATAAGATCGACACAGAGCCTTAATGTACATTTAAACACTGCTTTAAATTTCAGTTTAAATCAGTCAGTGATTCATATTATTTAACCATTTTCACACACTTCGGACACACACCACACACCTCCATTTCATTGACGCAGCGTCAATAAAAAGGGTTATAATATATTTGACATTTTCCTTTTGAAAAAGTTTCAAAATAGATGATAGATTTTGTATTCCGGAATAAAAATGAATAACTCTGATAACAACAGCACAATTTTAGTATTAATAGCCTAATATTAGTATCGTGCTATTCCTGTCGCTCTTATTGTTGTTGTCTCGAAAAAAACATGATACTGTTTTTAATTTAGAAAAAAATCTAACGTTACTTAAGTTAGTAGTAAATAAAAAAATCAGCATGATTCAGTCATTATTGTAAGTACACAAAGGCCGAAGTGTACCTATAAAAGTGCGTACTCGATATATATATCCATAAACGAAACGCATGTTTATAAAATGTATGGATTATATAATCTGTCATCAACTGAAATTGTACAGATTCCGAAAATCGGTGTATTTCACATCAGCATGGGGATTTATTGAACGGCTCCTGTGTAAGCGACTAAAAACCACAGGAGGTCTTATCTCTCTTTTTATCGCCCCCTGTGTCTGGTCACGGTCAGTTTGGAATTTAGTGTAGAATAGGGTCATACATTTTACTGATGTATTGAGATGAGACATAGATAACATGCAGAGATAAGCTGTTTCAGCTATCGCCTGTATAACTGCGTGTGTGGCTATTACTTTTTCCCAAAATTGCTGATTTCACATGCGTAAATTTTTTATTTTTTGAAAGCTTATTATGTTAACATTTGCTGCTGAGTGTTACAATCACTAATTTTGACTAATAGCTTTGTTACACTAGCTCCTGCTGTCATTCAATATATATATATATATTTATTCACTCGTACCATTTTTTTTCAGGACGATTACTTTTCTAGTGGATATAGCAAAGATTAACTGAGAAAAATATATATCTAGCAGATGTCACATGTCTAAAACTTTCAGAAAACGGTATACAACAAATTTGCCAAATCCTTTAATTACTTTTTATGTTTCAATAAAAGGTTTATTAGATCATAACCGAAATAATTGCTAATATTAAGTATTTTGTTCGAACATTAAACGCGAGTTACAGGCCAGGTGTAAATATTTCTTACAAATTTAGTCTATAGTATTGTCAAACATCATGTTTAATTTCATTAATCATTGTTAATAAGACTTTTTTCAAACAAATGATAAGCGAAATTCACAATCGGGCGAAACCCGTCTCCGTGGTAGCTGACTTCAAATCACTGTAACTTCTCATTGATAGAGGGTCGTGGTTTCGAGTCCCGCTACCGACCATGACTCTTTATGTGAGAAAGTAGGCAGTTGCTTACGGAGAATGGGAGTCTAGTACAGGTTCTTCCCAGGAGCGATGCTTAGGTGATCTGTCCGCTTCATATGATTTTGGCTGTTGAAAAGGTAAAACTCGATTTGTATGATGAGCCTCTAAAATTTCTTCCGTAGACATGCGTGCCCTGTTTAATGTTTTTATTATTGCTTACAGAAAAACGGACCGATTAAACAATATGCTGGTCATATTGTCATTGAATGCACGGGATTCACGAGCAATATGATTAGTGAAGTATACATTTCACATTGAGAAATTTCAGCTTACGAACTTCCTGTCAGTAAACGGTACTTCAAACTACATTTTAAAAACGTCCTTATGTTGATAATGTGTCGCGCGTACCATTTTATTGATACATTTTGTGCATGTAAATATAGTGCTTGATTAAGTTAAGTTATCATGAATACCTCACTCCCATATCAAATATGAAGTCGCGGGTATTAATTTTTGATAACACATGTACATGAGCAATGATGCGCGTACAGTTGAAACAGGTTTTCGGTTAATACTAGTATATCTTTTTCCATTTATTTGACGAGTTCTTCCTTATAAAATCTGCTCTAGATTGTAGATTTAACTTGAAAACACCTTTACTTAATCCAATGTTTCTGAGGCAGACTTGAATGCTTTGATGATAAGCAAAGATTCAAAGAGCATAAAAAGCTGTTCCGTGATACATTTATAAAATTAGGTGTCATTTTGTACGGTCGCTAATTGTAACTTCACCTTTTTCTTGACCCACGTCTCATTTTGATTAATATTAACAGTTCAATAAACTAAGCAGTCTATACTTCGGCATTGTTAAGACGAATGGAAATTGTCATAATAATTGTAGAAATTGTACAGTTTATGCACCCGTTCTAGAGTCACATATTATTTGTGAATATTGGATTTTATTCCGTAATATGGAAGTGCATATTTAGATCAATTCAATTATTTGAAATACAAGACTTGTGACCTGGTGCATGTGCATGCCACACTATATACGCACACATTCTGGCATATATATAAGAGAAATCATACCTTGCTAAGGTTAATACTGATTTCAGTTGAGATAATAGATCTCGTCTCTGACGCATGGCTGACTTCATGTTATGAATAAGGTAAAGAAGCCGGGTAACAATCGATAGACTGCGTGAAAATCTTAAACTGGTTCCCGTTGACTTGTTTGTTCCTTTGGTGCACTGCAACATTGAGCGGGAACCAGTTAATGTAAACCGTTAAATCGATCAGACACCTGATAAGACCATAGATCCAACAGACGGAACGTCTTTAATGATTTGGCCATTTCTTTTGCGTCAGTAAATACATTAATAATCTCATTAGAACCTTTCTAAAATGAGTACGAAGGTGTTTTTTTTAATGAAAGAACACGTATTTTGTATTTAGTTTGAAAAGATTATATTGTAGAACACATTATTTTTTGTTGTATTCATAAAGCTTTGAAAATGTAAAAAACTTTATATAAATTATTATTCATTATTGTTTCTGTCTTGAATACAAAATGTATTTATACAAATTTACGTATCATTGATCTGTCGATTAACAGGTGTAATATTCAATTAGAATTTAGAAGGTCTTGTATTAGATTTTACATAAAATTATCTTCGAGTATTCGTGCTGTAAAACACTAATAACACCCGAATCGATAAAAAATACTCGTTTAATCGTGTTTTATTTTCGTTTTAAAATGTGACAAGTTAGTAAAATAACATTTGTTTCATGAATACATTAGTCTTTTACTTGCCCGCTACTCAAGCAATTCCTCTGATACATATATTTTTCTATCGATGAAGATATATGTATATTATATACAAACTAGTAAAATGCAAATCGGCAGTATATACATTTACCACCCGTGGTGTTTATTGACTATCGATCTATGTACCAGGACTATATATTAGCGACGCGGCAATTGACCCTTCCTTGGATATTTCATTGACAGGCCGGTTGACCAATCAGATAACGGCATTTCCACTGACCTTCTGAAACCGACAGTATCATGTGTGAGATCAAACCGTTCAGTTGTTAAAAGACCAATAACATAAAAGTTCTCACTTATAATTTTCTGGTACTGCAACAATCAATCAAATACAATGTGTCAGACCCATAATTTTCCTATTTTATATACAAAAAAGCCGAGCGTCAATATTCCTCGAAATAGCAACGAGATTACGTAACATTACACATTCTAAGACACGTATAGGAACATGATTTTATTTAGTAACTTATACAAAACATAGTATCTCGTTAAAAGTTTGAAAGTTACAAACATATGTATAAATACAATAAAGTTTGGATCATGTGACATCGTGAAAATTCAAAGAGTAGAAGAAAGACAGATAATTAATGAAAACTAATAGTTAAAAAATTAAAGAGGTTGAGCTATGCTTAAAATAACATGAATCAAGAAGCACGATTTAGATTTGTAAACTGTAAGTTACTTATGAAAAAACAACAACAAAACAAACAAACAAAAAAGCATCATATAGATTAGAATCTGGGTAATGATTTTTACCAAAAATAATGGTTACATCATGTCCACCTAGAAATATTAAGTATCGACAACGACTGACTGTTTACGTAAAGAAATGCATGATATGTGAATTTTGCTAGATAAATTATGTCTAATTTTCAGTAGATAGCATGAGTCGAGTGAATTTGAAGACACTTGGGCGAACATAATAGTATGGTTTTAAAAATTGCTTACGAATATTTATATATAGCAAAATGGTAATCATCTTCGATGTCATTTGAATTACATATCAGACATGATAAATGCTAGAGCATTGAATTATGTGAATTCATCCTGCTTATGTTGTAAGGCGAATATTCATTGATTGTAATTTATTATATTATTGTATATTAACGGTAATATGTACATTGTACAATGTATTATAGTATATACTCTCCGTGTTTGGAGGAAATAAAGATATATATATACTTGTCGAAATACTATTATACCAAGAATGAAAAAATACATCTATAGCACGTTGTTTAAAAACACAATATAGGGGTAGATTCTAATCTAAGTGTCAATTTCGTAATTTCCGGCAACAAATACCTACTAGATATATATATTAATTTTAATATTGGATGCAAACTGTAATTATCGCAGCTATTTTAATGATAAATGTCATTAAATATAGTTTAATCGGACACGCGGTAAGTAGTATACATAATAAATTGGTACATACCAAGTTGTACACAGCTAATATTAGAGATGATCATACAAACAAATAAATAAGTATTCGTTGCGAAACAAACATATTACTGTTTATAGCGTACTTAACACCTATATATATTAAAAAGTATATCATTAGAAAATTAAAATAAAACTATACTGCAGAATCGGGACAGATTTCTACAGTTAATACATGCACAATCATACAACAAGTTTGCGGTAAAATTCTCATAATTTTTAGTAATAAAAACTAATTTAATTATTGGCTAGATTTTTTGACGTTATGCACGGTATCAATACTTTAAATAATTGAGTAAAAAGTGGCACTTAGTAAAAAACACGTCTAGATATACCCAACATAGCAGCACAAGGCTTATAAATTTGCGACAGTCATGAACAGCAGTACGCGTACTGGGTAGCTATATGTAGCTCCTAGATGTAAGTGACTCCAAAAGCTGCGGGAGGTCGTAGTAGGGCTACGGGAGGTCGAATCTCTGAATGGTTTATTTGCCTTATCTGTCTTATCATGTGTGCATGTTAGATGTTGCAGTAGAAATCCATTGATTGGTACTGATGATAACTTTATGACTAATTAACATCCTGCTGATTTATATGCCAACTGATAATATAAGCAGAAGCTACGACCCGGTCTGCTTTATTACCCAGTACTGCACTGGACTGCCTGGTCAATAAATCATATACCTCGCATTTGGACTGGTTAATCCAGGAACATTGAAAAAATCAGTAGGCCTAGGTAATTAATGCATCTAAATATTCGTTAACGTAGAATTAAAGTAACCCTGACAGTTCTTGTCGGGTGTTTGAACATGTATCTTTCTGTTCATTGAAATACTTAGGATGCAAAACCTTCGCTCGTTTCCTAGCGACGTATAAGTCACGTGATACCCAAAATGGCTTCTTCTGGAACTGTCACTGTTTAGAGATCTACATATTAACAGTAATTTTAAGCTAAACAAACATAATCAAGTGTGCATACTTCCAAGGACTTATATACATACATGGATTCGCAACTGCTAAAAATAGATCAAACGATATCGTTCGGCGATCCCACAATGCATTGCTATATACTCGGCAATGACCGACGGCTGTATTTGGGTGTTTACGAATTTGATTATACTAATAAAACTCTGGCAATTGGGCACGGGAAATTGGTAAAGGATGCAACAAATTCCTTAAAGATATTGAGATACATTTATAATCCACAAAGCCTAAGTATAAGCATTGAAAAAGGCATCAGTCGAACATTTTAAATTCCAAGATGGCGGACATCTATTATAATCCTTTCGTCTCCGAGATTAAACATTCGGAATACCACGGATATTTTCGCTGTTATTATCATTCGGATATCACGGATTTTTTCGTATTTTCGCTTTTGTAAACAATAGCTTGTATTCCCGTTGATTCACGACTTATTATCGCGGGATTTGATTACTTTAAACTGTTAATACGGAAGTTGCGAATCCATGTATGTATATAAGTCCTTGATACTTCCGTGTAAAGATCAATGAATAATAGAGGAATATTCATACAGCAAGGATAATTAATAAAGCTAACGGATTAAGCCGTGAAAGTGCTAGGAACTTGAGAGAATAAAACCTTACTGTTACAGACTTGGATTAATGAATGGCGAGCACACAAGCTTATCGTGTATGATTGGTCAGTATACTAATCGGTCAACATATGCTTTATGATTTTGTGCTTCGCTCAATGCTGCAAACGATTAGAATTAATTACAACAGACATATGCAGAATAATAAAGCAAGGGTCTCTCCTGCTATCAGGTGATTACAATTTATTTTATATTTGCACCTTCTCTCAGCATAATTTAAAATTGATTGGAGAATTTTTAGATAGGCTTTGTTATTTGAATGTGTCCAGGAGGGCCTATCTGATAACTATTTAGTCTGAACTTATTTGTTGCAATAAGACACTTCCTCAATTTGGCCTGTCTGCTGCAGTACAACAAAGAACAAAGTATCTTTGTGCACTCAAAATCCTCAGTTAAAAGCTGTCGGGCATGATAACTTACTTAATTTTACATTGTAGCAGTCTGGTATATTAATTATCGATCGACTGGGATATTTACCAGCCCGAATAGCTCAGTAGACTGTAGAGCATCTGACTTGCAAGCAGGGGGTCACAGTTTTGAGCTCCACATCGGGTACTTTATCATAGAGCTAGGGTGAAGTAAAGGCTGGGTTAGTTGAGTCTGTTGTTGTCGCAGTGAGTTACTTAGAATAAAAAGGAAGGAGGATTGTAGCATCAATTTTTTGTCGTATATTATATTTATATAATATTCATAAATTGGCTAAGATATTCACCAGCCCAATGAGCTCAGTTGGTAGGGCATCCGACTTGCAAGCAGATGCATTTCAGTTTACAACTGTTGTATAAATATAGGTGAAGATGTAGTTATTATACATGTATATCTTTAAGTTATTCATCATATTTCATCTATGCCTAAGTACACCATTATGTTTTGCTATTAAAAAGTAACCAGCAAATAAACTTTTGCTATTCAAAAATTTATCTTCATGCATGAATACTGCTTTTTGTATTGAATATTGAGAAATTTCATTATGTTAATGTTCTATTCTGAGTGAGTATTCATAGATAATTTGTACATGTGTATGAATATTCCGGGGAATCCCACTATGTCTAAATGCACCTGAATGTTGCTAAAAAAGTTACAGACAATAAACCTTTTGCTGTCTTATTTAAATGTGTATACATATAAATTAATAGAATACTGTATTTGTGCTGAATGTCTGGAAAATCTCAAAATCATAATGTAAATATGTTAATTTACTATTGATAAATAATAAAAATTTTTTTGGTCATTTGCTAATATCAAAACGCTGAATAGAGTTGGTAGCTTTTATCGGTTTATCATTATTGCGATATCAGCTAGACAATATCAATAACACAATATTTTTCATCATACCAATATATTGGATTTAGCTTAAATAACTGGACTTTAAATAAGTCCAAATATAATTCATGTCTAAAAACTGATCAAACTTGTATTATCAACTTTGCATATATACATTATAATACATGTATTAATTGTTTAGACACTGCTAAATAAGAACAAATTCTTTCAAAGTGTGTTTCCAGACAACACTATCACCAATAAACTGCATTATTACCCAAGGCTTCATGTGAATGCTTATTCATTATTCTTTATTTAATGACAACTTGCAATATTTACTGCGATACATATCCTGATACACTACCAGCATGCACTATTGTGATATATCACAATATGCTTTTAAGGTGCGATACCCAGCTCTAACTCTTAGTATGCCTAAATGTGCTTTTGCTGCTAAAATGAAACAGTTAGTTAGTCCATCTGCATTTTCCTTGTCCCTAATGATTAGACATATAATGTGAAAATAACTTAGTACAATTGATGAATACCATAAGATAGTGCGCAGTGTTCAAGACCCAGGTCTGTAGCTCCAAGGTCAAGGTCACACTTGGAGGTCAAATATGAAAAAGAGTGTCATAGACCTTGTCTAGGCTGTATTTCCGTTATGCATTGACATATTTGAAAATAACAGGGTAAACTGTTAAATTCCATGAGGTGATATGCAGAGCACAAGACCCAGGTGCATACATGTAGTTCCAAGGCTAAGCTTAGATATTTTGTGTATAAGCATTGTCTAGCGGACCTCTACCAAGTTTGTTAAAATTATGGCCCCATGGTAAAAATTGGCCCGCCCCGTGTTTGCTTGAATTTATGTAGACTTATATAGACTTAAATCTTCATGTCCAAAACCACAAGGCCTAGAGCTTAGTTATTTTGAGTGTAGTGTTGTATGACCCCAGGGTTTACTCTATTTTATATAGGAAAATTTAAAAAATCTTCTTTCTGATACCTCAGGGCTTTGAGCTTAGATATTTCAGATGTAATATTTTCTAGTGGACCTCTACCATGTTTGTTCAAATTATGGCCCTGGGGTTGAAATTGGGGTCTCTTGATTTACATAGGCTTATATATGTGAATTTTTTTAATCGTTTTGTCCAAAACCTCAAGGCATATAGACCTTAGATATTTTGTATATAGCATTGTCTAGTGGTCCTGTACCAAGTTTATTCAAATTATACCCCATGGGTCAAAGTTAGCTCAACCCGGGGTTTAATCTATTTTATATAGGCTTAACTAGGAAATTTAAAAAAAAAATCTTTTGTCCAAAACCACATTGCCTAGATTTTAGCTATTTTGTAAGTAGCATTTTCTGGTGGTCCTCTGTCATGGGACTGTTCAAATTATGGACCGTGGGTCAAATTGGCCCCGGCCAGGTTTACTCTATCTTATATATGCTTAAACATAGAAATTACAAAAAAACGTCTTGTCAGAAACCCCAAGGTCCAAAGCTTAGATATTTTGGCCCTGGGGTAAAAATTGGCCTCGTCCCCAGGTGACTTGTTTTTACATAGGCTCATGATTATTTTCTTTCGGGTCTTTTTTCTGGAAAGCGATAAAGGGCCATCATGGCCCTCTTGTTTAAAAATGTGGTGAGAGTACTGAATTGTGCCTATAGTAAATAACTCATTGTCTAGAAATACAAAATTAGGAACAATTGTATGAAGTTAAATTCATGTGTGGGTTCGCATGTGATAGATATCATTTCGGTTTTATTTTTACAGAAATAAAACCCCTAGCTGGAATTCCATAGTAATGACATCTTAAAACATTTGTTTCAAATTAAGAGTTTTCTTTGCTAGAATATTTGTTAACATATACATTCTTAAATATCACTCATCTTATGATAAGATTTTTTCCAATCTTAGTAAATTTTGAATGAGTATAAACAAAAAATTAAGATACTTCATAAATTTGAGACCTGGTCTAACCCGATTCGCACCTAAATAACTTCTCTAATACAGAAATTTACTTCTGTAATGGTAATTTAACTAAATTACTAAATTTTTAAACTTTTGCCATGGCAATATTTTGCCATGGAAATTTGCCATGGCAATATTTTGCCATGGAAATTTTGCCATGGCAAACTTTTGCCATGGCAATAATTAAAATTTAAAATTTCATATTTATTGATCAAAACCATTATAATTGTATTAATTATGATACCTACACACCCTTACATAGTGTTTCTTTAGATATTAAAAAAAAATTTGCCATGGCAAAGACAGTTTTTCTTTGCATTTTTCAAGAAAACTAGTAAAGATAGAAACATGGGATTTACAATTTTTTAATAAGTAACTAAATGCTACAATTTAATAATGTTTTTGTTTCTCAAAAGCGCGTAAAAGTGGGGGCTGTATTTGCCAAAGACCGGCGCGGCAAAAACAAACCGGCGGAGGTTAGTTACAAAATAAATATCAGAACACAAACTGATGTACAATGTATTTAAAATTGCACAATTCTGAAGCATTGTAGCGTGATATATTACATCAATATCTGTGTTTGTTTATGCTCATCGTTTATTGTACAAATTTATCATGGTGTATTCATTGCAATTTTGTAAACTTTGCACCATACAATATTCAACGATGAAAGCGGATAATGATACCAGTAGAATGCGTACATTCATTCAATGTAAATTTCAAAACCGATAATTTCTAAACTAAATCACCCGCTTTTTATCAGACTTTGGATAAGTCACATGCGATATGAAATCAGCTGTCACATAGAATAATATAGGTTGAAGGCGAACTTGTACAAATCAAATATTACCAGGCAATATTAACTACAAAAATGTATTGTATAATTTGTTACGCATATTTATCTCATCCTTATATGACTCAGTAGACACTTGTCAGGACATGTATTATATGTATACTGAGTGGTGTAGGAAATGTTATTTTCATTGTGACTCGTTTTACAACCGTTTTCTATTAATTACTATATGTATACTAGTAGCGACATGAATGAAGATTGCTACATTCATCAATATATGTCAAGACAGCACGAGCGGGACCATATATATACTAGTATACAAATGACAAGTTGATCTCTGTGTTTGTTTATTAACAGATAATTGACTATCATTATTTTCTAACATAGAATATTTTACCCTACCGCCCCAATTAGAAATAATCGTAATCATTATAAGACGCTACCTCATAATTTAGTGTCCATATCATTAACTAAAATTATTAAAAATCTTCATAAAATGTAACCAGTATAAAACTAATATCTGAATAACTCGTTATAACATTTTCTTTGTACAAAATACTGTTAAAATCACACCTTAAGTAAGACAGTTTAATATATTGGATCCTCACTCCCAAAATTATTATTCTGAAAAAGAGGCGGACAGATTTTGGAAAACTTCCATAGGTTTCCATGATAGAAAATGATTTGCCCTGGAATTTATTTTTGATATCGCCTTTCGTTTGAGTTATTTTTTCCTTACAGAAGTCTGTGAGAGTGACACATTTTTCAAAGTTTGAAAAAAACACCCCACCAATTTCAATAAAAACTCATGGGAAGATTAAGATACATAAACATATAGGTCACCATGCACAATCAAAAGTAATTAATATTTTTCAACAAGGGCAACATGTTTTATAAAAGATTGAAAACGTGTCGTGAAACAAATTATCCGAGTTAAATATCAATGAAATAATAATAATATGATATACATACCTTTTTTGTAATGTTTGTTTAGCACTGAGCAAATACGTCAGAAAAGTACAGTACGGGGGATATCATATATCATATATCAAAAATTTAACTTCTAATACAGTTAAAACATCTCACAATTTATCACCGGCACTCCTAGCTAAACCACGCATCTATATGTTTACACTGATAGAATTTTGACGTGTGTTCGGTATAATTAAATATCAAGTATTTATAAAGATATGAATACACTGTAGCATCAAAATTATATAAAACAAAAACAAATAAAACCAATCAGTTCCAGTTTAATGTCGAACATGTCAGCGGAAATTTGATTCGTATTTATGAATAATTATGTAACTAGATTAAAAATCCAGCGACCGTGATTTACGATTCTTTGTTTTGATTCCTAGATGCCATAAACGTAGAAGTTATCCGAAGTAAAAACTACATTAAATAAAATACCAATATCACTTACTGGAAAAATTCAAGCGTTCTATTCCGTTTTAGAAGTTATATTCCGTCACTACAGTTATTATGTCTATTAATTTTAACACACTATCCAACATTGAACGAATCCGTATCTGTGTAACTCTACTAACTCCTAATTCAAAATATTTCTGATGTTTTGACTCATTAGCGTAATGTCCAGAGAACGTGTTTGATATTTGTTTGTTGACCACGAAGTACTATAGTGAAGACAGATCCGTGACAATCTGTAAACACGATGTTCAGAGGAGGTTGTTTAAACTATCCGTAAAAAGTTTGTTGTCAAAATACAAGATATATGTTTCGCCTGTAACAAAATAGTATAGACCAGATCTCTGATTAGGTAAAAAACGTCAATTTCTATCATACGTTCAGTTATGGAAGGGAAGAAAAGAAACGAGCAAACATTTTTCAATTCATGAAAAAGAGTTATTTCCCTTGTATAATTTATATCGTGTGTTTAAACGTATTCGTGATGTTTGTAATGATCATATAACAACATGTACATAATAAACTATGATTTAATTATTAACATACAGAATGCCGTTCAACATATAGCTACCGCTGACGTCAATTCTCGAACTAAAAGTCTTATAGTTACAGTGGATTCTTATCGGCTGGTACTCGCCGGGACTGGCGAAATAAGTTGCCAACGTCTAAATGTTATCGTCTATTATTATCACCTCATGCGACTTATTTACTATATAGTCTTATGTGACGTCAGAGGGTGACAATCCGTAATGTTAGCCTGTGACATTACATTTCGGCCCGTTTGCCATAACGAAACTGCCCTCACGCGCTGATGCGATATTACTGGGTGCCGTGTTTAGTCAATCTGTTCTATATCCTAGACGCTTTTATGGGCGATTATCAAAATCCACTCATAATTTGACATCCCGTTTAGCAGAAGATAATTTGACAGCGAAAATAACAATGCTTTGTTTCAATATCCGAAGAATACTTAGTGTTTTGACTCAACCAGTACGAAAAGAGCCATATAATTGTTAGCATGTTTGTTGCATTCTTGTCTTTCTTAATTATTGTTATGTTCGGTATAATGGGATGTGGTATTTATGTATTATTATCTGTGTCATGCTCTCTGAACAAACGGGAACATTAAAATAAATAAAATCAAGGGCTGCCAAGTTAACACGTTGCTTGTGTACTAATCTCGCGATTATATTATCATCATGTCTGATTAGTCTTCAGGAATTGAATCAACATTTAAAATGAAAATGAAAATCCAACGTATGTAATCACTCGTTTAATAGCATGGCAAACATATATATTGACCACGGGACCCGATAATTGGTTCGAGCGTTCGAGTTTATGTGGTTCCAGTCAAGCGGAGTCGAACTATATAGATCATAATTATAACAAAAACATTTGGGACCGGAGAATGAGTTCTAGTTTTCCGAAGTGTTCGAATTTACCGAGTTCCAGCCAACGAGAGTCCACTGAATGCCATAAAAAGAATTGGGCCGTTTACGAGCGTACATTCCGGTACGTTATTAGAGAGTTAAATTACGCGTAGAAGTATACCCGTATAACTGCCTACGGTGAAGTACGCATTAAGTTTCTTAAGATGAAAAATAAAAACGTGTTCTAAAAACAATCTCTTACTGAAAATGTGTTGGTTTGAAGCCCGTAAATAAAGCAGAATTTAATCATGTTTTACAGATGATTCTACTGAAACCATGCACTCTTACTGTAGTATGTATTGTGTATCAGCTGACTGGTGTCGTATTGCAAGAGTCCTCAGGGTCCTAGTAGAGCCAGGTAGTTTGACTAACTAATGAAACTACCTGATAGAGCGAACTTAGATAATGAATCACACATGACGATTGTATCTCTTTATTTATGAATATAATTATCATAGTTCCATAATGTTTTAATTCACGGAATCATCTTTTCTGTTTTGATGTTTACGGACTTAGTTAATCAAATTTTCTCCCATTTCAACGAAGCACGTTTTTACTGATTAGAATACTTACTGTTAACATTGTGTCGCATAGTTTCGTGTTTCAGTATAGATTTACAATGTGAGAAGGGCTGTTTTTAGCATTCTTTCAACAGCGCTTGTCAATGTGCCGACATTTATGTTCACATAGTTATTCTGTCATCAGTGATAAACGTACACCAACATGTCCTCAGGTGAAATACGTCATACATGAAATTATTTGTCGCTATGCATTGTTTATAGTTTGCCTAAAAAGTACTTCATGTTAATTACAGTGTTACTGTCGTTGCCACACTTCATCGTAATTATCTATTTTCTTTAGACTCGTGTTATTGTTTTATATATATTTTTTTAACTTTACATTTGTGTTCTTTGTCTTAATAACCGTATTACCTCATACCACTTAGTCTTGTTTTTCTATTTCCGCCATTCGTCTTAATTATATACATTCGTTCTTCTTTTTCACCATTATTCAATACTACATTCGTTCTTCCCTTTTTACCGTCGTTCTTTTGCTTTACAAATACATGTTCGTACCAGTTTTGTTGAGTGTTACAAAATGTCGGGATTCTTGGTTGATTCCTAGAACTAAAGGGACTCTGGAATATAGGGGTTATGTATTAAATGTCGATAAATAAACGAAAGCCTGACTTGCTATAACGTGACTTCAGTATATATACGAGTGGTCCAGATTAGTGATTCCACTGTACAATCGTGTGTTACTATATATACTAAATGCTGAAAACTATGGAAAGCCACAGTACACCCCCGAAGTAGTACTATGATTTGCTATATAAACCCATATCTGTTCTACTACCTCGGAATTATGCCAATTTCCGAAGTAGAAGAACCGTTCAATGTCGGAGTTCATATTATCGTACATCGGGATAGATCATACTACAACTTCGGAGTTTTATTTTCCGATGTAGAAGTATACATACTACTACCTCGGCTTTCTTACTACAACTTCGGAGTTTTATTTTCCGATGTATAAGTATACATACTACTACCTCGGCTTTCTTACAACAACTTCGGTCTTTTACTTTCCGACGTACAAGAAATGCCTAGTTATAAGTACACATTAGTCATACTACTCCAGTGATTTAAATCGACCCCCCCCCCCCCTGCTTGATAGTACTACTTCGGGGTATTGCTCGATACTTCGGCTTTTAATTTATTCCGAGGTATCGTAGTCAGCGTTACTTCGGGAGATTCCACGATACTACGGGGATGATTTTCACGGGAATAGCTTGCAAGCACCGTCTGATCACTGTCACTCAAGTGGTTGGAAACTTACAAGGCCATGATGGCATTTCATTTTCTTCTTTTTAAGGTACGTATTGTGTTTTTGCCTTTAGTAGTGCATAGAGACTGCAGATGAGTTTTAAGGGATTTTTTGTCGAGCTGCAGGGTTCTTAAGTCGCACACTAGTTAACGGCGTCAAATACAACTGAACTGACCAAATTAACAAATACATTTATGGCCATTACATAGGACTAGGAGCTGAATCATGAATTATTCAGAACTGTTTTCATAGATTTACAGTTTCTTTAGCACGTGTAGGGTTTCAGTTCTTTCATAAAACTTGTGTTGTGGCGTTGGCCAGTGTACATAAAGTGTCACTATGTCAGGTGTAAATTGGTCAGCTGTTGGTTCCATGAGGCATGACATAAACTTTGATAAAGTGATTTAGGAGCGAGAAAAATCATGCAGGTCTCGTTTTTTCAGTAAAGTCCATCAAACTTCATAACACATTGAATATAGACCGAAGGGCTTTATGTGAAATGTGTGTTATGAGGTCTGAGGGAGTTTACACTTCGATAAACGACAGGAAATGAAAGTTTAGTCCTTTTATTTCCAATTACAATTGTTTTATTCAATTCTTACAAATGTCCGACATGAACCACTAGAACTCTTTAGTTCGTAAAATCTTACACATATAACTTGATGATGTCATTGTGATATGACGTCATCAGATAGGAATGTAAATAGTAAAATAGTGTGGTTTATTGTAGGATTAAACTTCATTTCTGGTCAGTCATCGAAGTGTTAACTCCCTCTGACCTATAGTCATAAGATGGACTTGTATTATTGATCGTTTTTAATGAGATATGGAATTTAAAATGCATTTATTTCAGGTTTGTGATTACACATTGTGTAATTTAAAGTTACAGATTGAAAAGTGGTCAGATGCTTGCAGACTGCTGAGAACCTGTACCTGAAGCCATTTAATTGCCCCCTCAATGTAGATAGAGGAAAGTGAGATGGAAAATTACAGGTAATAATTTAATAATGAGGTAATATAATGTACATTTGGCTAATGCATAGATTAACCTATCAAATATTTAAATACCTCTGAACATGCATGATGAAGCATCTGTGATTCGAATAAATAAGTTGTCAATTAGTCGCACAATTTATACATGTTATAGTATTTATTTTTTACTTGTTAACTCTGAAATTTTATCATGTATGTGTAATCAACAATTGTATGGCGTGGCTTACAAGTTACATTATCAATGAAACTCCTTTAATATGATGTAATATATCACTAACAAAAAGCTCTTGTCAACCATTATATTACTGCTGTTTACTTCATTGACTTTAAAAAAAATGGACTTGATTTGCCGTGTGGACATGATTGTTTTAGGGTTAGGCATAAATGTGATATGAAAGATTTGCAGTTATTTCCCTAATTAATCTGTATCATTCAGATTGTTATGACCTTCTGCTTTTACATAGATTCAGTAGGAAGTGATTTGGCTAAAAGCTGCAGTGACAAACGGAAGACCAGGAGTGGTTGGGCAATACTTTTTTGAAGCAGTGTTAAATGAGAAAGGTTAGTGTCTGCTGTCACTTTATGAAACATAGTTAAGTTAACTTTATGAAATATCTGTAAGTCTTATTTTTTGGTACAGTAAAAGGTGTGTGTGTTTTTACCGGGTTGTATGCCCCTTTTCAACAATCAGCCATGTGAGGCAGACAGTTCACATATGCATCGTTCCTGGGAAGAACTAATACTAGACTTCCATCCTCCGTAAGCAACTGCCTACTTTCTCACATAAAGAGTTATGGTCGGTAGCCGGGCTCGAACCCACGACCCACTATCACTGAGAGGTTACAGTGATTTGAAGTGACTTTAACCACTCAACCACCGAGGTGGGTCTTAAGATGTGTAATTGGACATTCTCTGCATAAATTTAAATGTAATGATGAATTTGAGGGTAAAAGTCAGAAAAAGGGCTTGAATTCTTCTTTAATTTCATTTTTATACATGCTGACTTGCATATAAGTTGAAAAAAAAAGTTATTGTAAAAAAATACATACTTACAGGCAGGGGGAAATTTGACAAGTATTGGACTGTGTTGATTTGAACTATAGTGATGAAGACAATGTTTTCGTTTGTTCAGGATTTGCAAAAAGACTAAGAGAAGATCATAGCCGAAGAACATTGCTTGGTAGTTTGATTTCAGAGGACGGCCTTAGGTAGTGAATGCTATTTCAGGTATAGGAAATCCATGTCTAATCAAGTTATTTTTATTAGTTACTTGATATAAATATCAAAGTTTGATTAATCATTATTAATATTAATTGCAGAACTTTGCACTACTGATGGTAAATACATTCATGCAGTTACAGCAGCATACTCACTTTATGTTAGCTTAATTAGATAAACTGAAACAGGCTTGAGTCATTGAGACATAGATACAAGAATAAAACAGGCCCTGCTTTTACCTTTAAGTTAGTCTGCAGTATTTTTCAAAGTTTTGTTATACCCCCGCGAACGAGGTTATTATTGGATCTTCACCAAACTTTGTCAAATTGTTTGTTTTAATGATGTAACGGTCAAAACAAATATGGGTCATCTTGGGGCAATAACTAGGTCACCAGGTGAAATCTTAGGAAAAACTTATTAACACTGTTAATGTCAAATTTTGATTGTATCTTCACCAAGCCTTGTCAGAATGCTTGTCTTAATGATATGTATGACAAATTAGAACATGGGTTATCTGGGGTCAAAAGCAATGTCACGAGGTCAAATCTTAAGAAAACCTTGTCTGTGCTGTAGTTTTCATGGTTTTGATTGGATCTTCACCAAACCGTGTCAGAATGTTTGTCTTATTCATATGTAGGACACGTTCTAACATGGGTCATCTGTGGTAAAAACTATGTCACAGATTCAAAACAATATTTTAATGAGTGAACAATGATTTTCATGTGAGCGATATAGGGTCATCTTGGCCCTCTTGTTTTTTAATCTATTGAAATTCTAGAGTCTATACCATTTTGTTTAACAGTTTTTAGTTATTTGTTCTGCTTAAGCTTTGTCTACAGACTGTAAATAAGAAGCTTAGGTCATTGGCCCCTATTTCTTATGATGTCAGTCAGAAAACAAGCTCAGGATGAATTTTTGATCAATTACTGAATATCACCTTGAAAATACTGCCTTTGTAAATTATACAAATATACAAGATAGTAATTTCAAAGAAAAAAATGCAAGACTTCCTATTTCAAAACAGCTTTATCTCATCAGTGGTGTTTTTGTATCTAGTCTTATATAGTATAGAATATTGTTAATTTGCTATCTGACTCTTTACTTTTCAGGATGTACCTACATATCCTCTTACATGCCATTTATTCAATGACAGTCGGATGAGAACAGTGATCCAGATAAAGAAATTGATGGGACTGGATGAGACCAAACAACTACATGCGACATAATAATATGGTACATACATTTTTTTCTTGGGAAAACAGATTCATTTTAAATGATGAAGTATTATCTCAAAAGCAGCCAGGAAATTTAACCCTCCACCAATACACACAACAGACAAACATTTGTTTTCTGAAGCAAACAGGAAGTTGTAATGAATCTGTCAGTGTTCCAACTATCAGGCTTATGTATGTTTGTTTAAGCATTAAATAACTGAAAATGTCTGTGTTTTTTGTGCACATGCTATTTGATTACACTGGATCATAATAATGATGGAGACACCAGATATTACTTATATGGTAATGTTGGAATTAGTCAACCTTAAGTAGTTTCATTAGTTCTCCTTTCTTGATTAGGTGTTATGATACTCTAGCTTCAAAAACATGTGTATGAAACAATCTCATTGTTAGTCATTGCTGTTCCAATTGAGCTTAAACTTTGGATAAGGAATGTCATAACTACTTTCTTTTATTTTTAGGGTTCCAGAATTTCGCTCAAGTGGTACCAGATGCTATAACACAGCAATGTGTCCAACAGTGTACAAACAGTTTTCTTAAATTAGATCATGACTTTTGAAGCCTTCTAGAAGATAATTAAAATTCAACAGGGACTTCCTGAGCTTGGAGAAATTGAAACATTTAATGATGCCTAGACTCTTTATATTGTTCTTACAGATGTAACATTTTACTAACCTCATATTGTGCTACTTATTGTCTTTTGACAATTACACATTTAAGTTTTCAAATAGTTCTTTGTCACTGATTTATAGAACAAGTGCACAAAGTATGTTGAGCTATCCTACTCATCATGGCTTTGGCAACATCACACCTTTGTTAAGATTTTGTTTGCAACTTATTATCTTGCATGTATCTTAGTAATAGTAACCAGTTATCACTATTGATTAACTCTTCACCGAGGTTTTCACTGGCATTATATAAACAAGTCAGATTATTCTGAACCAAATATAATGTTTGTTTGTTTATATGAGTTTCACACCCCTTTTCAACAGTCAGGGTCATATGAGGGGACAGTTCATTTAGCTATAGTTACTGGGAAGAACCAGTACTAGACTCCCATCCTCCGTAAGCAACTACCTACTTTAATGCAAGGCAGTCATGACCCTTTTAGACCAAAATGTTCACAGAAGTGAAATAAACAGGTATCACGAAAACATGACGGTTCACAGACTGTTCAGAAATATCATTTGAGAAGTTTCCAGATGTGTTCATTATGAACCTCACTGTCCTGTAATTACAAGACAGTTCATAGTGCATTTAATGGCTGGTATTTTTTAACAAAGTCAAAGTATAGTGCAATTTTATCAAACTGTTAAAGCTGAATAATTGCAAGGTCGTTGAATGTTGTTTTAGCTTCATACTGTATAAAATATTTCAGTTCATTTCACGACAAGATGTTTCGTTTTATTATAAGTTTTAATACAAATACATTCAACAACCAGTATAAGGAAGATTACTGTACAACTTATGAAAATGATCAAATCTCACCGAAGATAATAATGCATCAACAGTAAAATAAGACAGCTTTAACAATTTAATAAAATAGCACAATACATGAAGAAATTATAATGTAAGGATGTTATTAGTTCTTCATTTTCTATTTATTAGTATTCAGTTTTACAATTATTTCATTTCTATTAAGACAAAATTTCATACCAACAGCTTATTTTCAAAGCATACCGCTCTATACTTCAATTGAACTACAGCTATGTTGACATTATACAGTTTTAAACACCACAGACTAGCAGATTTGTGTGCCTATTGTTGTCCATTATTGAGAACTTATTAGTTACATTATTGCTTGCTGAACATAATACTGCTAATGACAACAGATAAATTCACTATTACCATTTCCTTAAACTAAACATATGGGAAATTTGAATCAGTGCATATCCCTACAAATAGGTGCCAATCATAAAACAATGGTTTATGTAATATACAACATGTATATTAATTTCCCTAAGCTTTTGACATTTGAAATATAGCAATCAAAGATGCCAGTCCTAATTTTGAATCAGTCACTTGCGACTTTTATGCCATTTATAAGTTCTTCAGAATGTTTTTATAATTAAGTAATTTAAATATCCTTCTAATTCTTGTGTATCCACAATATCACATCCAAAAGTGACTTTATAATTAGTTACTGTGTCACCAGGGGTGAACTCCTGAAAAAAAAGACATGAAAGTTCAAAGTGAGAAAATTTCATAATCAGTCTAGCATACACAAAATTGTAAAACTAGAATTTTTATTATACGCATAATTACATATTTAAGATCAACGCGCTGAATTGATAAAATTCTTCGAGAGTAAATCTTGTTCTTAAACAAAATCAATTTAAAGTAGAACATGTGCTATAAATACAAATATGTTAGAGTAAGAATCATTAAATCTCTACAAATGCACTGGTGAAGATTACCATTCATATGTCCTGATAAATAATTTGATCTCTGAAATAAAACTGGTCAATTTGATGTCCCTAATTTTGCAGTATCATTACAAAATACTACTAAATAAGCCAGGCTTTGAATCAATGACTAAATAATGTAACTTTTAACATATCTTATGATTTCGCTTTCAACACATCTGAAGAAGTTACAGTTGAGTTCTTTGAAGTTCTTGCAGTTGTGGTCTTTTTATATAACACCTGCATTCATCATCTGAATCAAATATCATAAAAATAGACATTTAATAACATTATTAAAACTGTATACAGCTAATCCTGACACACAAAAATTTAATTTCAATTATTTGGACATCTAGTTTTAATTGATATGGACTGCCTGAAACATATTTATTTGTATCTTTGTCATAATTAATTGCCCTCGAGAGTCTTAATTATTATTAGTTGTGGTGTACTTTAAAAGCTACATTAAACAAACATCTTTATTATATTAATTATAAACTAACTTGAAATCAGATAACAATTTATATGTTTGAATATCCTGTTAACAAATGTAGGCTTGGGCATCCATGGTTTGGTATACTGAAATGAGGAAAATGAACTAGACAACTATTAATGCATCGTTGTTCAAACAGTTTTTCCATTTGAAAAAATAAAACAATAAGACAGTCAAAAAACTTACCTGAATGGGCTTTAGTCCCACAGTGCTAACAGTACAGTACACCTAAGTGTTTAGTGACGGCCAACATCAAACCATAACGGACCTGCAAAATTAATAATGAAACAAAGAAATACGTTTCTTTGGAAACACATGCCTGATTCATATATGACTTAATATCAGACTGTTCTGATCCCAGGCTTCCAGGTTCAGGACTGAGCATGTAGCACTAGCACATTAAGATTACAGCTATTATCATTCATTGACAAATGATTGTTGTAGCCAGGCCTTGTTCATGAAAAATATTTGATAGGCAAGTAATCATTGATAAATTCTACCTCTAGAGATCCTGTCAAGTGTAGCAATTACATACCTAGATCCTGGGGTCTATTTCGTTAATGAAATAAATGTTAAATGTAGAACTGCAGTCAATGATCAATCAACTCGCCTTCCGAACCTTTCCGATAGAGACTAAGTTTATAAACAATCTCGGTCACTGGAAGCTCGCAGCCGAAATATCGTTAAATCCCCCGAAAGAACGTAACTCACGATACTCCGGTATAGCAAATCTCCCGAAGTAACGTGGTTCTCGATACCTCGGAGTTATGCTTCGTCGGCATAAAATGCGGAGTTGTACTATATACCGATGTATAGTTCAGAAACATCGTTCTTCGTCGGAATTTAAATGCCGAAGTAGTATAATAATGTATGAACTCCGAACTTAAATTCTTACTTCGCCGAACGTTGTTCTTCTTCGTCGGAAAATAAAAATCCGATGTTGTAGTAAGAAAGCCGAGGTAGAAGTATGTATACTTCTACTTCGGAAAATAAAAATCCGAAGTAGTAGTATGATCTATCCCGATGTAGGATAATATGAGCTCCGACATTGAACAGTTCTTCTACTTCGGAAATTGGCATAATTCCGAGGTAGAAGAACAAATATGGATTTATATAGCAAATCATAGTACTACTTCGGGGGTGTACTGTGGCTTTCCATAGAAAACCTCGTCTATTATCAAACATTCTAATAATGTATGTCGGTTGTTATTCAAATCAAAACAATTCAACTTGGCTGTTTATAGGTCTGTGGCGAGTATCCGAGTACTCGTGTATTGAAAACTCGAGTAGGAGTAATCGTCATTACTAAGATTCGTGGTTCGCAATCTTGTTGTTTTAACAATTTAAAACATGTATGTTTTGTTCTTAAAAATCCCTTTTCTCCAAATACATATTGTCTCATCTTTGGACTACTTTGTTTGCCAAGATGTCCAATCTTTACGTAATGATGCTGGTAAATCAATTAGTTGGAAGGAAGTACGTATACATTTAAGCCATAGAACAATTTATATTGATTTACTTCATTTAACTTATTCCTAAAAGAATTAGCTGTCGTCAGGAATTTTGAAATTTTAGATTTAAATTTACTTGATAACAAAAGATTCGTGATTCGATTCGTGGATCGTAAGGCCACAACTTTTTTATTTGTTGGTTTACAATTTTTTTTTTTTTGAAAAGTGACCAAAAGTGAAAAAAAATCCCGTGCCCATGTTCAAATTTGTGCACAACAAACTACCGTATATATATATATACTTGGTCATAAGTCTACTTAGCTAATAAGTCGGGGAATATATATTAGAATGGAAGAAAATGGTATTTAAACTTGATCTATAAATAAGCCAAGTGCATTCAATTATTGCCTATAAGACCTCGTACACCAACAACACAGTGTGGGGACATGTAGAACACATGCTTTTATTAACAATATATAGAGAGAAACATTTTCCAGGGCAGATAACATAACTCAAAAACGAGATCAGTGACCACCAATTTGTTTTCTCTTAAAATGTTTCACGATTTTCATCTTCTTATTTCATGTTTTGAAATTGTGTAATATTGAAGTTGAGATGTCACCACTGGTCTTTCGTAACAAACGCTTGAAAAGTTGAAATACGGCGATGTTTATAATATATTTTATTTTCAGGTCTCAGAATAATGACATTGTGATTTAATCAACATAGCTTGTTATTTTGAAGAGCCAATTTGTATTGTTAATGGGTCGAATTATGTTTCTATTTCATTGGACTAACGCAACGACAGTTCAGTGATATAAGGCGACAGCTGGTTCACCTTGCCAGCTGTCTTGGACTGTATTCTTACCAGTATTAAATTATCCTTCCACAAGGTCTAAGGAATTACTCAGATAAAGGAAATTCGACATTTTCGTCAAATTTTCATAGAAGGGTATGACCTGCCGCGACAGAGAATCGAACATAGATCACTGGGTTGTTACTGTTAGTGCACTAACCACTAGATCACATGGATCACTGGGTTGTTACTGTTCGTGCACTTAACCACTAGATCACATTGATCACTGGGTTGTTACTGTTAGTGCACTAACCACCGGATCACATGGATCACTGGGTTGTTACTGTAAGTGCACTAACCACTGGATCACAGGGATCACTGGGTTGTAGCTGTTAGTGCACTAACCACTGGATAACACGGATCACTGGGTTGCAGCTGTTAGTGCACTAACCACCGGATAACACGGATCACTGGGTTGCAGCTGTTAGTGCACTAACCACTGGATCACATGGATCACTGGGTTGTTGCTGTTAGTGCACTAACCACTGGATAACACGGATCACTGGGTTGCAGCTGTTAGTGCACTAACCACTGGATAACACGGATCACTGGGTTGTATCTGTTAGTGCACTAACCACTGGATAACACGGATCACTGGGTTGCAGCTGTTAGTGCACTAACCACCGGATAACACGGATCACTGGGTTGTAGCTGTTAGTGCACTAACCACTGGATAACACGGATCACTGGGTTGCAGCTGTTAGTGCACTAACCACCGGATAACACGGATCACTGGGTTGTAGCTGTTAGTGCACTAACCACTGGATAACACGGATCACTGGGTTGCAGCTGTTAGTGCACTAACCACTGGATAACACGGATCACTGGGTTGTAGCTGTTAGTGCACTAACCACTGGATAACACGGATCACTGGGTTGTAGCTGTTAGTGCACTAACCACTGGATAACACGGATCACTGGGTTGTAGCTGTTAGTGCACTAACCACTGGATAACACGGATCACTGGGTTGTAGCTGTTAGTGCACTAACCACTGGATAACACGGATCACTGGGTTGTAGCTGTTAGTGCACTAACCACTGGATAACACGGATCACTGGGTTGCAGCTGTTAGTGCACTAACCACTGGATAACACGGATCACTGGGTTGTAGCTGTTAGTGCACTAACCACTGGATAATACGGATCACTGGGTTGCAGCTGTTAGTGCACTGACCACTGGATAATACGGATCACTGGGTTGCAGCTGTTAGTGCACTGACCACTGGATAACACGGATCACTGGGTTGTAGCTGTTAGTGCACTAACCACTGGATAACACGGATCACTGGGTTGCAGCTGTTAGTGCACTAACCACTGGATAACACGGATTACCGGGTAGCAGCTGTTAGTGCACTAACCACTGTATAACACGGATCACTGGGTTGTTACTGTTAGTGCACTAACCACTGGATAACACGGATCACTGGGTTGCAGCTGTTAGTGCACTAACCACTGGATAACACGGATCACTGGGTTGCAGCTGTTAGTGCACTAACCACTGGATAACACGGATTACTGGGTAGCAGCTGTTAGTGCACTAACCACTGGATAACACGGATCACTGGGTTGTTACTGTTAGTGCACTAACCACCGGATAACACGGATCACATAGATCACTGGGTTGTTACTGTTAGTGCACTAACCACCGGATAACACGGATCACTGGGTTGCAGCTGTTAGTGCACTAACCACTGGATAACACGGATTACTGGGTAGCAGCTGTTAGTGCACTAACCACTGGATAACACGGATCACTGGGTTGTTACTGTTAGTGCACTAACCACCGGATAACACGGATCACATAGATCACTGGGTTGTTACTGTTAGTGCACTAACCACTGGATCACCTGGATCACTGTGTTGTTACTGTTAGTGCACTAACCACTGGATCACATGGATCACTGGGTTGTTACTGTTAGTGCACTAACCACTGGATCACATGGATCACAGTGTTGTTACTGTTAGTGCACTAACCTACAGTGCACTAACCACCGGAACACATGGATCATTGGGTTGTAGCTGTTAGTGCATTAACCACTGGTCACTGGGTTGTTACTGTTAGTGCACTAACCCACAGTGCACTAACCACCGGATCACTTGGATCACTGGGTTGTTACTGTTAGTGCACTAACCTCTAGATCACATAGATCACTGGGTTGTAGCTGTTAGTGCACCAACCACTGGATCACATGGATCACTGGGTTGTAGTTGTTAAATATAAAGGTACAAAATACACTAATTCAGAAGTGGTTCAGTGCATAGTCGCAACTATTCTCCATTCACTTTTACTTAGATGGGAACCGGGGCCCCATTTCAAGTAAGAAGTGTTTTATCTCCCTTCTCAGCCTTAAAATACGTTTCACTGATCAATAGTTTCTTAGCTACGAATTCTTAAGTTTAAGAACAATAAGTATTCCTTTTTAACTTTACGATAGGTCATGGGCAGCTCAAAAACACGACCGCTGCCTTTATCATTGCGAGACAGGCCTTTTGTTTTTCGACTGTTGAGTGCGATGTACTAATTTTATGTTCAAATTTATGTTAAAATCCAAACATTTTCACAGGAGTTGTTACGGTCCCTTTCTGACTTAGCTCTCAGGGAGGGGGGGGGGGGGCATTCGTGTCGTTCGGACACATTTTTAGTTTACATAAGAACCGTTGTATTTGCAGGGATTAGAGGTACAACAATGTACCATCAAGTGTTATTTATTTGATTTCGAGCTCCGTGATTATTAGACATAATATATTAGCTTTCGACTATATTTATATTGTTCACTTTTCAAAGTAACGTTACGCATGTACGTATGTGCGTATCGCGGATCTTATAACTTCATGTCAGTGTAATACTTGTTAGACTTATTTGAAGACCGTGAACATTTTTTCTTCAAAAGAAACGCATTTATTATAAAAGGCACGTTTGTTTTGTCAAACATACATGGGCGTGCGAAGAAAGTAATTTTTTGTGCAAGTTCGAGTGACTCAAAACACATTTATCATGACCACAGTGTTCAAAACATATTTCCACGTAAGTTATATCAAAATAGTTTACATTTTCTGAGAGCTTCATCTTTAATTTGGTATATCATTTACAAAAATCGGTTGAGAAATAAAATAAAACTATAATATAACACATAACACAGATTTACACATTTAGATAAGAACAGTTGATAAAATGGTTTAAAGATTTCGTAATTTCTGTCGTGTCTCCGTAGGTTAGACTCTTACGTAAGATAATTATAGAGAATACATGGTTGGTGCCGGAGATGGATAAGGTTTATCCGGTGAGTGAGATAGCGTATCTTGGCGAGCTTTAGCGAGCCAAGATTTGCTTTCGCAGCGAACCGGATAAACCTTCTCCATCTCCAACACCAACCATGTACTTGATTTATCCTGCTATTCTCATTAAGTTTAGTACATTACTACATTTTTTACTGAAATCCGTTCTTTTTCGCTAAATTATGTGACGTACCGTGCACTAATGTATTTTCATTTGTGACGTCACTTATTATGACATCATACGGAGCTTTACACCCTTTAAAATGGAAACAAAGCATTTAAAGTTTAATATTTAATACTCAAAATAGCATTAATGCAGTTCACATATGACAACAAGTATAAAAATCTCTATTTTAGCTTTAACAGAGCGTGGGAATCTTAAAATGATTTGTATTTTGATCACGTGACGCACTGACGGGAGATAGATAAGTTTATCCTGCAGGTCTATCTCCTGCACCTAATGAGCGTGATAGCAGGATAAAAGAATATATTGATGGAACAAGGCCCAGATCCGCTGACAGATGTAATAATGAAAATATGTCCGGTAAGTGGCATATTTGTGTCATCAAAGTCGCTGCACTTGGATATCAATCGACTAAAACACCTTTGTTCGTTTCCTATCTTGTTATACGACTAACCAGGCGTAAACGAAGGTTACAGTATTGGCGATTAACATTATGTTGGTTGCTATAATGATTAAAAAGTATATTCGTAGTATAATCATGACATGCAGTTGTCAGGATAGGATTAAAGTTTGCATACATTTTACATTGTTCTATTCTAGTTCACGAGTTACACAAGTTTTGTTCATTGTCAACCATTCTATTCATTGTAGTTAAAAGATTCACCCAATAATTTCACTAATTTGTCATTAAAAGGTCTGTAAAAGTTCTCAAGTAGTTTTCTGGTTTCTGGTAACATCTCACCGACGTCTCGATCACTCTGCTTACGGGTGTTAGCTTGTTTCTCTTGATCAGCTATTACTTCTAACAGCTCGTCATTCACAGATTCTGAAAAGTCTAAAATTAGTTTTTAGGTCTCGCGAGAAAGGGGATTGTAATCTTAAAAACAGATGAGAAAAATAACATTTTTCTAAAGTTCTGTCCTTATAAATTATGACAATCTGTACTAGGATATTAGTTATTTATGGGAATTTGGCAACTGGTGTGGTTTGTTTCTACTTTGCTTATCAAATGAGTTTGTACAATTATGTTATATTATATTTCTCTAAGACTCCAATGTTATTTGTTATATACACTGAGTCGAAATGCTTTATTGAATACAAGTCCACCTGGTAATTAACCAGGTGTGTTCGATGATTTTACAAGGTGGGAGCTTTGAAATTCAGCTTAATGTATAAGTTAGTCTGTCGTGGATATATTTACGAGGTTTTAAAGTAACACTCATGTTGATTTTAGATGGGAAATGACTTGATTTACCAATACACTACTTACCCAAGTCTAAAAATGTAAACAATCTCTTCATATAGTCCGAAGTGTTAACAGAAAAGTTTTCTAGTTTTACCGGCATCACTTGATCACGTGGGAAGACACGGAAGTATTCTTCTAAATGTAAGGAATATATTCCTATCTGCATTCTTATCTACAACATTCTAGTAGTTATAATTGTAAGCAAGAGAAATTGTTTAGTGAATTTATTGTATATCTACAACATTGTAGTAGTTATAATTGTAAGCAAGAGGAATTGTTTAGTGAATTTATTGTATATCTACAACATTGTAGTAGTTATAATTGTAAGCAAGAGAAATTGTTTAGTGAATTTATTGTATATCTACAACATTCTAGTAGTTATAATTGTAAGCAAGAGAAATTGTTTAGTGAATTTATTGTATATCTACAACATTGTAGTAGTTATAATTGTAAGCAAGAGAAATTGTTTAGTGAATTTATTGTATATCTACAACATTGTAGTAGTTATAATTGTAAGCAAGAGAAATTGTTTAGTGAATTTATTGTATATCTACAACATTCTAGTAGTTATAATTGTAAGCAAGAGGAATTGTTTAGTGAATTTATTGTATATCTACAATATTGTAGTAGTTATAATTGTAAGCAAGAGGAATTGTTTAGTGAATTTATTGTATATCTACAACATTGTAGTAGTTATAATTGTAAGCAAGAGGAATTGTTTAGTGAATTTATTGTATATCTACAACATTCTAGTAGTTATAATTGTAAGCAAGAGGAATTGTTTAGTGAATTTATTGTATATCTACAACATTGTAGTAGTTATAATTGTAAGCAAGAGGAATTGTTTAGTGAATTTATTGTATATCTACAACATTCTAGTAGTTATAATTGTAAGCAAGAGAAATTGTTTAGTGAATTTATTGTATATCTACAACATTGTAGTAGTTATAATTGTAAGCAAGAGGAATTGTTTAGTGAATTTATTGTATATCTACAACATTGTAGTAGTTATAATTGTAAGCAAGAGGAATTGTTTAGTGAATTTATTGTATATCTACAACATTGTAGTAGTTATAATTGTATGCAAGAGGAATTGTTTAGTGAATTTATTGTATATCTACAACATTGTAGTAGTTATAATTGTATGCAAGAGAAATTGTTTAGTGAATTTATTGTATATCTACAACATTGTAGTAGTTATAATTGTATGCAAGAGAAATTCTTTAGTGAATTTATTGTATATCTACAACATTCTAGTAGTTATAATTGTAAGCAAGAGAAATTGTTTAGTGAATTTATTGTATATCTACAACATTGTAGTAGTTATAATTGTAAGCAAGAGGAATTATTTAGTGAATTTGTTGTATATCTACAACATTGTAGTAGTTATAATTGTAAGCAAGAGAAATTGTTTAGTGAATTTATTGTATATCTACAACATTGTAGTAGTTATAATTGTAAGCAAGAGAAATTGTTTAGTGAATTTATTGTATATCTACAACATTGTAGTAGTTATAATTGTAAGCAAGAGAAATTGTTTAGTGAATTTATTGTATATCTACAACATTGTAGTAGTTATAATTGTAAGCAAGAGAAATTGTTTAGTGAATTTATTGTATATCTACAACATTCTAGTAGTTATAATTGTAAGCAAGAGAAATTGTTTAGTGAATTTATTGTATATCTACAACATTCTAGTAGTTATAATTGTAAGCAAGAGAAATTGTTTAGTGAATTTATTGTATATCTACAACATTGTAGTAGTTATAATTGTAAGCAAGAGGAATTGTTTAGTGAATTTATTGTATATCTACAACATTGTAGTAGTTATAATTGTAAGCAAGAGAAATTGTTTAGTGAATTTATTGTATATCTACAACATTGTAGTAGTTATAATTGTAAGCAAGAGAAATTGTTTAGTGAATTTATTGTATATCTACAACATTGTAGTAGTTATAATTGTAAGCAAGAGAAATTGTTTAGTGAATTTATTGTATATCTACAACATTCTAGTAGTTATAATTGTAAGCAAGAGAAATTGTTTAGTGAATTTATTGTATATCTACAACATTCTAGTAGTTATAATTGTAAGCAAGAGAAATTGTTTAGTGAATTTATTGTATATCTACAACATTGTAGTAGTTATAATTGTAAGCAAGAGGAATTGTTTAGTGAAGTTATTGTATATCTACAACATTGTAGTAGTTATAATTGTAAGCAAGAGAAATTGTTTAGTGAATTTATTGTATATCTACAACATTGTAGTAGTTATAATTGTAAGCAAGAGAAATTGTTTAGTGAATTTATTGTATATCTACAACATTGTAGTAGTTATAATTGTAAGCAAGAGAAATTGTTTAGTGAATTTATTGTATATCTACAACATTGTAGTAGTTATAATTGTAAGCAAGAGAAATTGTTTAGTGAATTTATTGTATATCTACAACATTGTAGTAGTTATAATTGTAAGCAAGAGAAATTGTTTAGTGAATTTATTGTATATCTACAACATTGTAGTAGTTATAATTGTAAGCAAGAGAAATTGTTTAGTGAATTTATTGTATATCTACAACATTGTAGTAGTTATAATTGTAAGCAAGAGAAATTGTTTAGTGAATTTATTGTATATCTACAACATTCTAGTAGTTATAATTGTAAGCAAGAGAAATTGTTTAGTGAATTTATTGTATATCTCGCCATTGTAGTAGTTATAATTGTAAGCAAGAGGAATTGTTTAGTGAATTTATTGTATATCTACAACATTCTAGTAGTTATAATTGTAAGCAAGAGAAATTGTTTAGTGAATTTATTGTATATCTACAACATTGTAGTAGTTATAATTGTAAGCAAGAGAAATTGTTTAGTGAATTTATTGTATATCTACAACATTCTAGTAGTTATAATTGTAAGCAAGAGGAATTGTTTAGTGAATTTATTGTATATCTACAACATTCTAGTAGTTATAATTGTAAGCAAGAGGAATTGTTTAGTGAATTTATTGTATATCTACAACATTGTAGTAGTTATAATTGTAAGCAAGAGGAATTGTTTAGTGAATTTATTGTATATCTACAACATTCTAGTAGTTATAATTGTAAGCAAGAGGAATTGTTTAGTGAATTTATTGTATATCTACAACATTCTAGTAGTTGTAATTGTAAGCAAGAGAAATTGTTTAGTGAATTTGTTGTATATCTACAACATTGTAGTAGTTATAATTGTAAGCAAGAGAAATTGTTTAGTGAATTTATTGTATATCTACAACATTGTAGTAGTTATAATTGTAAGCAAGAGGAATTATTTAGTGAATTTATTGTATATCTACAACATTCTAGTAGTTATAATTGTAAGCAAGAGAAATTGTTTAGTGAATTTATTGTATATCTACAACATTCTAGTAGTTATAATTGTAAGCAAGAGGAATTGTTTAGTGAATTTATTGTATATCTACAACATTGTAGTAGTTATAATTGTAAGCAAGAGGAATTGTTTAGTGAATTTATTGTATATCTACAACATTCTAGTAGTTATAATTGTAAGCAAGAGAAATTGTTTAGTGAAGTTATTGTATATCTACAACATTCTAGTAGTTATAATTGTAAGCAAGAGGAATTGTTTAGTGAATTTATTGTATATCTACAACATTGTAGTAGTTATAATTGTAAGCAAGAGAAATTGTTTAGTGAATTTATTGTATATCTACAACATTGTAGTAGTTATAATTGTAAGCAAGAGAAATTGTTTAGTGAATTTATTGTATATCTACAACATTGTAGTAGTTATAATTGTAAGCAAGAGAAATTGTTTAGTGAATTTATTGTATATCTACAACATTGTAGTAGTTATAATTGTAAGCAAGAGAAATTGTTTAGTGAATTTATTGTATATCTACAACATTGTAGTAGTTATAATTGTAAGCAAGAGAAATTGTTTAGTGAATTTATTGTATATCTACAACATTGTAGTAGTTATAATTGTAAGCAAGAGAAATTGTTTAGTGAATTTATTGTATATCTACAACATTGTAGTAGTTATAATTGTAAGCAAGAGAAATTGTTTAGTGAATTTATTGTATATCTCGCCATTGTAGTAGTTATAATTGTAAGCAAGAGGAATTGTTTAGTGAATTTATTGTATATCTACAACATTCTAGTAGTTATAATTGTAAGCAAGAGAAATTGTTTAGTGAATTTATTGTATATCTCGCCATTGTAGTAGTTATAATTGTAAGCAAGAGGAATTGTTTAGTGAATTTATTGTATATCTACAACATTCTAGTAGTTATAATTGTAAGCAAGAGAAATTGTTTAGTGAATTTATTGTATATCTACAACATTGTAGTAGTTATAATTGTAAGCAAGAGAAATTGTTTAGTGAATTTATTGTATATCTACAACATTCTAGTAGTTATAATTGTAAGCAAGAGGAATTGTTTAGTGAATTTATTGTATATCTACAACATTCTAGTAGTTATAATTGTAAGCAAGAGGAATTGTTTAGTGAATTTATTGTATATCTACAACATTGTAGTAGTTATAATTGTAAGCAAGAGGAATTGTTTAGTGAATTTATTGTATATCTACAACATTCTAGTAGTTATAATTGTAAGCAAGAGGAATTGTTTAGTGAATTTATTGTATATCTACAACATTCTAGTAGTTGTAATTGTAAGCAAGAGAAATTGTTTAGTGAATTTGTTGTATATCTACAACATTGTAGTAGTTATAATTGTAAGCAAGAGAAATAGTTTAGTGAATTTATTGTATATCTACAACATTGTAGTAGTTATAATTGTAAGCAAGAGGAATTATTTAGTGAATTTATTGTATATCTACAACATTCTAGTAGTTATAATTGTAAGCAAGAGAAATTGTTTAGTGAATTTATTGTATATCTACAACATTCTAGTAGTTATAATTGTAAGCAAGAGGAATTGTTTAGTGAATTTATTGTATATCTACAACATTGTAGTAGTTATAATTGTAAGCAAGAGGAATTGTTTAGTGAATTTATTGTATATCTACAACATTCTAGTAGTTATAATTGTAAGCAAGAGAAATTGTTTAGTGAAGTTATTGTATATCTACAACATTCTAGTAGTTATAATTGTAAGCAAGAGGAATTGTTTAGTGAATTTATTGTATATCTACAACATTCTAGTAGTTATAATTGTAAGCAAGAGAAATTGTTTAGTGAATTTATTGTATATCTACAACATTGTAGTAGTTATAATTGTAAGCAAGAGAAATTGTTTAGTGAATTTATTGTATATCTACAACATTGTAGTAGTTATAATTGTAAGCAAGAGGAATTGTTTAGTGAATTTATTGTATATCTACAACATTCTAGTAGTTATAATTGTAAGCAAGAGGAATTGTTTAGTGAATTTATTGTATATCTACAACATTGTAGTAGTTATAATTGTAAGCAAGAGAAATTGTTTAGTGAATTTATTGTATATCTACAACATTGTAGTAGTTATAATTGTAAGCAAGAGGAATTGTTTAGTGAATTTATTGTATATCTACAACATTGTAGTAGTTATAATTGTAAGCAAGAGAAATTGTTTAGTGAATTTATTGTATATCTACAACATTCTAGTAGTTATAATTGTAAGCAAGAGAAATTGTTTAGTGAATTTATTGTATATCTACAACATTGTAGTAGTTATAATTGTAAGCAAGAGGAATTGTTTAGTGAATTTATTGTATATCTACAACATTCTAGTAGTTATAATTGTAAGCAAGAGGAATTGTTTAGTGAATTTATTGTATATCAAAGCAATTAGAAGCATTTTTTTCAAAGCGCACGCGTACATTTGCGTGCCTTTTTAGAGGTTCACGATTGAATATTGTGCTTTGTTCACAAAGCTGATAAACTCAGAAACATGAGTCGGTGAATTAAAAACACAAATGTATCATCCTTATGTTCAATAAATTCTATGACATTGTCATAGTATCACAACCTCATTAAGTAATTCACCAATTTAGATACAAAATTGTACTACATTGGACATTTAAACACATTTATCAGTAGTTACCCTTTGAAATATTGATTTACCATCCTTGAATTCCTTATATACACAATGTCGCAAACTGTAGGTATTAAAACAGTCTTCCGCAAGTTTGAGAACTTCAAGGACTTCGTCGTGGAATTCTCGTGGAGTCCCATGATGAAAGTATAAAAAATCTGAATACAACCTGTAATATATAGAATGTTTGATCTGCTCATTATAATAAGGAAGTTTAATTACTTGATTACTGGTGTACATTAGCAACACGTGTTTAATCTTGCTTGTACTATAACTTATAAACAGGACAGGAGGTGTTTGTCAAACACGGATGCCCTCTTGGACGTGCCAATTGGATGGTAGTTTTCTGTTATTGATCTGACAATGATTTACACTGAGATTACCTGTGACCTACTGATCTCAAAATCAATAGTGAAGACCAACCTCCGGACTAAGTCTGAGGAACATAGTCCTGGTTTTTGTGCTGAAGGTCGCTGTGACCTTGACCTTTGACTTACTGGTCTAAATATCAATAGGGGTCATCTACATGTTATGATCAACCTCTACATTAAGTCTGAGAACCTTAGGCCAAATCATTCTATAGTTGTAGGTCGGCCAAGGTTTGTTTATGTACGGAAGGACTGACCGACCAAAAAGTGCAAAAGAGCGGGAATACAATAAATAAAAATTAGGCCACACCAAGGCATACTTCACTGAGGTATGTTCATACAATCTATAAACAATTAGATACTTTACATGCATTGATTTTGTTTAATATCGTTTTATAACCATTTGGATACCAATTAAGGTGACAGGAAAGTTTTACCTTGTGATAGGATTTCTAATCATGACAATGAATTTAGTTCGTGGGTTCAAGTTGTGTAGTATATCTGCATTTGTATATGGCAGCTCCGTGAGATTTTGGATTGCTGGATGTTTACTTAAGTAGTAATTATCCCAAAGAGTTGATGCACTACAGTCTCCTATGAAAGAAAGAAACACAATAATTAAACACGTTTTATAAAAAGCGAACAATTTAACATGCAACTAATCTGAAGTGTTACACTCATGAAGCAGCCGTTTTATTTATTTTAATAGTATGCGTGTTTGGCAGCAATTCTGTGTTATTTCAAAGGTACGTTTGAAGGCTGGCGTGTATCATACCGAAAGACCAACCAGGACTTATACGTAAGGATAGAGAGAATACAGCCTAAGCAACTACATGTATTTTAAACTGACCGTCATAATATTAAATAGTTGATAAGTTTGATAAGTGTATTTCTTAATTACCAATTTATATTTAAGATAACGAAACAAATAGTTAAAGTAGGGATGGTGTAATGTAGAGAGGGTCTTGTAGAGAACCTTTAGTGTTGAGACTAGTTGGGTGTTGGAAGGTCCCCGTAGCTATCATGACAAATTGTTGGTTTAAAGAAATCGTATGGAGAGAACTTGGTGCGGTGATTATCCTGTAGGTGATTTAATAAGTTTGTGAAATTGTTTGAAACATCATTTGAGCAGCAGAGAAAATGATATACTTACCAAATATCATGTTATGATATACTTACCAAATATCATGTTATGATATACTTACCAAATATCATGTTATGATATACTCACCAAATATCATGTTATGATAGCCTGTCTTATCTCTAGTTTGTATTATCTCGATCGTTCCTTTGGTAAAATACAATGTCGAATAATCTTTCAGAGTGCTTAAACTGGATGCTGAATAAGAAAACATAATGATTGAGAAGTCTCTATTAAACACAACATGTAATCGGCACTTTCGGAAAAAGCATTAAATAATCACACGTGCGATCGGGACAAATGTGTTATTACAGTAGATAGCATTAATTACAATGACACGACGATGATATTTGATTAACATTTCAATCAAAGCCAATGCTGGAATTAGATGAAATTAACGATAATGATTATCATAGAATAATAAAGCAAACAGTAATCAGGATCACTTGGTGATTTTTTTCAGCTGTACTGGTGGACGCGTATCCCAAGCGTACACCTGGCTAGAACCATCGACTATCTGTGAGCTAGATGGAGAGCTTCCTTTCGTGTTAAAGTTGTCTAATTCAGGTAGGTGGGATTCGCGCTTACAGCGGTGAGGAGCTAATGATAAATATAACCCCTCAACCACGGATACCTCCTTATGGAATTTAATGGGAGTAGATATTTTGCACACACTGATATATTTCCTTGTTAACCAATGTGGTTCCTTCGGCACGCTTGAAGATATCTGTGGATGTTGAGTCAGTCGACGGTTCATGTCAGTTGTCCCCGCCTTTGGTGCACCAACCATGTAGAAGTACGGAATACAGAGTACTGGTAACGCTTCGTTGTCGTCAACGCGGTCAGGGTTTAGCCAACACGGGTTTTTATAATTTGGTAAGAATTCGAAAGGACCCTGAAATATAGTAATACTATGTTATTGTATAAAATGTACTTAGTTTATACTCATGCGACAAAATACACCAGGTTTAGAACTATTTTAACTCAGAGGAGACACAACAGATTATCTCCCTTACAAATGAATGTAAAAATGCAAATGAACTAATAGCGGCAGGGCACCAGACATAACAACTTAACAACATGATACACAAATAAGTTGAAACCATAGATTTTCCTATATGTTTGTATATATCATAGCCAGTAAGTGAATGCAATTTCTGCTGCAGCAAGGTTATGATTCCAGCTTTCGATGCTCACAATTCAAAGTAAATCTGGATGGAATAAACATTAATTCTACAAGAAATTACGGAACTATATGTTTGAAAACATCAAAAACAATTTGACTGGCTACTAAATGGTTTTCTTACCCAATAGAGTTTCATTTCTAGGAAAATCAGTACAGTATGTTGCAGACAGAACTTCGCTAGAAAGCATGCAAACATTAACGAATGCGATCGTAACGCTGTCGTCTAGCGCAGTGACGCTGAGGGATCCGACACAACAAAAAATGACTCTTACAGTTGCTCGAGAGAAGGCCGCTCTGGAGAGGTTGCACTGTGGTGATAAAATAAATGACACCATTCATTCTTTATTGAATATTTAATAATATAATGTTGCATCTTACTACTGTCATCAAATCCTCTGGTGGAATAGAACTATTTCTTTTCACATTTAAAAGTTCTTTGCGATCTTTCATAAGCTTGATTTGCTTTAATCCTATCTCACTGATTTCTGCCATGTCTAGCATACTGTCAATGTCAAGCATGGCAACTTCTTCTGTTGTTTGAACCGGGTTCTCCTCATTTCTTGCACTTCTGAAGTCCTTAAATATAAACATCAAAGTTTGTTTTATTTTTCATTTCCATTATCAAAGTGTCCAGACTCTACATCGATTTAAACATTACAACCTTGGAATGTTCATTGTTTTCTCCACGTTCCTGGTGTGTGATGTTCTTTCTATGATTGATTTTACACCGTTTACTTCATAGAAAGTATTTCATTTTAATTTTCAGTTTAATGTATTACGTCCCTAATACTGTACTTTTTAGAAGTATCTGCTCCAAGCTACAACTAGATATCAATATCATAACAACATTACTATAGCCCAAGTATCATTTTTTTAATTACCTTGGATACTTCAATTCATATTACGACAGAGTTTAAAAAATTTATTAGTGGTGTTGCCCTTGTTGAAAAATATCAATTCCTTCAGATATTACAAGTTGACCAATATTTTTCTTTATTAAACTACATGTAAAACCTCAATTATCCGAACTCGGATTATCCGAAAACCTGATCTTATCAGAAATGAAATTTCGGTCCCGAATTTTCCTCTATATAATTTAATGTAAATAAACCTCGATTATCCGAATCGTCTAATCCGAATACCATGGCTTATCCGAAGTGATCAACAGGTCCCTACAATCATCCGAACGCGCATTTTCACACCTGTTATCCGAAGTCGACAATTAACTCTGATCGATCAGACAAGTTCATTGTAGGATTTCTTTAACGTGTCAAAAGGTCTGAACAACAAATCATTAAACCACTTAAAGGAGTGTTGGTCTGGATCATTGTTTGCAGAAATGGGAACAGAATTAGCCTATTACAATACGGATTCACCTTTTATTTTTCGCTTCATTTATAAATTGCATCATAATTTCACTTTAATAAGCAACTACCGTAGTATTAAAAATGTTCATTTTACTTTTCAAAGTTTATTAAATTGACAAAAATACACACGACCAATATAAATTACTCGCACTCAATTTAAAATCATACATTTTCGGAAAATGAATACAAACACGATAAGCTAAGATGTCTTAATTAGGACGACGACGATTTGTGTGACGCTCGTAAGTGTTTGTGACTGTAGCAATAAAATGAAACTTGGCGTTGGATTTTTATTTTATTTCTGTTTGTTATTTATTTAAACAGTGGGCATATTCTATATCCCGGGTATATTTCATTTCATGATTTCATTTTATCGATGGATTTACGTGCTTTGTAACATGACATGTGCTACCGTTTGGGTTTTCATTTGTATTTGGAATCCTCATGGCTTTGACGAATCGATAATGGTACAAACTACTCATACATTTGTTGTTACGTCAAACATACACATTTTTTCGTATAATATATTTTTTTCGTAAATACAATATGAAATATAACATATTAACTTTGTTGTTATTATATCTATACGTGTACGCTATATAGATGGGAGTTATCCCCTTTATTTTCATACAATTGTCTAGATTTCCCTTACCCTGGATTATCCGAAACCCCGGATTATCCGAAGTAATTTTTCGGTCCCGGCGACATCGGATAATCGGGGTTTTACTGATTGATACAGTGTTATTGCACCTTTTGTACCTTGAGTTTTCATTGAAATGGAAGTTGTTTTTTCGTTAATGTTTGAAAAATTAGCTACTTCCAAACACTTCAATGCATATTTATAGGGAAAATAACCCAAAAGAATGTCATTTTTTTAAAATGGTTGCTAAATCATTATTTATCATGGAAATCTATAAATCATATAATTATTTCTAAAATCTGTCCGCCCCATTTGAGAAAATAAGTTTGGTTTAATGATCCTAGTATATCAATAAGACATTTCTGATATGGAAAATTAGATACCTGTTTTATATATCCTAGGGATTTGGTAGTGTAAGTATTGCTGTCAAAATATAGCGTAAACAATGGCACACTTCCCATGCATACTATGGTGAAGAATAACCCAAATTTTCGCTTCATCTGAAAATATAATCACTGAAATAGCAAATGCCTTATGTTTGAAACAACTCAGTTACTATACCTATTTAATTGTGTGTAAATTTTGTTTGTAAGCTGGTAAATTTTCCTGTTCTGAATTTAATGATTGAAAAAATAATCAAGTCGAGCATTTCAAATAAGGAAATCTGTCACATCAACTTCCAACATTGTGGACTTTTAGTATTATCCGTTCGCCATAGGAACTAAACATTCCAATAATCTCGGATATTTTCCCTGTTGTAAACACTAGGATGCGCAATGGAACATGCTTAGTTTTGCGATGAGAACACGCACCATTAGATTCAACAACGAACTCGTACAGGTTATCTCGTTCCACGTGATTTCTTTTTAAATGTAACATTCAAACTGACATTACACCAAACTATAAAATTATCTTATCAACATTACCAGTGGTTAGTGTGCCGGCGATACGGATGCATGCCTCCTTAACCATGTATACATGTATTGCATTCTCTGTATAATGCAAAATTGGTAAGATCAGACTCACATACTTTTTTAAATTACCAATTTGTTACCATTAACTATACAGATTTACTATTAACATACAGGGTGATAAAAAAACGTCCCATAATTAATGCTTAATAACTCCATGTTGAATTTATTTAGCATATTTATAATTTTGGTATTAGTAGACAGACTATAGAATAAATTATGTTGTATATACAGCAATACAGAAGAACATCATGCAATGTCATTGTAATGTCAATGACGTAATCTATGATATCGTCATATTCTCAGAGTTCCAAATGGCTAAACATACAAAAAATGTATGATTGTACAACGAACTGGGCAAATAGTCTGCATTAGTTGAAGGAAATCTTAGCTGAAATGAGTATCCAAAGTCACTAGTTCCATCTAGGAAACCAATACGAAGCATTACGTTATAAGGTTAGACCACAGGGAATGTAACATATATCAAAACAGTAATTTGTGGAAGATCTTGCTGTGGGCATCCAAACTTGAATTATACTGAGTGCGTTCATCAAGTTATAAAGGAAACCCCGGGTAACCTCCGAACATACTTGAAAATACTAAATTATAAGTTTTATCATGAACTTAGAAAACGACTGTTGAATAATCATAGTGCCAATGATTCTGCTCCTCACTTTTGTTGTGTTGGACAATTTCAAAATCTCAAACCGACCACTGTATGTGATTTGAAACAATCAGCAGAGAAATGATCTTGATCAATCAGCAAACGTGTAAAGACGTCAGTGGTAACTTTTGACGTGGTCTTACACTGGTTATAGAAAACAAGGGTGTTCATTTTGAGTATCTCTTGTAAACATCATACTTAAAGATAGGTAGATAGTTTGATCAAATAAAATCTTACATGTATTTGCTTAATTTGTGTTAAGTTTAAAATCACATATCATAAACAGTAAAATACTTTTAAGCTTTGTTTGTTTGTGGGACATGTTTTTTGGATCACCATGTATTTGTTTACCTGACTTACATTTGGTGTTTTGTTCACAGGTATGAGATACATAACCATTAGTTGCGCCACAAAACAGCATTAAAGTAAGTTGTATCTTATGCATGTTGGACCAGATGTATATTTCGCGTTTTCAAGTTTTATCAAATTATTACATGTATACAGATTCAGTAAATTCGATCGATAGGTTGTAAACCCCACAGCGTTTATTTAGTTAATGTAACGGCAAATATTTTGTTGAATTTTACGTATATGTTTGAGTGCATATTTTGATGTTCTTCGTACATAAGAAAGCTAAAATGAGCGATAGTGGCTGTAGCTTTATTATTGCCAAGAATACTCGAATACGCTTTCTAACCACCGTCTTACTGGTCCGCATGCGCGGTTTTTACTAAGTCATTCTTTTTATTTTGTATGAAATAATTTGTCATATCACGAAGTTAAATACAATAAGTATCAACTATTAAATAGGTATGATTTAAGTGTTAGTGGCCGAATCTATTTCCTTCATTTATTGCATGAATGTATATTAAATAAAATGATCACCCGCTTCACTGTGCACAGCTGAATTTATCTGGTTGTGTGTTCTGATGTATGATAACGCCACTTCTGTTCGCCTGTTATTGCATTTATGTACTTCAACCTAATTTTATGTATCTCATCTCTTTACCCAGATGAAACCCTGATATGTTATAGAACAGTATAGAATAGTCTATTGAGATAAAACAATTCACGTATTTGTATAAATTAAATGTAAGTGTGTACGACAATACGCTGTTCTAAACACATGTCCATACAAAGAAGATGATTCATCACTTCAAGAGTAAACATGAACGAAAATCGATTGTGATTAACAACACTAGAATGAACTTTGAAACCGTCAGCTTGGATGTTATGATGACGAGACATGTGTGTGCTAAGGTTGCTAGTCCCACCACACTGTTTTAAGGTTGCTAGTCCCACCACACTGTTCTAAGGTTGCTAGTCCCACCACACTGTTCTAAGGTTGCTAGTCCCACCACACTGTTCTAAGGTTGCTAGTCCCACCACACTGTTCTAAGGTTGCTAGTCCCACCACACTGTTCTAAGGTTGCTAGTCCCACCACACTGTTTTAAGGTTGCTAGTCCCACCACACTGTTCTAAGGTTGCTAGTCCCACCACACTGTTTTAAGGTTGCTTGTCCCACCACACTGTTCTAAGGTTGCTAGTCCCACCACACTGTTCTAAGGTTGCTAGTCCCACCACACTGTTCTAAGGTTGCTAGTCCCACCACACTGTTTTAAGGTTGCTAGTCCCACCACACTGTTCTAAGGTTGCTAGTCCCACCACACTGTTTTAAGGTTGCTAGTCCCACCACACTGTTTTAAGGTTGCTAGTCCCACCACACTGTTCTAAGGTTGCTAGTCCCACCACACTGTTTTAAGGTTGCTAGTCCCACCACACTGTTTTAAGGTTGCTAGTCCCACCACACTGTTTTAAGGTTGCTTGTCCCACCACACTGTTCTAAGGTTGTTAGTCCCACCACACTGTTTTAAGGTTGCTAGTCCCACCACACTGTTTTAAGGTTGCTAGTCCCACCACACTGTTTTAAGGTTGCTAGTCCCACCACAATGCAGCTTTCTTGATATCGCGGTGACATTACTTATAGATAGCTACGTGTTTCTTTTTTTCGTCAACCGGAAAATCAAAATGTTGTCATATTTTTATATAAAATAACTTGGTGGCTGTTTAAAGTTATTTGGCGCCTCTGCCATTTTTTTCGGTAATCATAGGTTGTTAGTGCAGGTAAAGCTGGCAATTCAAATCTGCTGCTTGAATATTTGTACACATGTTTGAAATTTTAAATGCCAAATCTATACATTTTTCAGGAAATATGAAAATCTTTTCCTCATTTGTTAGGTAAGAAAATCTAAAATTTCTCGACAGGGACGGGCCTTTAATTTAATCTATAGTGATAAACCTAGTTTTGTATTAACAAAAACGTGATACCTCTTATCCATACATTCGCGTAGAACATTGTACCACTGGTTTTATAACTCTACCGATTGCTATATAGTTATGATACACGTGGTATATTGCAAGAGATGTTCATTTTGAATAATACATTGTTTTTGGCTTTTCAAACTGTAAAACTTTTGAGTTTATAGTCCCGTAAGATATGATTTTATCGGTCGTAATAGTTTCTGATTGTCCAAAAACAGAGAAATCCGGTGTTTTTTCCTCTCGTGCATACTTTATAACAAGAACAATTGTTTCCGAAACCACCATAGTATTTTTTTTCAATATCATATTCATAAAACAGCTGTGTGCGCCAGTTGCGTAGCCGAGTGGCGAACAATTATGTCCTTTGACGAAAACACTGTATGTTACGCTCACATCATAAAGTGACGTCGCGCGCTCAATATATTTCCAGTTTACAAAATCAAAAATTCCGATGTAATGAGTATTTCAAGAAGGAAAAGGATTCGTTTCGTCGGTATTTATTATCTTGGGATAATATCAGCCATTGCTTGTTTTTTGCGTATTTTTGTTTAGCAAAAAGCTAATGGGACTTTAATAATTCAGTATTCAAAAGTTTTATTCATAAAGACAGAAAATAGTTCCCATCGCTACTATAGACATGTGAATTGTTTAAAGACACTAGCAGAGCGAGGACATCAGTTAACCGTAACTCCGCCTACTGGATAGATATAAAGTACGGAATGAACTAGATCTCGCGAAATGAAATTCTTCTATTTTTATACATTTGGGTTTATAATATTGTGACACAGAGTTGGTTGATATTTTTGGTACTATCTACTGCATATCTACCAAATATTATTAAAGACATTTTAACTTTCGTTCCTGACGGTACTCTCAGTGCTTTGATTATAAGCATAATAATGTGAAAAGCTATCAATGACATTTTTAGTTTAACTACCCCTATTGTAGAATCAGAGGACTTACTTGACCGGACCATACGTCACATGTTTGTTTCCTTGGTCGGGTTGTACGCCCCTATTCAACAGTCAGAGTCATATGAGGTGGATAGTTCACCTTATCATCGTTCCTGGGAAGAACCAGTACCAATCCTCCATTAACAACTGCCTACTTTCTCACACAAGAAATAGACAGCAGTTGTGCTTAATGTTCTGCTTTCTGGACATAAATAAATGATATTTTTTTCGTATGGAAGTTTAGCATAAAGAAGTCACTGCACAGATACTTTCACGTTCTAATCATATGACTTTCTGTCAAACTGTACCGTCTATCGCCTAGTTTTGTTTTATATATAAATGAATAGCACTAAATATGCGTTTGGTATATCAGAGACGTATACGTCTCTGGGTATATTAATAAAATAATTGATACCGATAATCAATGTTTCTAATGATAAACATGAAACAAAATCTAATCAGCTTTATCTCAGCTACCAATGATTACTAACGTTTGACAATTATTTTATTAATAAAACCTTAAAATGGACTATGTAGATAAGCAATCACTGTTATGAGATATACTTGTGTATGAACGCCAATTCAAATTGACAGCTAATCACGTATAATTATTATGATGCAAAATCTTTAACTTTATGATACAAACATCGAATTTGGCGTTAATGTTCAGCAAGGCCAACTCTTTCAGAAAAGCACGCAAGTCACATAAATATTTCAAAATGGCGGATATATTTTTTAAAATGGTCGACATGGTTACTTGGTTAAACTGGATGGTAATATAAATCTTTAAAAAAGGACAAGACCCTATTTATATATAATATATATGAAATTATTAGAAGTGTGTTAAAAAGTTTTAACGGCCTAAAATACGAATTAAAGAACAGCAAAAGGATCTAACTTGTGACATATGATCAAAATGGCTTGAAGTCCTTTTTTTGTGCAAATCATTATACAACTGGAAAACACTCTTTTGTGATTATTTATGAACAATATATATAATTACAGCTTATGACACGATAACCCTTTGCATATTTTTTCTCGGCTGTTATTTCTTAAAAAATCCCCCTTTTCAGTTTTGTTGAGTTCTTCTGCCTTATTGTCGTGAATCTATTATTTTCTATATGCTTCTCTTACTATGAGATTGACACGTAAAACTGGGTATTAAAATTGCAGTTTCACATAGCAGTGTAAGCTAAACCAAAATTGATTTCATTTGCATCTTTCATTACATCCACTTTTGCAACCACAATTTGTCAATTTTTGTGACAATATTTTTATTTCAAGGTAATTATGGGTTTAGTTATGGTATTTTATGCAGAATTTATTACAATTTTACCATCACAGGTCCGTTACTTCCGCCTGTGTATATAATGGCATAAGTTGAAACCTAGCAATCACGGAGTGGTACGGCAGAACGTGAAATAATCTCATTATGGAAACCTAATTTTCATCTTCAAATAATACTCTTGAATAGACAGATACACTGTATATAAACATGGACCCCCTTGCATTCATAAATACAAACTCATTAATTCGATTAAGATTATTTTTTGACCACGGTCAAAATGACGTTAAATAATTTCAGGTGTCAATAAGCAACGATGACAGTTAACTTCAGTAAATAAAGATAACTATCGAACTATAATGATCAATAGTAAAAAAAACAGCAAACCGTCAAATATTTCCAGCGTACCAAACCTGTACGTGTAGTAGAACAAGTATCATTTTTGTACGTTTTTATTTACGCACCAACACATGAAAAAAGGAAAGACATTTTCATCAGATACAAAATTAATACAAAGAAACAAAAATGTACTTACTGACATTATTCATGTAATTAGTGATAGAATGCGAGATCAACGTGTATGGACATCAAAAAGTCAAACCAACTGTTGTGGATACACTTCCTCCAATATTCAAGTGCATACCATATGTTACGCAGCATTGTTCAATCCAATTTCACAAAAAAAACAATTCCCTGGATTAATGAGGAGTTCATGTGAATATTTAACAGAATCACTACAGATCAACCTCTTCAAGGCAACACCCTTTGTGAGAAGCAAAATTATGTGGCTGTTGTTGGGAGGTTGTTGCTCTAGCGAGGTTAAATGAACGGCTAATTTGTGAACCAGTTTATTGGGACAGTTTACGGCTGCTTATTAAGTTCTTTGCTATATGTTCAAACGTCGAGAACTTTGGACTATATGTAAAATCACCTAAAGCACTTAATTGAAAAGCAAATTTTCTAGAATAGGCGATGTTACCATGGCAACGGCATTTATATGCCTGGGACCGTATTTATTAAGCTTCATAATTTAAGACTTTCTTAAATTTTGACTGAAAAATATTATTATGAATCTGACCAATTTGTACTAATTATTTAAATATGTCAAACTTATTTATCTTATTTTTATCTTAAATATCGACTAATTTAAGATAGCTAAAAAGGTATTTTAAATATTTTAAGAAATTTCTTAAAGCAAGCACATTGTGTTTACCGAATCACCAACAGGACAGCAATAAGATATTGTTAGCTAATATTACAGAGGTAACTAGATTCTATATTTCACTTTATTGATACTATAAGTACTTCTATTTGTAATTCATCATCAACATAATGTTTCGAAAAATCAATCGTGTTTGGACTGATTCTACTGCAGTTATTCATATATTCACATTTTAATATTTACCTTTGAATTCTAATAATAATTCTCGTTTAAATTTGTAAATACGATATAAGATTCCATCTTATTTATTATTTTCGTTCTTTTATAACAAGTGTACACTGACTTACATTTGGGCCTGGCTAATTGACGCACCCTATATGGTTCCTTTCAAGGTAAAGAATATCTATGGTTAGATGTTAACATACACTTTCTCAATATTTCCATCTTTTTATGTACATATATATCAAATTTTATCAACATAATGCATTTCACAATTTTGTGAAAGGAGAAAATACGAACCGGATACTTTCTAGGTTAATAAAATTTCCGGATGCATGCCCCTGGACCTCCTTTGAGTGACCTTTGGGCTGGGCCTCCCTATAGCGCCCTGGCTTAAATTTGTTTCTGGCTACGCCACTGTGTATACATGTATAACTATACGACACATTGATGTAATTATAACACTGTCATTATCAGCAACATCATTACTCAGTAATGTGATAGAAAATTTATTAACTTAGCGCATATGTTACATAATGAAGGGAATATGCTTTGCTGAAATGAGTATTGATTTCTTACAGATATGCGGGCGCAAGCGTGATAGAAATCATTTCGGTTCTATACCTTGGAATTCCATAGCAAGGGCATCTAAGAACATCTTTTGAATTAAGAATTTTCTTTACTAAAATATTTCTTAAGGTATCTAGCTTGGATGTCAGGTCAAATCAAGTTTCACCAATTTATAGATTTAAAAACTAAACCATAATAATTATATACTGATGGAAAAAAGTTTAGCAAGTTCGGAAATGTACTATTCCTGGGGTAAGAGGGTGAAACGAATTCAAATATTAATTGTGCATTTATATTGCAGCTGATACGTATCAATTTCATTCCAGAGAATTGCGGCAGAAGTGTATTATCTATCCGTAAAGGACATAGGAGTCAGAAGTAAAAAATCAGGCAAATTTCTGTACTTGGTGTGTCCACCAAAACCAAAACTGCATTGCATCGCCGTCTCATGCTACAAATGAGCTTTCTAATGACCCGCAGAGGGATTCTGGCCCACTCATGTTGAAGTGCACGTTCAAGGTCACGTATGTCATTGACGTCATGTTATTCTCTCACCTTTCGACCTAAATGGTCCCACAAGTGCACAATAGGCGAGATATCTGGCGATCGTGCGGGCCACTGTAGCACATTTACATTGTTGAGGCGTAAACTATTCTGAGTGTGCCGTGCAGTGTGTGGGCGGGCATTGTCTTGTTGGAAAATTCCAACGTTACGTTGTTGTATGAATGGTACAGCAACAGGCCGGATGATTTCATCACAGTACCTCTGTGCAGTCAAATTGCCAGTCACGGTGATAAGATCAGTTTTCCACCATGGTATATTCCGGCCCAAACCATGACACTGCCACCACTGTAGCGGTCTCGTTGGACGACGTTATCAGGGGCCAACCTTCCGCCCCTCCTCCTCCAAACACGTATCCTACTGTCAGCAAATGACACGTTGAACCGTGACTCATCTGTGAACAGAACGTCGCTCCATTGTCTGCGTGTCCAGTGGCGATGGGTTCGAACCCATTGGAGTCTGGCCTGGCTGTGTCTCGCCGTCAACGGAATTCCGACGTAAGGTCGACATGCTTTGTATGACGTGTATAATAGGCGGGCGTGAAAACACATTGTCATCTATCGTTTATGCTCATAATATCATTCTTACCGTAAATAATGGGGTTTAAAACCAAACTGTGGTAAATTAAAATATTTTTTTAACAGTTGTTCAGGTCAATGGTTCCAATGTAGGTTATTGGAGTGGCTAAATTCTGAAGGTTGAGTTCATCATGTTCAATCCATCAAATGTAATGTTGATGATACCACTAAGACAACTTCAATGTTCATTGTAGACATTAGGTTCAAAGTTTGCTTTAGAGTTTACATCGAGTAGATAAATATCCGTCTGTCATAGAAGTGTAAATGCGTGCGTCGGTGGTACGTGGCACTACATTTCATTTTTCAAAATAATATAAGTTGAACACACTTAGTTCAATTATTCAGTAGTGTTGCAAGGTTAGGTTTGTACACACCTGCATTTTTAAAATGCCTCTTGCGTTTTCAGTGTGTTTTAGCAGACATGTTTAACTATGAAACCGTGCCTCAGAATTTGATGCTTGATTTCATTTTAGTCTATTAGCGGGTTTCAGGATACGGATTATCTAACGAACATTGGACACTGTAAACATCTGAGGCACGGTTCCCTGAATTATTCATTTATAGTAATTTTAAGGCTAATTGTTGATATGTAGTTCTAAATACAGAAGAGTTTATATCGTTGTTCAAAATTTTTTTTAAAGTTCATGTAATATTGGTTTATAGAAGGCCAACCAAATATGCTATTTGTTTCAAATCACTGACAATGGGCTTTATACACTGGATATATTTATGTAAATAAATATGGTTTAGCTTTTAAATGTATAAATTGATGAACTTGATATGACAAGTCATCGAATACCGATACATTAATGAGTGTGCCAAAAACATCAGTGCCGATTATGATGGCGCTCTTGAAATGAAATAGCATTAATAGTATTGCATCTCTTAGTAACAGAGAAAAGCGTAACTAGTTAAATACATATTCATTCGAAACACAGACTTTGTCTGATGAATTTCATGGTTCAACTGTCTGTGCAGGCATCTATGTATGAACAGACACTGAAACACCCAACGTACATTCACAGAACTCGATTAAATGAGAGAAGTTCGGGCTAAGTTCCTGAATAAGAACCACATCAATGCTATAAGAAAGTCTTATTTACTTTGAAGAAAGATATAGGTCCTGCATTGTTATGACCCATTTCATGTAACAAAGACTGTTCAAATGGTACGTGGACATATGATTGACCATGAAAACAAATTAAGTGGTCCATTTGTAATTTTGTACCAGAAGTCAATTGAAATCAGTACCAAAACCATTTCTTGAATTAGTGAGTAAGGTACAATATTGACCAAATATTCAAGCACACGTGGAATAGTGCAACTCCAAGTTTCCTTCGCTATAACTATAACTGTCATAGAGGTATTCATCGTGCAGCAAATGTCCATCTTCATTCCTAGACATACGAACCACCATTTGCTATTTACATCGGCCTTTTGATTTTGTGTTGACAAGGAAACGACATTTAATTGATATCTTGTTTCTGTGCGGTATATATACATAATATAACCGTGTCCTTGAAATTTCCACAATGTTTGGATGAGCTGTTGTTCAGCGATATGGAGTAGTTTGATTCACCATGGACTCTTCACAACATATTATTGTTAACAAATGTTGCTCCACTACAAAATCACCATTTAATGGGACGGACATTTCTTTATTTCAACATATCTATAAGAAGGTTGACGCTGAAAAACAACCACGTTTGTACATTGGCGATAAGCCCGCATCAACCGGGGTACCATCTATACCCGAACAAGACACAAGTATAATTCCAGCACACTTTTCAAAAACTAATCCACCATCTCCATTGCCTGATAACTTTCTTGAAATGCAGACCAGAATCATCAAACAAAATATGAAACTTTGAATATCAATGCCTTCAAAAGGTTTGAATGCATGCCTTGGGCGGCTTCCCATGCCAATGAAAAGCGGGCGTCCTCGTTTCAACTATAGCTGAATGCTCTCTTACCCATCTTACACGAGCAAGCTCATTCCGTTGCCATCATAAAACATTCCATCGATAAAGTCCGGGAAGTTCGCTATTGCCAAACAAATTCAGTGGCAATGGCCAAAGTTCGTTGTTATGTTTGGTGGTTTGCACGTTAAAATGGTGCCTCTGAAAGTTCTTGGTATTATTTTGAAAGATAGTGGGTGAATATCGACACTTACGGTTGCCAATATCGCTACTATTGATGTTGCTTCTAGAACACGACCTGCTCACCCGACCACAGCGTGTGCTCTATATAAATTAATATTTGGTGAATATACGGGATAAATCTGAAACCGTTCTGAACTTCAGTGTCTCTCGATTGAAGTCTGGTCTGACATACGAGAAAAATAAGTTCTCAGATTCAGTTTTGGAACCAGTTTCTTGCACTCAGATAATGACACATATATTTGTCCAATCATATAGAGAAGCAAATTTTGTACTATAAAGTTCTAAACAAACCTGTGTTCCCTTTATTTTTGCATTAGACAACATATATTATATTCGTTCGGGTCCTTATTCATTAACTTGATATGACTTTAATATTTTATTATACCTTTATCTTCAAATAAAGACACAAGGTGTATGTATCTAGTAGAAAGTTAAAGAATGAAGTCTGGGGAGTGAAATCTTCAGTAATATTGAAAGCAAACTGTGGTCTTTTTCACGTCGTTTTTTGTCTTGCCAAAATCGTCAGTGCGATTTGAATGATTTTTTTGAAGCACGAAGATCAAGCTTAACCTTATTCACTTTCAAACAATGGAATTTTGAATAATCATTATTCGAACTATGTCGCAACTCTTGTTCAAGTAGTCGAACAAAACGCGACAATCCAATAGACGAACCTCTTGCCGATGCACTGATTTTTGACGGTGCTTCATTAAAAAAATAGTACTTTGGGGGTTGCGATAACGTTTGATGGCTACATTACATATGTTTTTGTGCCAATTCATGGATTCTGCTTTCTAAGACACTCTCTGATAGAATGTGTTCGATCTTTATCTTCCTAATTTAAAAGCAATGGCAAGAACCGCTCGTTGATCAGGTATAAGATAGTTGTTTGTAAAGGATTCGAACAAAATTTCAAGCAACTGCCATAACTTTTTAAAGATGGATAATAACACTACGGAGCTACTGAATTTGGCTACATATTAAAGCATCTGATGCTATATTTGGGACGAAAGACCAAAATATGATTAGCAACACTGAGGACTACGTAACTATATTGACCACATGCACCCATGAAGATGGTGTCACTAGGATATTTGGCGTATGAAACACACTGTTGATAACGACTTGAAAAAGCACGTGGTGAGGGGTTCTGACACAAACATTATAGTTCTTTCAATGTCTGTTTTCAAAGAAACCAATACTGGCACTATTTGGGTGGAGTTTGGTAAAACAAAAGACTTCAGTTGGTTTCCGGTGCATGAAGTTGTCGAAACAATTGGGCAAAAAGTTATAAGTTCTTCCATTTTATAACGCATTTACCGGATGTGACACCGTGTCGGCTCTCCGTGGAAAGGACAAAAAGACTTGGAATGTAATGTCCATTTTGGTATGCAGCCCTCCTCACAATAAGTCCGGATGACTTCTTTCCTGGAACAATTAACTAATGACTAAAACACCACTAAGGCAAATGGGTCACGATATATGTACCACTACTAGGTCGGGGGGGGGGGGGGGGGCATTTTACAAAATTCGTTTGAATTTACTTATATGTATGTATAAACATACTAGACATGTTATGAAAATGAGCTAAGATAGTATAATCCATTGGTATTGAGAATTTTGATAACAATTTCTGTGATTGAAAATATATTTGGCGGCCATCTTGAAAACTTGGCGGCCATCTTGAATCGAGGCACTTGAGCTTTGGCACGCACCCTAAATCGTTTCTACATATCATTCCCAACATGTGTGCACAATTTGATGCTTGTATGACAATTTGCACTATTTTTTCGTTATTTACCCCGCTAGAAGGTAAATTGATATTACAGTAAATTTATATTACAGTGAAACCTCAATAATCAGACCACCTATGGAACTTTTAAAAATCGCTCACATTATTGAGTAGGTCTTAATACTGAGGTTGAATAATGAGTAAACCAATGGAATTGAATCTGTAAACTGTGGTCCTAATTTGAGTTGCTCTTATTATTGAGGTGGTCTTTAGATGAGGTTTTATTGTATAATGCTTTACTGGAAAATATAGGAAAACAACAATATGCATATATAACATGTTTATTAAAACCTAATATATAAAAACAGGCATCAAGTATGAAACTAGTGAAGAGGAGGTAGTTAGGAGTGAAGAGGAGGCAGTGAGGAGTGAAGAGGAGGTAGTGAGGAGTGAAGAGGAGGTAGTGAGGAGTGAAGAGGAGGCAATGAGGAGTGAAGAGGAGGTAGTGAGGAGTGAAGAGGAGGTAGTGAGGAGTGAAGAGGAGGTACTGAAGAGTGAAGAGGAGGCAGTGAGGAGTGAAGAGGAGGCAGTGAGGAGTGAAATGGAGGCAGTGAGGAATGAAGAGGAGGCAGTGAGGAGTGAAAAGGAGGTACTGAGGAGTGAAGAGGAGGTACTGAGGAGTGAAGAGGAGGTAGTGAGGAGTGAAGAGGGGATACTGAGGAGTGAAGAGGAGGTACTGAGGAGTGAAGAGGAGGTACTGAGGAGTGAAGAGGAGGTAGTGAGGAGTGAAAAGGAGGCAGTGAGGAGTGAAGTGGGGGCGGTGATGAGAGAAGAGGAGGAACTGAGGAGTGAAGAGGAGGTAATGAGGAGTGAAAAGGAGGCAATGAGGAGTGAAGAGGAGGCAGTGAGGAGTGAAGAGGAGGTTCTGAGGAGTGAAGAGGAGGCAGTGAGGAGAGAAGAGGAGGCAGTTAGGAGTGAAGAGGAGGCAGTGAGGAGTGAAGAGTGGATACTGAGGAGTGAAGAGGAGGTACTGAGGAGTAAAGAGGAGGCAGTTAGGAGTGAAGAGGAGGTACTGAGGAGTGAAGAGGAGGTACTGAGGAGTAAAGAGGAGGCAGTGAGGAGTGAAGAGGAGGCAGTGAGGAGTGAAGGGGAGGCAGTGATGAGTGAAGAGGAGGTAGTGAGGACTGAAGAGGAGGTAATGAGGAGGGGATAGAAGAGTGGGAAAAGACTGCCTGTTTATCATTATTTAAATACATGCAACTGCACATGATAAGATCGGCGTTAGCTTAAATCAAAAGCAATTGAAAATGGAACAAAACAGTGACGAAAACCTTTGATTTAAGTGTGCAAAATGCGGATGCTTTTTCTTCTTCTGGAGAAATATTTTACATTACTTGAGAATTTGGCATACATTCACGTATTATTCGTACATATGCGTGTGTTGCGATAAAAACATTTACAGATGGACATTTCCGAGGCATCTGAAACATAGTCTAAGAACGAAAATATGAGGTTGTCTTTAATCTTTTTGAAGCAACAGTGTTAAATGTCAAACGATTAAATATATCGATTAATTTCTGCTCAAACCCAGTAGTGGTATGTACTCCAAGGTGTGAAGACATACATTTGAAGAAAACGAAATGGATATTTTTGATAGACCGAAATAAAAAAAGAGCAGAAAGTTTAAGAGGAGTGTCTCTCGACCGATTCGCGCGCCCCGTTCTGAAATGTTTGTGTGCCGAAGATTTGCGCCACCAATTTATACCTACTTAAATTCAAGATTACTAAAAAAACGAGCACTGCGACTTCCATTTTTTCGATTAAAATGTTTCGATTATCAAATGCTATGATTATGCAAAGTTTAAAAAAAATCTGTCATTTTTATTCTGTCTATATGTATATGTGCAAAAAAAGGAAACTATCAGGTATATCCTTATCAACAACTGCAAATTTATTTATTTGCTTCAAATTGTCAAACATAAACCAATTCTCCGAGGTGTATTTTTCTCTCAATACTAGTCAAACCTCTTTTTTTTGTATCATACGATGAGGTTGTACTGACTTGACAAAAAATATTTGAATTGTATTATGTTGAATTTTAAAATATAAATGTAGGGTATAATGGTTCGAGCATGAACTAAAACTAACTGATGCACTAGTATGTGACATCTATGAAACAGACAACATCCAGTTATTAGATTTCAACGTGCGTAAGCGTTAAAAGGAATTTAATCATATTTTTAAAAAAAGAATAGGCATGATTCAAATGGGAAAATATACGGGAAAAGTTGCGGTAGTCACAGCTTCAACATATGAGTAAGTGTTTCAATGTTCTCTGTGAGTACTAATCACATCCCCGACTATTGCTTGTCTCTTTTATTATAGATTTAAACAACACAAGTTGTACGTCAACAGAGCTATACTTCTTTATTTCTCTTTGCCTGAATAAAAGAATATATAACTATTTATTTTAACACTGGGATACATAATCATATTTCATTTTCAATACATGTTGATCTTGAAGCACTTGTTTATGTTTGCACGTATAACACAAACCTGTTCTTTAGTCACGAATGTGTCTTTCAATACTTGAATTTAATAATTTTGTTCACAAGACTTCTTGCAATCTCCTACGATACCTTACCCTATTTATTCATTCAAAAGATCATTTGATTAACCTATGACACGAAACCCGAGTTCGAAATTTGAAACAACTGAATTCAACCAGGCTTACATCTAAATAAATGGGAATGAATATTGAGTAAATATTGAACAAAAATGATCGATTCATAAACATTGACAATATGCGCTGGGTAACATGATAACACTATTGGGTTCTCAAGAATGTAATGTTTTTTTTTATAAATTGACCTGTGCCCGTTACTGGAGGCTAAATACTATTATATAATATTATAATGCGTCTTTAATCTGTAAGAAAATAACATTATGCGAGTGATGTACTACAAAATTATAAAAATTGTAAGGTCAGGGAAAACGTGTAAAAATGAAGGAAAAAAACAGGGATTACTTGAAATCCCTAGGTTTTTTAGGGATTACGCGTATCTGCTGACTTGATCGGGTACTTCACGTATTCCCTGATAATCAGAGATTAGGCTACGTGAAATCCCTTATTACGCACATTTCCTGTATAATATACATAAAATGAAATACTATATAGTATATATGATAAAATAATATCTATATTATAATGAAATTATATCTGTGTATAGTAAAGTTTGATCTATATGCCTTAACATTTGATCTACATGTAAGGAATCTATATCTTTATATATCAATGTTTTGTCATTACATATTAAATTCTTGTAATTACATACAGAAATTTTGCTATTATTTTAATTGTCGCATACATTGGTGTTCAGTGAATTTGACCTTATGTCAAAATATTTGCTAATACAGGGTGTCCCAAAAGAAAGGTAACACTTTCATACATGTTTAATGTTCCCTTAAATTGCAGATTGATTCATAATATATAGATATAGATATGTAGATCAATCATGTAAGTTTTTTTGTGTAAGAGAATCTTATAAATATCTTAAGAATTTGCAATTTAATACATTATTTAAAAAGAGCATTTTTCATCCTTGACGTCGCTTTAGTAATTTATGACGTTTTTGATGGGACAACCTTTCATCCTCTTTACTTGCCACACACGCACGATGAAATCTATACCACTTAAACAGTTCGGTGGCTTAGGTCCTGTGGTCCTTTGAAAAATATTCCCAAAGAAAGAAGTTGCATGGATTGAAGTCAAGACTATGCGCGGGTTAAGATATTCCGCAATCTTTCACCTCCGGATATCGTCTGAATATTACTCAATCACCGAAAATATTGTGTAGAAAGTATAGTACAATACTTGATATGTATGTGCCGTACAACCATCCTGTATGAACCACATGTTTTGTAAGGTAGGAGACTTCTATTTGGGCACATTAACAAACTTGATCTTCATAAGCGACCTCATTCTTTTGCGGAGAGACCACTACGTATACACAGTGAGGAACTCGCGGGTGTAATGGCGTGCCATGTTATAATTGGACAATTCATCTTTAAAGATACGATGTCTTTCAGTGATTGAAACAAATCAAATGCAATGTATAGAAAGTTCAACAAAGACATGTGTATTCTAAGTGATAGAAAATTTCATCGTGTTTGTATGGTAAGTAAAGAGGATGAAAAGTCGTCAAATCAAAAACGTCATTAATTACTGAAACGACGTCAATGATGAAAAATGCACTTTTTTCAAATTTGTATTAAGTTTTAAATTCTGAAGATATTTATAAGGTTCTTTTACACAAAAAACTTACATCTTTGATCTACATGTCTGTATATATAATATGTATTAATCTGCAATTTAAAGGGACATTAAACATGTCACTATGAAATTGTTACCTTTCTTTTGGGACACCCTGTATAAGACAGTTAGGGCGTTCCATATGAAAACACATATCCCCATGATGTTAATACTGTGATACTACGGTGATTATTTAGTTGTCATATGCCTTTCTGTGTCGCTCCATCACCATAGAGTACGCAAAAGAAATATAATTGATAAGCATTTCAATCGAAATTATTGGATTCCTACGACCCTGCTAAACTTTATACCATAACGCGGGATATTGTTTCATTTTTATTCTACATACTTCTTTCACATTCCTTTGCTATGGGAACAATTACATGTATGCAATAGTATGGTAATGACAATTTGGAATATGAGTGATGATATACTTGGACCAATAGATGGTACTATACTACTATGAAAACAAGTATTAAACAACGACCGAAGAAACAATTTATAAATCCACCATTCTTTAAAACATCATTTAATGCCAGCATGTATTTAGTCAGCACCAATAGCTTTACCAATCTTCGCCTTAAGAACTGTTCGTCTTATTTCTAGGATAGAAATATAATAATTATATACGGGTTTACATCACAACTCTGCTCTTGCTGTGCTGTGACAGATAACATACTGTCGTTATTTTACATGCTTAATAAGGTTTCAATATATTGCCATCACCATAATAATTCTATGTGATTTAGAACTAATTCTAATTTTACCATATATACTTCTAGGATTCCTGATCATTGGAAATGGGGGTGTTAAGCAATTCATTTTGAAATGAATAATATTACACCATTTTTGCCTTATGAGTCTCTTTATCAAGATGGTTTTGTAAATTTTAATGAACCAAGTATTACAAACACGAGTGTAGCTTGCATATTTCGATTCTGGTCCCTTTAAACCAATTCATTATCTGATTTGGAAATTAAGAAATGCATCGAGTAATATGTTGATATCATTTGTCTCTCAACAAATAACACAATTGTTGTAATTACAGGATCGGACGGTCCATAGCAGAAAGGTTGGCATCTGAAGGCGCTAAAGTGATGATAAGCAGCCGAAAACAAGAAAATGTAGATAATGCATTAAGTTATTTTAAGAAGAAAGGACTGCCAGTCTCTGGAATGGTTTGTCACGTGGCCAAGGAAGAACAAAGACAAGAAATGATTGAGCAAGTAAGAACTTAATGAGGGCCATGATGACTCTGTATCATTCCCCTGGATAGGATGTACATGTTATCTTCCAGTTTAATGCCTACTGATACATGCTACTTCTGTGATATTTATTTTGAAATCGGGTCTGCGATTTTAAATTCCCCATATTGCGAAATTTTGTCACTGAAGGCCCTCTACTTTTTTTACTTTTCTTGTCCAAACTGTTTTCTAAAATTTTCTTGTAAAAATAACGATCATTTTCATAACACTGTCAAACGGTTTGGACAAAAAAAGTAAAAAAACGAAAAATAATGCACTTACGTGATGTTTTCCTAGTTCAATTGACAGAAAACGCGCTTTTAACGATAACATTGTGACGTCACTAGGTCACGTGGATTCCCCACACTTCTAAAAGCTGTCAAAACGTTTAAATTTGACACACTGCAACGAAAGCAAGGTTGATGGTGGAAAAATGAAGATTTTTCTTTTGACATACTTGGATTGTTTGACGAGTTTAATTGGAAAATAACGTATAAAAATCGAGAGCCTATGGACTAGATCTGCTTGATGCTGGCGTGAGTCCTCCAGGCTACGAGTAATACGCATAGGCACTCGATTTCGTGATTTTTATACGTTTACAAACGTTATTTTTCAATTTCACCCATCAAACAACGCAAACCTGTCGAAAGAAAAATCTTCATTTTGTCCCTTATTGAGTGTATAAAATACTCCAAGGTAGTGAACTCGCCATCTTTTCGTTGACGGTAATGACGAAAATAAGCGTGTGTCCCGGCTTTCCTTCTAATCTGCACGTGCTTTCCGGGAACCTTGCTTCCGTTGTAGTGTTCCCCAACTTTTTGACAGCTTTTACAAGGAAAGCCGGGACCCACGCTTATTTTCGTAATACGGTAGAGGAGGCAGTCATCACCTAATAATCTAGCTGTGAATTGAATTGGACGGCAGATCATTAAATGTTGGCCAAAAAGAGAAGAGAGTCAATGACGCTGCTTTCACGGACATTAGAGTTAACAGGTGATGTGGTAGAATGATAGCCATCAAAGACAACATGCTGAGTGCGAAATACGAGGGGTGTCCCAGAATTATGTGGACTTTTGCTACATTTCATTCAGCTTTTAACAGAAATTGATGAAAATTGGCAGAAATAAAGTCATATCTAATAACTTTTGTTTGCTAGTAAAAGATTTATAATAAATGAAATATAAACATATGTATTGGGTCGCTATAGTAAGCATCGTTAGGGCGGGGCAGGTCAAACTTTTGTTATGTATTGTATTCATTTAATGTTCATATCTTCAAAAAAAAACAATTGAAGGTAGGAGGAAATCTTTAATCCAGGATTGACGGAACCCCTGATACCATAGTCACTGTGGTTAAGTTTCTGGAGGAGTTGGGAGTGTGGGACTTTGTCAAACGCTTTAGAGAAGTCCAGTAAGACGGCATCGACTTGCGTGTTATTGTCTATATCTTGTGCTAGGTCATTGATGGTTGTTACAAGTTGTGAGTCACATGAGTGTCTTTTCCTGAACCCATGCTGATAGTCAGAAAGGATGTTATGAGTTTCAAAGTGAGAAATAATGTTGCTATGAATGTTGTGTTCCAATACTTAACAGGTGACCGATGTTAAATAGATCAGCCTGTAGTTAGATGGGGAAGAATGAAGTCCCTTCTTGAAGACAGGCACGACTAGCCCTTTTTAGTGCTTGGTCCAGATGCAGCTGGAATAATTTTGTTAACCCATGAGATAGTTCTTCAGAAGAAGTTTGGTTGGTATTTTGTTTGGACCTAGGGCTTTGTGAGCCTAAAGGTTCGACAGTAATTTTTGGACACCCTTGATTGTTGCAAATATCGGAATCAGAGTAGATGCTTGACTTGGTGATAGGGTAGGGCGATCAGTTTCATCATCTTTAGTGAAAACAGAAGTGAATTAGTAGGACAGTCTTAGAACTGTTCATTGTCGTTATTGATCAGGCCATCTTTCTTCACACCAAAACTGTCTTTTCTTCAGGATTTGATACACATGAAAATATGTTCTACTTTTGTTTAGAGCTTGTTATCTTCTGGTTATTTATATGTATTGATAGCAAGAGTGACCGTGGTTGGTGGGTGTGGTAATTTTTTCTAAACAAGTGTCTGTGCATGTATATGGCATGTTTTGGTGGTTTGACACGTGTTGCACACATAAGAAGAGGTCGAGTGTATTGTCACCCTTAGTGGGGAAGTCAATGATTTTTGTGAGGCATAAATCAGTTTAAAAAAAGACGAAAGTTTTCGTAAATGATTTTTTCTGTACTGGTGGCCATTGATGGAGTTGTTGAACCAGTTAATATCTAGTAGGTTAAAGTCCCAGCCAATCCAGATAGTTTTTTCATTCATTGCAGAAGATGTAAGAAATAGATTGTAGCAGTTGTTTTGCATAATCTTCATCATTATTTGTAGGCCTATAGGCTGGTTCAATGATAAGACTTTCGTTTTTTATGCGTTATATTTTCTGATAAAATTATGGCACATGGAGTGTTACTTCAACTGACTCACTAATAATGTTGTCTTTAATAAGGATAAGACTTCAACCATAGCCGTCTGGTTTGTCCCTTCTATGGATGTTGAAGTTGCATATGGGAGGCAGGACTTTATCGTTCGACGCCATGTTTATCTTTTTGACAGCGCGTAGTGATAGTGATTCGGCTCAATAGCATATGTATTACACATCTGTATTGTCGACCAATTAATTTGCAAATTAATTGATAGGTTTATTATACTCATGCACCGTGTGTCATGTAATGAATTAAGATATGTAACTCATACTGTTAGTTTGCCAGGAAATTAACATGCAGAAAAAACTTAAGATCAGGAAGACTGAAGATATCAATCGAATCAATGTGCGTGTTTTTCTGTTGGCCAGTGTATTACACAAAATTTCAGATTGAATTTCCATTACTGAAAGCAGTCAATAACAGTCATCTCCGTGTTTTGATCAACCAGCGTATTGATATTCATTCATGATTGATCTAATATGCTATAAACTCTGTTTATTGAACAATTTCTATCTGATTCTAACAGACAATGAGAGAATTTGGTGGCATCGATATGTTGGTGTCGAATGCTGCAGTTAATCCGTATGTTGGTCCAGTTTTGGGGGTAAGTAATGAGCGCACATGCAATTCTACTTCTTTTATTTATCACTACAATAAAATGATTTGCAATCACATTTGGTGAAAATGAAAATAACGTTTAAAACATTTTGTTGACAAAGTCGGCAATATGCCACCGAGTACACAGTGTTAATATATCATACATAGATGTGGGCAATATGCCACCGAGTACACAGTGTTAATATATCATACATACATGTGGACAATATGCCACCGAGTACACAGTGTTCATATATCATACATAGATGTGGGCAATATGCCACCGAGTACACATTGTTAATATATCATACATAGATGTGGACAATATGCCACCGAGTACACAGTGTTCATATATCATACATACATGTGGACAGTATGCCACCGAGTACACAGTGTTCATATATCATACATACATGTGGACAGTATGCCACCGAGTACACAGTGTTCATATATCATACATACATGTGGACAATATGCCACCGAGTACACAGTGTTCATATATCATACATAGATGTGGACAATATGCCACCGAGTACACAGTGTTCATATATCATACATACATGTGGACAATATGCCACCGAGTACACAGTGTTCATATATCATACATAGATGTGGACAATATGCCACCGAGTACACAGTGTTCATATATGATTCATACATGTGGACAGTATGCCACCGAGTACACAGTGTTCATATATGATACATACATGTGGACAATATGCCACCGAGTACACAGTGTTCATATATCATACATAGATGTGGACAATATGCCACCGAGTACAGTGTTCATATATCATACATACATGTGGACAATATGCCACCGAGTACACAGTGTTCATATATCATACATAGATGTGGACAATATGCCACCGAGTACAGTGTTCATATATCATACATACATGTGGACAATATGCCACCGAGTACAGTGTTCATATATCATACATACATGTGGACAATATGCCACCGAGTACACAGTGTTCATATATGATACATACATGTGGACAATATGCCACCGAGTACACAGTGTTCATATATCATACATAGATGTGGACAATATGCCACCGAGTACAGTGTTCATATATCATACATACATGTGGACAGTATGCCACCGAGTACAGTGTTCATATATGATACATACATGTGGACAATATGCCACAGAGTACAGTGTTCATATATCATACATACATGTGGACAGTATGCCACCGAGTACACAGTGTTCATATATCATACATACATGTGGACAATATGCCACCGAGTACACAGTGTTCATATATCATACATAGATGTGGACAATATGCCACCGAGTACACAGTGTTCATATATCATACATACATGTGGACAATATGCCACCGAGTACACAGTGTTCATATATCATACATAGATGTGGACAATATGCCACCGAGTACACAGTGTTCATATATCATACATACATGTGGACAGTATGCCACCGAGTACACAGTGTTCATATATCATACATACATGTGGACAGTATGCCACCGAGTACACAGTGTTCATATATCATACATACATGTGGACAATATGCCACCGAGTACACAGTGTTCATATATCATACATAGATGTGGACAATATGCCACCGAGTACACAGTGTTCATATATCATACATACATGTGGACAATATGCCACCGAGTACACAGTGTTCATATATCATACATAGATGTGGACAATATGCCACCGAGTACACAGTGTTCATATATGATTCATACATGTGGACAGTATGCCACCGAGTACACAGTGTTCATATATGATACATACATGTGGACAATATGCCACCGAGTACACAGTGTTCATATATCATACATAGATGTGGACAATATGCCACCGAGTACAGTGTTCATATATCATACATACATGTGGACAATATGCCACCGAGTACACAGTGTTCATATATCATACATAGATGTGGACAATATGCCACCGAGTACAGTGTTCATATATCATACATACATGTGGACAATATGCCACCGAGTACAGTGTTCATATATCATACATACATGTGGACAATATGCCACCGAGTACACAGTGTTCATATATGATACATACATGTGGACAATATGCCACCGAGTACACAGTGTTCATATATCATACATACATGTGGACAATATGCCACCGAGTACAGTGTTCATATATCATACATACATGTGGACAGTATGCCACCGAGTACAGTGTTCATATATGATACATACATGTGGACAATATGCCACAGAGTACAGTGTTCATATATCATACATTCATGTGGACAGTATGCCACCGAGTACACAGTGTTCATATATGATACATACATGTGGACAATATGCCACCGAGTACACAGTGTTCATATATCATACATACATGTGGACAATATGCCACCGAGTACAGTGTTCATATATCATACATACATGTGGACAATATGCCACCGAGTACACAGTGTTCATATATGATACATACATGTGGACAATATGCCACCGAGTACACAGTGTTCATATATCATACATACATGTGGACAATATGCCACCGAGTACACAGTGTTCATATATCATACATATATGTGGACAATATGCCACCGAGTACACAGTGTTCATATATCATACATATATGTGGACAATATGCCACCGAGTACACAGTGTTCATATATAATACATACATGTGGACAATATGCCACCGAGTACACAGTGTTCATATATCATACATACATGTGGACAATATGCCACCGAGTACACAGTGTTCATATATCATACATATATGTGGACAATATGCCACCGAGTACACAGTGTTCATATATCATACATACATGTGGACAATATGCCACCGAGTACACAGTGTTAATATATCATACATACATGTGGACAATATGCCACCGAGTACACAGTGTTCATATATCATACATAGATGTGGACAATATGCCACCGAGTACAGTGTTCATATATCATACATACATGTGGACAATATGCCACCGAGTACAGTGTTCATATATCATACATACATGTGGACAATATGCCACCGAGTACACAGTGTTCATATATGATACATACATGTGGACAATATGCCACCGAGTACACAGTGTTCATATATCATACATAGATGTGGACAATATGCCACCGAGTACAGTGTTCATATATCATACATAGATGTGGACAATATGCCACCGAGTACACAGTGTTCATATATCATACATACATGTGGACAGTATGCCACCGAGTACACAGTGTTCATATATCATACATACATGTGGACAGTATGCCACCGAGTACACAGTGTTCATATATCATACATACATGTGGACAATATGCCACCGAGTACACAGTGTTCATATATCATACATAGATGTGGACAATATGCCACCGAGTACACAGTGTTCATATATCATACATACATGTGGACAATATGCCACCGAGTACACAGTGTTCATATATCATACATAGATGTGGACAATATGCCACCGAGTACACAGTGTTCATATATGATTCATACATGTGGACAGTATGCCACCGAGTACACAGTGTTCATATATGATACATACATGTGGACAATATGCCACCGAGTACACAGTGTTCATATATCATACATAGATGTGGACAATATGCCACCGAGTACAGTGTTCATATATCATACATACATGTGGACAATATGCCACCGAGTACACAGTGTTCATATATCATACATAGATGTGGACAATATGCCACCGAGTACAGTGTTCATATATCATACATACATGTGGACAATATGCCACCGAGTACAGTGTTCATATATCATACATACATGTGGACAATATGCCACCGAGTACACAGTGTTCATATATGATACATACATGTGGACAATATGCCACCGAGTACACAGTGTTCATATATCATACATACATGTGGACAATATGCCACCGAGTACAGTGTTCATATATCATACATACATGTGGACAGTATGCCACCGAGTACAGTGTTCATATATGATACATACATGTGGACAATATGCCACAGAGTACAGTGTTCATATATCATACATTCATGTGGACAGTATGCCACCGAGTACACAGTGTTCATATATGATACATACATGTGGACAATATGCCACCGAGTACACAGTGTTCATATATCATACATACATGTGGACAATATGCCACCGAGTACAGTGTTCATATATCATACATACATGTGGACAATATGCCACCGAGTACACAGTGTTCATATATGATACATACATGTGGACAATATGCCACCGAGTACACAGTGTTCATATATCATACATACATGTGGACAATATGCCACCGAGTACACAGTGTTCATATATCATACATATATGTGGACAATATGCCACCGAGTACACAGTGTTCATATATCATACATATATGTGGACAATATGCCACCGAGTACACAGTGTTCATATATAATACATACATGTGGACAATATGCCACCGAGTACACAGTGTTCATATATCATACATACATGTGGACAATATGCCACCGAGTACACAGTGTTCATATATCATACATATATGTGGACAATATGCCACCGAGTACACAGTGTTCATATATCATACATACATGTGGACAATATGCCACCGAGTACACAGTGTTAATATATCATACATACATGTGGACAATATGCCACCGAGTACACAGTGTTCATATATCATACATATATGTGGACAATATGCCACCGAGTACACAGTGTTCATATATCATACATATATGTGGACAATATGCCACCGAGTACACAGTGTTAATATATCATACATACATGTGGGCAATATGCCACCGAGTACACAGTGTTCATATATCATACATATATGTGGACAATATGCCACCGAGTACACAGTGTTAATATATCATACATATATGTGGACAATATGCCACCGAGTACACAGTGTTCATATATCATACATATATGTGGACAATATGCCACCGAGTACACAGTGTTAATATATCATACATATATGTGGACAATATGCCACCGAGTACACAGTGTTCATATATCATACATATATGTGGACAATATGCCACCGAGTACACAGTGTTCATATATCATACATAGATGTGGACAATATGCCACCGAGTACACAGTGTTCATATATCATACATAGATGTGGACAATATGCCACCGAGTACACAGTGTTCATATATCATACATAGATGTGGTGAGGTCCTTGTAACATAGTGTCGTGATCACAAATTCAGTGTTTGATTGTGTCATAATTTCCTTTTTAAATTTTTATTTCTGATTTTAATTCGCTAGTTGTCTTTCCCCAATTTACAGTGCTCATTAAATATCTCCATTGAATTAACTTTAACTTTTTATTGTAGTATCTATTTCTAATAATAGATGTATTTCTATAAAATTTCAAGGTAACAGAGAGCCACTGGAATAAAATATTTGATGTAAATGTTAAATCTACATTCTTCCTGATCAAAGAAATAGTGCCGTACATGGAGAAGAGAGGGTAAATATGTATTCCTTACATATAAATCATTACTGGACTGTTAATTCTGCAATGTTTATGATGCCAAAATACATGCGCTTGTAAAGTAACATTCGAGGGTCATCCGTAAAGTTCGTGTAAGTGTCATATCAAACGAAAATAATGGTGTTTTATTGCGATAAACACACTATAGTTCAATTTACTTATAGTCAAGGTCGAATATTGGACGATACCATTGTATATGTAATCACTGTAAATTGATTGCCGAAATCATTTTAAATCCGTAACCAGAGTCGTGGTGTATTGGTAAAGGTGGCATGTACATACATGACATATTACGAAATGAAGCACACGTGGGTGGTTCGATCTCAGTCAATGGCGCTTTCTTTTTTAATTATTATATACAAGTATTTTTGATTATTCATTTATTGACTGAATATGTTTGTTTTTGTTACATGCATGTATATTACACGCTGAATAGTTCCAAAGAAGGAATGTATTTGTTCTCTTGTGTATTTCTTTTTTTGTATTTCATTTACAATGTATATAGTTATTACTTAATATACTAAACACCTAAACCGGTTTCTACTTATTACGTAATTACTCCATGCACAAATAAAATTATGATAAATACTAACTTACCCATGTGAGGTTAATATATATTCTTATTAATTGAACGGAACAATTCAAATTAAAAAACATTTTAAACATATTTTCCTATCGATACATATAAAGTTAACTTTTTTTTAAAGATAAAAAGCGATGCCCAACAAAGTCGTCAAGATCCACTAACCTTGTGTTTTACGAACTGCGCCACAGTGGACAGTGATATATAATATTTCATAGACTGCTCCATAAGCATATAACAAAAGCATTAGTATTACCTAAATATTTACAAATGGGATCTTCCATGTATACAATAACATTGCTGACCTAAAAGTTGAACTATACCCTTTTATCGAGTTCACTTATCTGCGGCCTCAGATATATTAGAATGCTTGCAGTGAATTTTACATGGGGGGAGCACGTGACCTAGCATCACGATATTATGATTTCACTATTTTTCTCCAAATTTCACGATTTCACGACTTTTCTTCAAAATTTCACGATTTCGTGATTTCCTGTCTTCACAATTTCTACGATTTCAACTTCATTATTTCATGTTTTGAAAGTGTGATACCTTGAAGTTGAAATGTCACCACCGGTCTTCCTTACGAAAGTGTTACGACTTTCTTACGATGTCGTTTGAGCCAAATAAGAAGGTTGTAACGATCTCGTAAAAATCCTGTTCACAAATTTGAGTTAGTCACCCCTGGTCTGTACATTATTGAACCGCAAACGATTAGCGATTTTGATTGGCTGCAAAAATTAAACGGATGCACTAATAAAAGACATTGAACACTTCCTATGAAAGTGATCCCCCCAAAGAAAGCCACAGGAAGTGTAATCTCTTATTTGTGTTATTGCTGTAGCAACGTTAAATGTCGCATCGACGCTAAATGTCGCATTTGACGTTATATGTCGCAAGGCTGACGCTAAATGTCGCAACCAACGCTAAATGTCGCAAAACCTCCTGACGCTATATGTCGCATCTGTAACGCTAAATATCGCACTCCTATATCAACCTCTATAATGCAGAGTTATCGTTCCCGCTACATCCCTATACACTCGAATATGTTTAATAAATAATTGTTTATCCGTTCATGATAATGTTTAGCTTACCCCCTCTTAGTTTTTTACCGTGATTTGCTGGTTTGAATTGGGATTTTATTTTTTATCTTGGCAGCCATCACTGGTATGTGCATGTGTGTGTGTTGATAGAACGAGGCGTGATTGCCTTGCACACTAACGATATGATGTTTGTTTGTTTCATCAGGTTTAACGCCAATTTCAACATATGTTCAGTCATATCATGGCGGGCAATTATCCTAACCAGCTTTCTTTGATTTCATTAGGCCTTAATCAGTACTAACCACATTCTATCCAAGCTACCCCACATAATTTAGAGGTGGAGGACAATTTAACATAGGATGTAATATCAGTCAAATTTGACAAACGCTCTAACAACTGAGCTAGCCAGGCGGGCACTATCGATATAGACTTTCACACTAACGACATTGACTCTCCCACTAATGATATGGATTCGCACACTAACGTTGTGCACTCTAGCAGTAATGATATTGATTCACACATTAACGATTTGAACTTTACCACCAATGATATAGATTCGCAGACTAAGGATATGGACTGCCCCATTAATGATATTGATTTGCACACTAACGTGTCGGACTTTCCCGCTTATCAAATGGATTCAAACGGTTCCGTGATATATCTGTATCACCTATTTAAGTATCAGAAAAATATTAGAATAGTTGGGTCTCGCAGTGGGTTAGTGCAAGCCATCCGTGATGTGATAACACATTCCTTATGGGTCAATGCATGTCTCTTTCTGCGGATGGTCTGATTTTGTGACCGGTATAGAATAGACGGCATATGGTATATACGTCCAGGCGGCATTAGTAATGAGATGTTAGGATCTTAACAGCCAAAATTCTAAAGGTGGTCAAATCTGTTTTTTTTTCTTCAATAACTGTTTAAAATATGTTATTTGACAATTTTAGAAAGAGGTTTACCATGTAATTGTCTAGACATAAAGGCTTACACGACAGAAAAAACTATAATTATCCTTCTAAACGGCTAAACCCCGTGTATCATAGATCAATACATGATCATAATTTTATTATTTAAAAAACAATTGCACAGGAAATAATGCATAATTATATAGTTGTATTTCACTAGCATGTAATTGTATATAAATAGTTATACTTAAAAAGTACATGCATCAGATATTAGTGTATTGTATGACATGAAACGAATTACTTATTTTTCAATGCTTCGGAGACTTATCATTTACTATCTCTTTTGGCAAAAAAAATCAAGAAAATAGCGCTATGACATATATTTAAGTTACATAAATTGTATTCAAAATAGTCCCCCATGTGTAACAAACATAATAATACCTTATCAGGCTTGCTGTTGCACAATACATCTTAGGGTAACCCTAGGGTAAACAAATGTTCACATTTCTAGCATTATTTAGCCAATCTATAAAAGTCACTTCATTGAAATAAAACACTTTTTCATCCTAAATATGTTCTAAGATGTTCATAAATAATGTTTAAGGAAAACATAGAAAGAAAAAAGTTTGTCCCTTATGAGGTTTGAAACCACAACCCTCAGACAGCAATTCTAGCTGAATACTCTTCAATGTGGAGGAATGCGTTATAGGATCCCCAGTGCCACATGTACGTATCCACTTTTAGAAATAACCAAAAACGATTTCTTTATTTCAGTTTCGATAAACTTTTACAGTAATACTTTGCTTTTAAATTTTGTGACATTTAGCGAAATAGTTTTTGTGATTTGTACTCTAGTAATTTTTGTGTGACAAATAATACGATATTGAACTTATCTAGACTATTTTTTACCTTATATTAATGTAGAAACATATCGTTACGCTGACTTTCTCTGTCTTAGCCCTTTACCGATTCACAAAAGTGCTTCAAGAGTAATAAAAATGTCCTTTAATGTGGTAATCTGTCAAACTGAGTGAAAAGTAAGTCGGTGTATGTGTTGTACGTAAGTCCTTTCAGCTTGAAATAAGAGTATACATATTAATAGCTTAACCAATTTGTTTTACAGATACATTTGTAAGTGCTATTGCTTCTTGCTTCTAGTAAGTGCCTTCTGTATATAGATTATTATATAATAATTGATATAGGAGTGCTACATTTAGCCTTGATGTTGCGACATATAGCGTCAGTGCTATTTGTTGCGATATTTAGCTTTACATATGCGACATATAGCGTCAGGAGGTTTTGCGACATTTAGCGTTGGTTGCGATATTTAGCGTCAGCCTTGCGACATATAACGTCAAATGCGACATTTAAATAGGGCCATAAGTATTATGTATTATTATTTAGTGATAATAAGTTTATGAATACATTCCTGTTTTTTTTTATAAGCATAGAGTAAATGATCGATAAACAGACGCAAGTATGTTAATGACACTCTCTGTTTTACCCCTTACTTTGGAATCAGGTCTTACTGGTTGCCTCACATTCCTGGTCCAGTGGCTTTAGATGATTTCAAAGCGGTTTTCGGCGTTTTGTAGCTACGTATTTGTCGGCGGGCTTTAGGATATGGAATTTCATCAAAGTCAAATATCTGATGAAGTACGTTATCAAATATCTGAGGCACGGTTCCCTGCATTATACATTCTTTAAGGCTAATTGTAGTAATATATCCATAAACACAGAGTAAATGGACTTCTTATGGTGGCTTTATTCAAGTATATAACTATGGTTTAAAATTTAAATCTTGGTGAAACATGATATGACCTGTCAGTAAGCCACGAAACATTAAGTACTCTCATTTTTCAAAATAAGCTAGTTTTGTCACGTAATGGGCATTATAAAACAGTTACAGCAATTGATATCCTCATTCATTGTATTTAAGACTTTGTTTAATATTTCTAATTTTGTTTATGAACATTGCAACTTACTAATGTAAGTACATTTAGGTATTTTTAAGTACTGTATATTTATTATTACCTATTTAATCAAAACTAGAATCACCATTTTTGTCACTCGAAGTCACCAGAGAAAAATGTCTAATTCCTTTACATGTACAGTTAAATAACAGGTATGTTATTTTATGCGTAATGAATGGAAGACTTCGCTTTCAAAAGCTTAAGGGCTTTAGCAACATGTTGTTACATGTTCATTTCAATTTTCAGTTGTGGTGCCATAGTGATACTCGATCCGAAAGAAGGGAAAGTGAAGATGCATGACAAATTCCGCCGCTGACGAGATTCGAACCCACAACCTCCGGGATAGGAGTCCGACGCTCTTCCCATACACCACTACTCCTCTCTGTACTTAGCTCATGTTTTCTCAATTCATGTATTACTAGTATAGCATTTAAGGCATCCGTCACACACACAAAATTTACATGATGCAATTATAGATTGTTAGGTACAAAAAAATAACATGAAAATAATGATAATAAAGAAATCACTTTATGCTTATTTGACTGATCAAGATTGTTAACAATTACTAAAGCAACTAGGTAATTCACCTTATTCAAAGCATCGATTGGAGCTAGAGGTACTAATCAGTAGATCAAAAGTTATGATATAATTTGCCCTCCAGAGGATATCATATTTTTGTTCACTAATTTAATTAAATTCTCAGCATTAGATGAAGTAAAAATGATTGGTTCTATTTCATTAATGTTAGAACAAACATTCGGACAACGTAAATGTCTCCCATACTCATATATATCAGATACTCTAATTCCCTGACATTCTGAAATGTGTCTTCTGTCATTAAAATATGTCACATGTGGGGAACTTAATGTTTGCTATGCTTATGAACTCAGTGCTTCTATATATTCTATGTTATAGGTTGTCGGAGTATATGCGCTCAGCAAGACTACACTGCTTGGTATGGTTAAAGTGCTGGCGACACAACTCTCTACAATGAATATACGAATAAATTGTATTGCTCCTGGATTGCATAAAACACATTTTGGCGAACGTGTAAGTACATACATGAAGTACAATAGTTATCATACATGGGTTTATTTTAACACGTAGTTACATTTTGATGAATAATGAATGATCATGGACGATTTTAAATTAAGGGTTTTCAGAATTAAAAATTGATTCAAATTCGAACGATATTGCAATTTACTAATCGAGTTTGTTTACGAAATGAGAATAGCAATATTCTGGTAAAATTTCAGTTTGTGAACAGCGAACACTCCGAGTATTTTCTGAACAGAATAGCAATGAAAAGGTAACTTAACTCTTTATCTTTTATTAGAAATGACCATGAGCAATTACTGGATGCTTTAGTTTCAAATGAGCTTTTAAGTCGATTTAATTCCGTTGAAAAAAACCAAAGTCATGTGTGATCCTTCTATGTTGTAACGTAGGTTACGTATTCCATATTACATTAGTTCCGAAGATAACAAAGACAAGTCATAATACATTGTTGTGCGGAGACGGAATATATATGGAATGCTTTTTAAGTGGCAATGCAAAATTGCAACTTCTTGCACCGAATCAGATTACTGCTAGTTCCCGAAATATCCGCAACGTTCGTCACGTGATATAAACAAAACAGAAATAAAGCGAGCTCGATAAACAACGACGGGAATGAACCTGCCCGTCTGTCAATAAACGAACCGAGTCCAGTCCTACTATAGTAAACAAACATGGCGTTGAATTTAGTACACTATCAAGCATTGTGTTATATTACCGAGGATGGAGCTAAACTTCTTTTAAGTGGTGTTCATGCGTACCTACAGACAGTGTAATATAGGACTCGCTAATAGTCTCAATGATCACGTGGCATTCCCCGAATGGTCTGTTTCATATCGTTGTCGTCTCGTCAAGGTTTCAGTTAACTGAGAATTTGACTCTGCATGCATTGTGCTCTACAACGAGAACGTAGTTTAGTATTTATATGAGCACTACGCTTTAACCGCAATCACTCTGACAACAGGGTTCGACATTAAGGCAAGTCCGAGCGACAATCAATAGCTTACTGGTTCAGTCTAGATTTTGGCAGCCTGAATGGTCGTGCTCTTGAAAATGCAGCCGAAACTCTTTACTAGTATATAAAAATCAAAGTACTGAAAGTACTGTCGGAATTTGATTTTTTTCATATGAGACAAGTCACTGGTGTTGCTGGCAACACAACAATGACTGTTAGGAGAAATCCTAAATTAGGAACTGTACAGTTGATGGATATTCATGCTTAGGAATTAACATACACCATCTCAATATTCTGATATTCATGTGCTAAATTCCATCAACCTAGCATGATGGTTATCTAAGTTATCAGATGTTTCGAGTTTTTTATGTAGCCCATTATCCAGCCTATATTTTTCGAATCCATCGGTACCAAAAATAAGCATTGTTGCTGTCGTATTTACTGATTTAAAACATACCGAAAAGCTCTTCAAAACACTCCATTTTAATAATATATCTTGATTATGACCACATATCACTTTAAATGCACACTACAGTGTTAGAAACGAATTAAAATCGACCTATATAATTCTTTTAGTGATAATTTGGTTTTGAAGAGTTTTTCGATTTTACATGTTTTTACGGTTCCAAATTCGAAACAAAACTGACATAAACCACTATCGATTGATTAATCGTGATTTAAGATTTTTTTCAGAAAATATATGCAATTGGTATGTGAATTATATTCAAACTTAATATCATGATGTTGGACTATATGTGGAAGTAAAAGTTTATTGTAAAAAAATATAGCTATTCGGAAACGAGCCGTTATACGGCGATATTTGACGATCTCGCTACGGAATATACTGACATCGCACGATTTCATCAGTTCCATTACGATCCTCCTGTCTTAACATCAAAATATCCTTCACACACTGTGAACCAACATAATAATTGCAAACTTCACAATAACTGTTATTTCTTCGCAAATGTATGTGTACTGCCGTTCTGTTCTCTGCACTTCGACGGGAAAACCCCACATTCTATTTTTAGAATTTATCCAACTATATATAGCTCTAGCCGATAGTATCGATCGATACGCGTTGTGGATATAAACCTTAACACTGATTTACATATCATGTCAAAAAGTCACATATAAGACATACATCAATAGTAGATTAATGTAATTACATGCATACTTCTGTAGAGAAATTACTGACCTACTGAACGAAAGCCGAAAGTAGAACTATTTTATGCTATACTAGTTGGTTTCCGTCCCCAATCTTACAGCACACAATAGAGTGAGAGTGGGAACGGAAACCATGACAGTTATGAAGCTCACGGCATTTTTGTAAGTCAATGATAGCAAAGGAATTATCAAATTCCAAAAACTAGAAAAATTGTTGGATCTAAACGAACTTCGATGCATAAATTATAAGTTAGAGAAATTCGCTGTTTTTATTACATTTTGGAGCGATCGTCGGTGTGTTGTAATAATCATTTAATCGTGTTATAAGATACTGAACACGGTATTTATACGTTTCGATGTATTTATTTTAGCAACAATTCGCAAATACTAGTAAACAAAACATTATTTAAACATATTTGAGCAGACTAATTTTATAATCACGAGCGTGGACACTGACCTGTTTACGCAATTGTCATTAATCAAATATCGATGTCGGAGCTCAATGCAAAAAAAATGTCCTATCAGGTGAGAAATGTTGACCTACTTGGTTCGACATAGATGGTCACTTTATGGTTCGATATGTATATATATTATATATAGATGGTCACTTTACAGTTAAAAGTCTATGTTTGGGACCGTTGTACATGTACTAGGTTTTTACGACAACGTATCCTCGAACAACGGAGTATATTATTTTTGGAGACTTTATTTAAATATTTTGAGTATATTCCAGCCGATATCGCAACGTTTGATACATCGAGGTGATAGTTTCCCCTGATTGTCCGGAGTTCATGAGCTGTTCGCGTGTACCCACAGTAGCAAAATCATGAACATACATGTTTTACTTAACCACTGGTTTCCATGAATAAAATTGTACATAATTATGTTACCATCATACAAATTATCATTTAAAAAAAGGTTCTCGTAAAAGGAACTTTTTTCGTTCAAACAAAAATTGTTTTCATTATGTAAAAGGTATAAGAACAGCAGTTAATGTAAATGAATTTAGGACGCGACACTTTATAATTCACTTACAAACACAAATGTTGTATCTTGTGCTCAGCTTGACATACACGAATTACATTTTTGTCACTTTTTATTGCACAAACCACTACTAGCCAACGAGAATAGATTTTCATTCCAGTTTAATTGTTACAGATTTGGTGAGGTCGATGAATGTTCTGGAATTACGTTATTCTTATTGTCGTCTGACGCGTCATATATAACTGGAGAAACTATTCTGATAACAGGTGGGACATCCAATAGATTATGAAGTTTTCGCACCTGACTCTTCATACGATAGTTGAAATCTCGTGCTGCTAACAAATAAATAATATGGAAATTATGACTTACTCCAATGGAAGACCAAATTATCATAATCACTTAAAACTGTTTAGCTAACATGACTGTATCACGTAGACTTGAAGATATTAGAAGAATCATGTTTTTTGGTTCGGTCTACATTGTGATCTACAGATTATATATACATATAATATACTAGCTGTACGTTCTGTATACACATGTAATAGTTACTCATTGTTTGTATATTCATATGTACGTATAAACAAATAAAATAACAAAACATTTCGAAAAATACTTTCTACTTTGGAAATGAGTACTGTTAATTTTGTCTGTATCCTAATTATATAAGATCATGTAATTTTATTATGTTTTGATTAACTATAATTATTGCTATAATTATTTTGTACAGTTTCCACATCTGAACAAACATTAGTATTGCTGAATTATTCAGTTGACGTGAGACTAAACCAACCAAAAACCCGGTCATGCAGCTTGTCTTGTTCTGATTGGTTAATGGACAGTAAAGTCAAACACTCAAACTAGATATGAAAAAGTCGCTTAAAATTCCGATTTCGAAAATCAAATAATTTTAACAAATAGTTTAATATCGCATGGTAATGAAAGCCCCATTAGCTCTTTGTATGTTAAAATTAAAGTAGGTCTTATTTTATTCACTAGTAGAACAATGTCTTATCAGTGAAATTGACTTTTACTTTCATTAAAAAAACATTCAAAAAATTGTCATTTTTAATCACGAAGTACATAAAGAAATATAGCACAGTATAATGAGTATTTTTTCAATGATATTGCAAAAAATAAGAAAAAGCATCTGCCGACATTTTTACGAAATCTGGCTAAAAGGGCAGTATGTGAACATTGTTTTAGAGCAAATAGAATATATTTCTTATATTTTACAATCATTTTATCAATTGTTCTATATTACTAAATTCAAAAAGCTAATGGGCCTTTGACGTGCCGTGACTGCCTGAATACGTCAAAAGCGTAAAAAAATATTTTAAGTTATTTACAAAGATAAAACATAAAACTCTCTTATCAAGCAAAAACAAATCTAACCGAACACAAAATTAGTGTTTTATTGCGATAAACACACAATGAATTTAAGCTCACGTGAGCGCTTGTACACAGGGTGAGCTTTTGTGATCAGTCTTTGTCCGGCGTCGTGCGGCCTCAGCTTTACTTGTGAACACACTAGGAACAACATTTTTGGTCAAATTTCCATAAAACTGGGTCAGAATGTTACTACCGACGAAAGCTTGGACTAGCTTGGTAATAGGTGAACGCTCTAGAAGTCATTGTTTGATTGGATGTTCATGAAACTTTGTCAGAATATTTCTCTTGATATCTTGGACGAGTTTGATTGTGCATTATCTGGGGTCAATAATTGGGTCACCAGAAAAACCCTGCGCATTCGCAGAAATCAATAATTAAATCTGTATTTAAAAATTGGACTTTCCCATTTTCTATTTTTATAATGCAATCACTCTTACACAAACAAAAGCTGCAAAATAAGTCCTAAAAATTACAGCCCCCACAATTGTAAGTGAAATGCTTGTGATTAGTAATATACTATACACTGTTTTTTCCCTTTCTACAGTTCCACTATAAAGATATGCGGGTGAACCCCCGCGTGCAGAAAGTTTGTTTTGGAAATTATTCACACAAAAAGGTGAATAATTTTTAAAATACGTATATTTTCCAGTCTTCTGCGTATTATGCGAAGAGAATGGTTGCTAAGTTGCGGTTGTAAACTCTACCTTTCAATCGGACGAGCATTTACGCCGCAAAGTAAACAAATCACGGTTATTACTTGTTCACGGATACTACTCGCCAAAAATATACTCCAGATTATATATATATATATATTTTTTCAACTCAGTTTTATTTCGAACGACTAAACAAATGCTATATTATCAATTTTAATTACTATTTTTTTATACATAATCGTATAAATGCAAATATCACATGGCGAAGCATTTGTATAGAGTATAATTGTTACAAGTTTGGTTGCAACATCGCTACATTAACTATCGAACTATGCGATCAATAGTACCCTGGTGTAATCAACATGAATCGTGTGGTCAACATACGGTAAACTGACTTTCTTTTATCTCACCCTGTGTTGAATTGAGAATGACTATATGTATATAGTGTACTGTATGGGCTATATGCAGTTATCGAATAACCATAGGGTAGATTTAGACTTACAAACCATACTTTTACTCTATAAGACAATACATCATTATCTACACACCACTTAGACATTACAGAGTGAATACTGGTATACAAAACAATCCTGTCACAGATGTTTACAAGTACTTAGTAACAGCAGTGACTGACGCCACCTAAATTTTAATCTATCGAGTCACAAGCGACAATGTTTCTGCCATCTTCGACATCAATGAATTGTACAGCATGTCCATTGATCACCAGTTCCCTTAGACATCCAATGTAAGAACCATCAAAATGTTCATCCGGGTAGTTCATGGTTTTATCATTCATACCAAGACCTGTAGAAGAACAAGTTATGTAATATCGAGATAAATGCCTACACGTATGGTGGCTGATTTATGCCATGTCGTATTTTCGCTTTTTCGCCACAACAAAGCGAAAATGCGAAAAAGCGAAAATACGACAAAGTCAACTTTGTCGTATCTTTGCATTGTTGCATTTTCGCATTGTCGTGGCGAAAAAGTGAAAATACGACAGATGAAGGGCGACAATACGACACCAAAGATGTGTCGTGTTTCGCCTTACTTCTGTCGTATCTTTGCTTTTTCGTGGCGAAAATGTAACAATGCAAAAACACGACAAAGTCGACTTTTTCGTATTGTTACATTTTCGCATTGTTGCATTGTCGCATTTTCGCATTGTTGCGTTCCGGTTACGCATGCGCAGGTAGTTTACATAAACCTTATACAAGTTGGTGCGCATGCGCTTGTACAACCGGAACGCGAAAATGCAACAATGCGAAAATGCGAAAAAGTCGACTTTGTCGTGTTTTTGCATTGTTACATTTTCGCCACGAAAAAGCAAAGATACGACAGATGTAAGGCGACAACACGACACATTTTTGGTGTCGTATTGTCGCCCTTCATCTGTCGTATTTTCGCTATTTCGCCACGACAATGCGAAAATGCAACAATGCAAAGATACGACAAAGTTGACTTTGTCGTATTTTCGCTTTTTCGCATTTTCGCTTTGTTGTGGCGAAAAAGCGAAAATACGACATGGCATAAATCAGCCACCATATAGACGTGATATTACATACCAGTAAAAAGGATGATCAGTGATCTACGGTTAAGGCACTACACAACTGTACGATAGGATGATCAGTGATCTACTGTTAAGGCACTACACAACTGTACGATAGGATGATCAGTGATCTACTGTTAAGGCACTACACAACTGTACGATAGGATGATCAGTGATCTACTGTTAAGGCACTACACAACTGTACGATAGGATGATCAGTGATCTACGGTTAAGGCACTACACAACTGTACGATAGGATGATCAGTGATCTACTGTTAAGGCACTACACAACTGAACGAAAGGATGATCAGTGATCTACTGTTAAGGCACTACACAACTGTACGATAGGATGATCAGCGATCTACGGTTAAGGCACTACACAACTGTACGATAGGATGATCAGTGATCTACTGTTAAGGCACTACACAACTGTACGATAGGATGATCAGTGATCTACTGTTAAGGCACTACACAACTGTACGATAGGATGATCAGTGATCTACTGTTAAGGCACTACACAACTGTACGATAGGATGATCAGTGATCTACTGTTAAGGCACTACACAACTGTACGATAGGATGATCAGTGATCTACGGTTAAGGCACTACACAACTGTACGATAGGATGATCAGTGATCTACTGTTAAGGCACTACATAACTGTACGATAGGATGATCAGTGATCTACTGTTAAGGCACTACACAACTGTACGATAGGATGATCAGTGATCTACTGTTAAGGCACTACACAACTGTACGATAGGATGATCAGCGATCTACGGTTAAGGCACTACACAACTGTACGATAGGATGATCAGTGATCTACTGTTAAGGCACTACACAACTGTACGATAGGATGATCAGTGATCTACTGTTAAGGCACTACACAACTGTACGACAGGATGATCAGTGATCTACTGTTAAGGCACTACACAACTGTACGATAGGATGATCAGTGATCTACTGTTAAGGCAATACACAACTGTACGATAGGATGATCAGTGATCTACTGTTAAGGCACTACACAACTGTACGATAGGATGATCAGTGATCTACTGTTAAGGCACTACACAACTGTACGATAGGATGATCAGTGATCTACGGTTAAGGCACTACACAACTGAACGAAAGGATGATCAGTGATCTACGGTTAAGGCACTACACAACTGTACGATAGGATGATCAGTGATCTACGGTTAAGGCACTACACAACTGAACGAAAGGATGATCAGTGATCTACTGTTAAGGCACTACACAACTGAACGATAGGATGATCAGTGATCTACGGTTAAGGCACTACACAACTGAACGAAAGGTCGCGGGTTCGAATCTCGGCTCCGCCTTCCGAATTTCTCAGAGACGCTTAAAATTACAGTGTCCCGACCAAGTTACCGACCCTAGTATCGTAACAAGAAAATCACACGCAAAAGGGCGTGGCGTGTATCAGTGCTTTACACAGGACACGATAAAGGATCCGAAGAACTCTTCGTAATAAGACTAGCTATTTAAAATATCGTTCTCACGTCTCTTTAAACCACTCTCTATGGGGCTGTCCTATAATGACCATAGCTATCTAGTAGGTCGTTAAACAACTGGTAAACACAAAAATAGCATACATGTAGAATTATGTAAAGCTTAAACAACATTGTTTAGGTTGTAACATAAGGTTTGGTCTGATCTTAATTGTGTAAGAGTATACCATTCACTGAACTGTTTTGCTATTTTGTCAGGTGAACTTACCAAAAGTGTAATATCCTGTGGTATCCAACTGGGTAAAGTCCCCAGATACACGACTTTCATATGTTACACCGTCAACAGCCATGGTTAAAAATTGTCCATCACTGAAAATACACAACCTGTTTTGTTAGCAAATTAAGAACTTTATTCGTGTAAATATAAGCTCTATGTGTTTGTTTACAATTGTATGCCTGTGTATGTCTGAAGTTTGTTGGCGTGTGATCGTGGTAACAGTGTGGAAATTAGTTTGTACACGTCAGATGTCTGATGTGTTCAATTCGTTCTTTTTTAACTAAAATATAGTTCAGCTCTTCTAGTTCTCATTGCCGTCACTTACTGCTCGACGTGCATGAATTCTATGCGGACCTAAGTACTACGGTTATCCATATATAGATCTATCATGTATTTGTTTAACTAATTCAGTTTCATGATGCAGTGCAAGTCTATGTGACTTCAGTCTACCTTGATTATCTTCCATGTTCACTTCTATGTTCACTTTGGGATACTATTTAAAATAGTTTTAGTTTGACCTTGATGAAAACTTAACAACGTTATCTTTGTACGTACCGCTGTATGGTGACCTTGTGCCAAATGTCATTGTTATATTTGAGCGAAGTTGTGATGACATCACTCGTGTACCATCCTAAGTTCCAGACTAGTTTTATACGACCGTCCTTTAATCCCAGTCCCAAATAATCCCCTTCTTCAGCCTGTAATGATTTCACAAATCCTTACAACTATAATAATAGTCTTTATTTAACGAAGGTAACATGTATATATAACATGCACATAAATTTATGATGTCAATAATTTTGAACATCGAAATAAAACATTTTTATTTCGTTATTTTACGTAATTGGAATTATGTTGGAATCATGTATTTCTATCTCACAGGCGGAATGTAAAAAAATACTTCTTGAACATATTGATATGAATTATCCAAAACACCCCTACCTACCTCCCCACCCTATTTTTTGATAAGCATGTAACCCCGCAAAAAAATGTGTCATAAATATATCAACCTGTGATTCAGACTATAGTATAGGGGAGTTTACCAAGTTTACCAAGTTCGGAGGAACCGGCTACTGCCAGTCGATCACAAACCAGGTCTCTCGTATAGAAAGGGCACTTGTAAATGATAAAAGACATCATCAATGCATGCGTACTACCCCTCTAATATAAATTATCGTCATCTTGCGTAAAACTTTAATAATCAAAATGGAATGCAAATTATCACTGATAAAAAAGGGATAAGATATTATTCACGAGTATAGTTTCTACTACATTTGTTCTATTTTAGTGTGTAAGTGTTTATTATAATGTACACCCATTACAATAGGAGTGTAAAGAATATACCTCTCTATTCCAGAAAATTAAACCATTTAGTTGATGATATCGTAACTCAAATACAATAGATGTCCTTATTTTGTTCCTTGTTTCGTTGCCTTCATCAATTATGGACATATAACCGTCCTCACTAAACCGTACAGACGTATCCAAGTTCTCTACTGCAATACATACACAAATAATGTCGTGATAAATACGAAGTAAATGTTAATATAATAAAAGTTCACCCATTAGATAACATATCACGATGTTTGTCCGTCGTTCAGTCTCACATCAGTGATTTAATATCTAGGGCAGCTGCACTGGTATCCTAGATACAGTATGAAACTAAATTACCTTGCTTCTTTATATAAAGTAGATGTGTACATTAAATACTAATAGAGATGAGGTATAATTTATGTTAAAATATCGTGTATGCAGTAATTTAATTTACAAAATTTACACAACGTTATACATGTAAAACCTTCGAGCACAACACCGCAGCTTTATTACTTTTTAATAATTTATAACACCAATCCCAATGTGAGGAGAGAGTATTTTCATAGTTAGCTATACTAGTAATTCTTCATACCCCACCCTCTTGAGTTTTAATGCTCACTCACTATGATAGACATTCCGAACATAGGTTTGATTAGATAAACAACAAGTGTCGGTAAAAAATACATACGAATAGTCCTAACTCACCTATGTCACAATGAACACCTGTCCAGCCTATCTTACATGAACATGTATAACTCCTTGACTGATCGGGCACACATTGGCCATGGATACACGTATGATTCATACACTGTGCTGGTATCTCGCACCTGTTACCAACGTAGTCTTCTAAACATTCACAAATGAATGAATTATTTTGAGACACGATACAGTCGCCATTACTGCACACTTTGTTGCCACATGATGTGCCATCACAGTCACCAATATTTGCACCTTGCACAGCACCTAGAATGATAACCCGGAAGATACCGAGTTAAACAAAGTTGTGTACATGTCAATGTGGGAACATAGGGAGGTGTTCACGTTTAAACCTCGTGTTGGAAACTATCTACGAGTATTTATTACACTGATTTATATCAAGGAACATTAAATAAATCCTTAAAACGTCAATTAGCTTAACAAAGACTTATAAGAAGAAGAATTATTTAAACGTTTATACTATTTGCTGTACTGAAACGCATACACTCACAGTTTATCTAATTCATAAAAGGTAGAAAGTACAAGTTTAATTTTTGTATTTTTGAGGACAGAAGTTCTCTGTTTTCTATTGACAAATTTACTGTACAAACCTTGCTGAGTGAGATCATATTCAAAGTCATTGACCACAAAATCTCGAATACACCCTGTGTAAGCAACTGGTTCCCCTACAAATGCATCTGGAGAGACATCTGCTAAACATGGCAGGGAACCTGAAAGAAAAATCTAAATTATATACTTACTTATGTCTGCCTACTTTCGTGTTGCTAAGTAATTATGGAATTGCTAAGTAATTTATCAACTATTAGAATTATTGTAACAGTACTGTAGAGTTTACCTAAATAAAAATGTGTGGTTACGTCCATGACGGACATCGTTCCATTAAGTAGTTTGACTACTGTCTGGTTGTCAACAACAACGTAGGCGTGTGTAACATTCCTACCTACTTCCACAGTGTACCATGTATCTGTAACATAAATTAATGATCACATTATACAAGTAATCCTGGATATATTTCTATAAACCAGTTTACATTATACATAGAATGTAATAATTACATTCATTATCATAGCTATGTTTGACAATTATAGTAAATAACATTAAAGTCAATGTATATTAAAGATATAGAGGGACATTGTATTAAAAAATGACACTATCATTTGGTGTTGAATGACACATTATTGCAATGTCAAATTAAAAGAGAAATCTTAAACCTGATAGTTTCTAAGATGACAAACACGTTTATAACAATAATTATATCGACGAATAGTGCCTTATCATATCAAATGGTTATGAATTTTGTCTCTTCGTTTTCTGTCATCAATCAAGGTATTTTCATGCGTCATATTGTAACAACTATATCATGAACAAACTACGCCATGTTGGAAGAGCTACATCATATCAAAACAACTACGTTATAATGTTACAACTACGTCATGTAGTAACAACTACGTCATGCAGTAACCACTACGTCATGTAGTAACCACTACGTCATGCTGTTACAAATACGTCATGTTGTAACAACTACGTCATACAGTAACCACTACGCCATGCTGTTACAACGACGCAATATTGTAAAAACTACGCAATATCGTAATAATTACACCAAGTTGTAACAACTGCGTCATGTAGTAGCAACTACGTCATATTACAGCAACTACATCATGTCATATTAATTACCTCTAAGTCATGCTATCTAAAGTTCGTTTCGTTCTGTTGTAACAAGTATGTCATGTTGTAACAACTACGTCATATTGTAACAACTACGCCATATTGTAACAACTACGCCATATTGTAATAACTACATCAAGTTGTAACAACTGCGTCATGTAACAAACAACTACGTCATGTTCTAACAACTACGCCATATTGTAATAACAATTACGTCATGTGATAACAACTACGCCATATTAAACCAACTACGTCATGTCATTAATTACCTCTAAGTCATGCTATTAAATTTCGTTCTTTTGTATCAACTACGCCATATTGTAACAACTACGTCATATTGTAACAACCACGTCATGTTGTAACAGCCACGTCATGTTTTTATAACTGCGACATGTAGTAACAACTACGCCATTTTGTAACAACTACGCCATATTGTAATAACTACATCAAGTTGTAACAACTGCGACATGTAGTAACAACTACGTCATGTTGTAACAACTACGTCATATTGTAACAACTACGCCATATTGTAAAAAGTACGCCGTATTATGACAACTACGACATGTAGTAAAAACTACGCCATATTGTAACAACTACGCAATAGTGTAAAAACTACGTCTTGTTGTATTAACTACGTCATGTTGTAACAACTACGTCATGTTGTAACACTTACGTAATGTTGTAACAATTACGACATGTTGTAACAATTACGTCATGTTGTAACAATTACATCATGTTGTAACACTTACGTAAAGTTGTAATAACTACGTCATGTTGTAACAACTACGTCATGTTGTAACACTTACGTAAAGTTGTAACAACTACGATATGTTGTAACAACTACGCCATATTGTAACAATTACGTCCTGTTGTAACAATTACGTCATATTGTAATAACTACATCAAGTTTTAACAACTGTGTCATGTAGTAACAACTGCGTCATGTTATTGCTACTACGTCATGGCGTATTAATTACGTCTAAGTGTTGCTATTTGAGTTTCGTTTTGTTGTAACAATTACCGTAATTCAGAAATACGTCACTTCTGATAATGTTCGTGCCTGTCCCCATGTTTAATAAGAACGTTACATAACCCTTATTGATCGTGAGAGACATGAAATCTCCGGCTGTACTGTGCAGGTGTTGTGCTGTGTAGAATACCAATCCATCTATTTTTTGTAACTTGATCTCTAGTCTTAAACACAACCGTCGTTTCACAGACACGGGAGTAAATACCATGAACGAATGTTCGCCAAAGAACTTCGCATCACTAATTTCGATATCTGGAACATATAACACGATAATTGATGTTTTCCGTTCCGGGGGCCGCGACCATGGTCCAGTGATTAATACGCTGGATTTGTTACCCTGCAATCTGGGTTCGATTCCTAGATGTGGCATGTCGCACACTTCCAACGATGTCGATTTTTCTTCACATGAGGAGAAGTTACTGGTTCCATGAAAAAGGGTAAGTTAGTACTGGTCCCGTCGAGAAAACTTATTAGGTGAATCGGTCGCCGTATATAACAAAAATTGTTGAAAATCGCCGCTTAACCAAAATAAATGGTTTTCTATTCTTAAAACATAAACAAATTACGTGCATGGATATACATGTACATTTATTCACTTTATTTCCTGATTGCTTTGCATTTTCAAATTATTTCTACTTTTTCTTATGCATTGAAATAATAATATAATTTTATATACAAATGTACATGTATTGAGTACAGCACAATATTATTTGTATCTGGTATTACAATTCTGACCTTTGGCAAATATAATACCCTAACCAAACATATATATACTACAAATCACTTGCATTAAGACTTTGTAAAAGACACTCGAATTATAGCCACATAATTACATAATATACCTTGATCGCAATATTCGCCATTTCTTCCAAGAGGGCACATGCACGTGTACGTATTATTGCCTATTGGAAGACAAGTGCTTCCGTTGGTACATTGATTTGACGTGTCACATACCGTGAGTCTATCTGTACAAAATGTTCCTTTCCACTCATCTGTACAGTTGCAACTGAAAGGACATCGATGTGCGGTACAATGATACGAAGCAAAGATACTTAGATCTTTGGAAAATGAACTATAGTTCAGCTTTCCCCAGTCGTCACTTGCTTGTCGCAAATGAATTTTGATGCGGGTCAAAGTACTAGGTTTTTTCTACACCCGTACCATGCAATTGTTAAACTAATTCACGTTCCATGTTGCAGTACAAGTCTATTTATTTCTTGTTTTCTTTTTACAGTATACGCTGACTGTTAATTATACTAATTACCCTCAACTGAACTACTCAGTCAATTAATATAGAGCGCGTATATCTGCTGAAACATGATATATCTCCATAGTGAGTGGATCAACACAGGAAACACTCAAACCATTATATCTTAATTCATCAAATAAACCCAGCATATACTTACTATACAGAAGCACCGATGTCAATGCACTTCCCGCCATTTTTACACGGTCCCAAGTCACATGACACTGATGAACAATGTCCTACATTTCGACCTTCAGACACGTGACCCGGTGGAAAACCAGGTGGTAAAAACTCTGAACCGTGACTCTTGATCTTCAAATTAAAGATACAGCCTGAAAACATAGTGGTTGTCGAGTTTATGTTCCAAATCGGTAAACCACGTGTCTCTCCTTGTCATGATCAACTTATAATCAGAATCTAGTAATGCCCTTTATAATTATATACATGTACCATATTTAAATAGCGCTCTTTTCAACTGGCCAATACACTTTACAAAGTATAAAGTTACACTAAATATATAAACATAACGCCAGTAGTTTAATTTATTTCTATTCACCATAAGTTTGACGAGAGGATATTGAGCGTAGTACGTATAGTTACCCACATTTTATTAACAAAAATGAGATTATATCGCGTGCATTATCGTCACGTGTATTATCGTCACGTGAGTTATCTAGAATACCGTTCAATCCATTGGTGAAGAAAATGTCATCTGACAGTACTCCTATCTCAGATAATTCTATATCTCCCACATACAGCTTGGAGTTTGTATTTAATGCAGTCAGTACCCCAGGAGTTCGTCCAGTCATATTTCTTTGATCGTCTAATTGGAGCCATCCATTTTGTTTCATTCGACCAAGTCGCACTTTGTGCTGGAGCAATGATGAATCCAATGGACCGGAGCTAAATATTTGCCCAAAACCTACAAAGTAGTAAACACATTACCACATATCTGGATTAGAAATCTTTTTAATATTTAGCATAAAATTGGATCCGTTTCGTTGGGACATGTTGCGTTTCAAATACAAATGTTCCTCCTTTCTCACAAGATCCAAATAACGAACACAATTTGTAAGCAGAACATGGCAATGCTAACGACGTATAATCATTTACATAATACGCATAAAAATATGCTTCGTATATACGTACACCGCACACATGCTACTTTTCCTGTAGTCTGCCCAGTTCAGTACAAAAAGAATTAAGAATTCAGTAAACACCTTTACAAAACATAAATACATATACGTCTTGTAAGCATGGGTGCCAATGGCTAAATGAAATCAAACGCACGAGGTATGAAACATTTCTTTAACACAAATACTCAAATTACTTTGATTAAACAACACAAGTTAATGGATCTAAACCAACCAGACAAGACAAAAATCAAAATACACTGTATAGTTTCAAAATGTATTTATCGAATATGTATATTATGATAGTACATACACTATAAAATAACGTGTAGGATCTTGTTTTGATGTCACATTCAGAGTGTTGTAAAATAAAACTATAAAGTATCAAGTTTTGACTAACTACTTACCTGAGCCAAGATCATATCTAAATACAACATGTCCTAGATATATACCGACTGTCATAAAGTCACGTCTTCCATCATAGGATCCTGCAGAGGTTGATACGAAGTCTCTGTTTAAACCAATATTCAACAATTTTACAGTTATGATCGGCGGCCGGATCAATTAACCAGTAATCCTGGACGGTATTCTAACCAATATTAACTTATCCTTCCTCTAAAAGTCGCCACACGTGGAGGAATATCGACATTATAAGTTGGCAAAGTTTCATGTGAGGACATGACCTGCCGCGACCGGCAATCGAACTCGGGATACAGACCCAGCGGTCTAACCACTTGACCACGGCCGCGGACAATACCAATGATTAGCATTATGAAAATACTTGAAGAATTAAGAGAGATGCAAGACATTTTATAAAAGATTATACTTTCAAAAGTTTTCGCGACATAAACTTGTCGTTGAATGCATCGAATTATTGAAAACCGATTAATAGGTTTTTTAAAAAAGGAATTAATGAGAAAAACTCATTCTAAAATATTTGGGTAAGTCTTGATTTATTCCTCACTATACCTGTGTTTCCCATGTACAACAAAACGCTGCTATCCAAAGAATCGTTATTGACTATAAGTTCGAATTCGATTTCAAAATTGTCTTCAATGTAATGGGGAGCATCGTACGCCACAAATGAACTGTAGTTATATTGTCTTCCAAAGAAATGTTGGACTGTAAGATCCATGTCTGTAATATCCGTATACTGATAGATTGGTTTATTATTCATCTACACGTGTAATTATGTTTAATCATGGGTCTCAACTTCTTCAGGATGATATTCTAACTATATAGTATTTTATCATTTAACGAATTTCTCTTTATATATCAATCATACTTTAGAATCGCAATATTTAATAGACGTAAGCCATTGTTACCATGATACGTAGTGCTTTTAGATAAGTATGTATTTTACTGTATATACAGAAATGAGGACAAACTGTAACAAATACTTACCGTCCTCACATAAAGCTCCACCTCTACCAGAAACACATAGACATAGCTGATCTTGTTCTATGTCTAAAACAATACACGTGCCACCATGGTAACAAGGATTGACGTCACATAACTTCCGCTCACAGAGTGTGCCTCCATAGCCAGACTGACAACTACAGTACCATTCTTCACCGAAACTTTTTGTACAAATGAAAATATTTTAGAATATTGTTAAATCTGACTGACCATGGCTAGGTATTCAAAATGTCCAGTTTGTAATTCAACTAGAAACAAGTTTAGTTTAAAATTTCGTAATTCAGCGTTTTTTATGTTTTCAGCTTTGTTAGAACATTAACATACATATTTTACAAAACAAGTACAATAATTGAATCGAAAGCTACAAAGTATGAGTTCCGGCACTAAAATATGAAGTAAAGGGTTCGAAACATGTTCGCGTACACGACAAAGGTATGCTTATATTGGTTTAAATCACGGGACTGCCACTGAAGAGAAACTAGAAGCTGACATACCTTTATTAAAGAAAGGCAAAAAGATAAGTATTTACCTATGACATACAGCATCATTTCGGCACGGATTGTGTGCACATACGGGCACGTTGCAATTATCAATGTTGCTTGCTCGCGTCGTCATGGAAACTAGATCAATCTCTCGTTGATTAATTTGGAAGTTGTGCACACAACCAACGAACCCATTCATGATATCAATAAAACCATCTTTATCAAGCTGACTCGTGTATCTTGGTATACCTCCTGTCAAAACATATGATTAATGATATTTGCACTGTTTTGAACCAGTAGAATACACATGCATCCTCAAGTAGGTTATTTGAGTTAAATATAACATTTAATTAACAAAACAAGTGGTCAGAACTTCACTATATATAATAAAGTATTTTAAATCAGTCAAAAGAGGAACGGGTGGCTGTCAAGTCGCTTCAAAATATGGGTGTAGATAATACAGGTTGGGTCAGTTTACATGTTTGAGTACGACCAGGTGAATTTGAATAATCTAACAAAAGCACTTTCATATGGAAACGTTTTCGAACCAATGAGGCCGGGAGATTTTGTTAGGATCTTCCTGGTTTTTTAGATGATATTTTTCTTACATTGAAAGTCCATTTATCGAACTCAAGACAATTGTTAAAATGTTTGGTTCATACGACCATTGGTACAAAAAGTATGAGTCATTGAATAAGTCAAAGGTAAATGCAATCTTACCTATATAAATATTAATTAGACTGTGTGGCTGCCTTAAGCTCAGTTGGCGTTTACCAACAAACACTTTATCGCTGAGTATAATAACGGCTGAACACCAATCTCCAATAGTCTGTGACCACACTTGTCTGCGACACGGTAAGAATACACGAGCGAGAATTGGTTAAAATAACATCGCAACTAGATACTAACAAAGGCTATAATGACTCATGCATGATGCTAACAAAATGTTTATTAAATGAAGGAATGGACATTGGTGAAATGTATTTTTTTTAAATATCGTCGGTATTGAAATAAGAATCACTGAATTACTCGAAGATTGAATGCAAGAGAGAACCATACTAAAGCATTTTACTGATCATGAGACATTTATATAATACTATATGATATCTGAATCGTACGTTTATAAATATTCAAAGCTATTCGGTTAACTTAAGCTCAGAAATCACTGTAAACATTCGCAAAATATACTAGTATTTTATGTTTTGAGCCGTGACATAATACACTAAATCAACTGGGTATGTGGATATAGTGACTGGTGACTGGGACTGAACGTGGACCTTTTAACGACAGCATGTCGAGCTAGCTACCTATTCTACCTATTGCGCCAGTATTACATACATTTATTGAGCATGTTAAATTTCCAAATCTTATCAATTCTTAAATCTTATCAATGTCTTTCAGTCAGATTTGTTCCAATATGCATATCGCCTTTTTGACTAAGTGAATTATTCTGAATAATTATGTCACGGCTCAAAGCACGTGGTCAAGCTATACATTACATTACCTTATTATGACGTCATGAATTTCTCCAGTATTTACAAGCATATTTGTGTCGATAATATCAACTGAAAGTCCGTCACAGGAATATTTGTATCGAAGTTCCCCATTTGTCAAATAAAGATGTATAAATGCAATCCCGTTGTCACCTGGATTTTGATTGGATGCATACAATACAGCTCCAGCTTCCTGTGTCGTTTTGACAGATATGAAAATTTCATTTGATTGGTCGAAACTAATTGTGGGCGGAGTAAACTCCATGTATGAACTTCCAGTGAATGATGGATAATATATCAATTTCTCTGAAAAGAATAACACAATCACAGTACTTTTTGCACACCATTGTTCTAGACGCCTAAAATATTCGCAATTAATAGAATAAGCTAGTATGTAATAGTTTTACACTGGAGAAAAGAATATCCGAATAATCAGAGCTTATGACCAATTTTAAATAATCCGTGTAGTGTTTACTAACACGTGTTATTTTAGCATTTATTAGCATCATTTCTTTATTTTAATTCACTTTGTTTTGAAAGCAAAAAAGTTTTATCATTAAAGCAACGTACATACAAACTACACATAAATCGCCAAACATATTTTATGGTCGTAAGCTCGCGTATCATAGATCAGTTAAAGTCCCATAAGCTTATAAATGTATTGGTTCTAATAGTTTCTGTTTGTTCTATAACAGAGGAATCTGGTGTGTTTTCCTCCCGTGCATACTTTATAGCAAGAAAATATGTTTCCAAAACCACTATCGTATTTTTTTCATTGAAATAAATACTATTCATAGAACACCTGTGTTTTCCCGCAGTCATATTATGCACGAGGCATGAAGTGGACGTCACGCGCTTTATATATTTCAAGTTTACAAAAGCAAAATACACAGCGAAATGAGTGTTTTTAGAAGAAAAAGGGCTTGTTTCGTCGGTAATAATTATCTTGGGATAATATCAGCAAATGTTTGTTTTTTACATATATTTTTATTGCAAAAAGCTCATGGGGCTTTAATGTGAAGTTTACTTGTGACCTCTAAATTTCAACCCACATGTAGTTTCAAAATGAAGAAATGTAACAGGGAAAAACTGAAAGGACTTAATAAATATCTGTACGCTAAAGTCTCCGACAACCTGCAGTGAAATATCTTTAGGAGGAATGCCTTCGCCCCCCCCCCCCCCCCCCCCCCTAGATAGGTCCCTACAAATTATTTTAGCGCAAGCAACGCCCCTAAAGTTTGGTACAAATGCTGTGTGTTCTTCACTGAAATATTGCACTTGCCATTTTCACACCTGGTTCCAGTGAAAGGTAAAGGACAAAGACATGCTGGTACTGGGTTACCATATCTTGTCATCACCACAGTACATCTCCCTCCATTGTCACATTCATGACTATCACATATATTAGATTCTGTAAATACATAAATTAATTGTCAAGTACAAGTTGCGCCAATATATCGATGCAATAATTCGTAAATGGTTTCAAATAATTATTATGTTCTATTGGTGTTTTACATGATCTTATTAATTTGATTGAATCAAAACAAATATTATTATATACACGCTGCAACATTCGAGTACATAGTTGTTGTCGGTTTACATTCTAAACACGCTGATAAAGATATGACATAACAGTATGTTGATCATGAAACCAAGACTGCCTATCGATGCCATGACGTGTTGTTAGTTTATAGATGCCAGTAGCCCGAATCAGCATGAAATATTCATAATTTGCACAAGAAAGTATTTAATACCTACCATAATATACCACTCATTGTAACATTTTCTTATCTAATATATATTAATCACCATGTTATGATTGCTTTGTGTTACCTATTTCGCATTTGTTGCCAATGAAATTCATGCCGCAATCGCAGTAGATACCCAGGTAATCCTCACGACAAACGCCACCATTTTGACATATAAATGTTCGACAAGACAGAGAAGGCGATTCAGTTGAAATTGAAGTAGATGTGGTAGAAGTTGAGCTCAAAGTCCAAGCGTTGGTAGGCGGTACAGCTGTCGATATTTTCAATAGTGATGTGACGGTTGGTGTTGAGTGAATATGGTAATCCGAAGATGTTCTATTTTGAGTGTTTGAAGTAGTGGAAACAAACGTTGATTCATAGACAGGAGAAGATAAACTGATATCTGCCCTCACTGTGATCGTGTTAATCGAACCGGTCGTTGCAAGACGTAATGAGGTTGAGTTTAATATACTGTTATCTTCACTTACTGGAGAGTATCCGTATGAGGTACTAAACGAGGGAAGAATACTTTGTCCGGTTAATGATACTTTTGTACTTTCCAGGGGAGAAAATATCGAATAATCTATGGAAGAAGGACTTACAAATTCGGTTGAAAAGAGCATAGAAGACTCGACGGTGAAGGGTGTCACATCACTGTCTGATGATGTAACAACATACGATACGGTTATATATGTGTCTGAGTCTTGTCTTGACGTCGAGAGAAATGAATCGGTAGATGCAGCAGTAAAATATATTGATGAATGCACCGATGATTGCTCTGAGATCATTGACACGGTGGACATTGAAGTAATGTTATTCAGGGAAGGATCTGGTGAAATAGTATATGAAGCAGAAGAAAAGTTGGCATTCCTTGAAAATTCTATAGAATAAGTTGCGACTGTTGTACTGAATGCGCTTTGCGTTGCTGGGGGTGACTTTTGAAACGTGAAGAAAGATGACGATAAGCTTACGTATGAAGTAATTTCTTTTGAAGACAGCAAACTTTTTGTCAATGAAGAATTTAAGGTACCTACGCCAAGAGGAGAAGATGAATAACTCAAGTATGGTGTTGTATAAATGCTTGATGATTTAAGACTCGGCTCGGTTGACAATGAAGGGACATAGGACAAATGTGCCGATGAATGATAAGATGACGATTCAGGAACAGAGCTTAATGAAAAAAATGAGTCAAAACTTGTACTTTCATCAATTGCATCAGTATCCATGCTAAGAGTTTTGTCTGAATTAAATTCCGAAGTTTTTGAAGGGAACACTGAGTGTTCATAAGATGACAATGCAAAATCCGGAATTGACGACGAAGTAATGGTTGTAAACAATAATTTTGCTGTACCGGTAGTGGTTGAAGTCTGATCAGATGAAATAACCGATAAATTTTGAAAGGCGGAAGAAATTAGACCTGGAGTACTAGAATGTATAAAACTTGACAACAGAGTGCTTGATAAGTATGAATTAATACGCATTGACCGTTCAGAAATTATCGTCATGGATGACTCAATAGTATCATTCCTGGTCGTATGAAAGTTCATAGGTATACTAACACCCGTTGAACTATGCGATGTCTGGTCAGATGAATAGACCGACACATTTAGAATGACGGAGGAGGTCAGGCCTGGTGTATTTGAAAATATAATACTGGACAATGGAGTGCTTGATAAGTATGAATCAATCTGTATAGAGTTTCTAGTCATTATCGCCAAGGATGACTCGAAAGTATCGAAGTTAGTCGTATAAAAGTTCATTGATGTACTCTCGTCCATGAAACTAGACGTTTCAGTATCGAGGTCTGTGTAAAAAGAATCATAAAGTGATGTTTGCGAGAACTCTGCTGATTCAGTAAATGGAAAAGAAGACAAAATAGGTGTTTTTGTAAAGGACACGTCTTCAAAATGTGAATTTGATTTACTCACATTGTCAAAGGAAGAGGAAAATAGAACAACAGATGACATGCGTGATGCAACGTTGGTTGTTGGTGTAAACCGGATTGAATTGTTTTCATAAGAATTAAAAATGCTGGAACGTTCGGATGCCCAAGTTAATAAACTTAAACTTCGAGGTGCAGATGATGGTATACTGAAGTTTATGTCCGATGTAACAACCTGTGTTGCAACTGAAGAACTCACTATAGGACTTGATAAACCTGTAATGATCAAAGATGAAATAAATGATGTTTCAGTAAGTGCCGGTAAAATTGAATAACTATTTACGTCATTGGAAAGGTTAGTTACTGAGGATTTCAATTCTATTGTTGATGTTGGTGAAATATGTTCACCTGTAGAAACCGATGGAAATTCTAGGAAAGAAGATATCGAGTTAAATGTTGTATTTCTTTTTGTAGACATTTGTGCGAAAGAAGATGTTGGTAAAATTTTTGATCGTATGGAAGTTTCACCACTAAATGAAATAAGTGAAGATAATAAGGTTGTTGTTCCAGTTAAGAATGTAACTGAAGGGTCTGGATTTGATGTTGATAAAATATGAGATTCATTCAATGAAGATGTGACATTTAAAGTTGATGTCGCCAGTGATGAACTGACTGATGAATAAATTAAAGATTCTCCTAACGTACTGGACGAAAACGTTATGAAAATTGAAGATGGTAATGATGAAGTTAATCTCCCCGTTGATGAAGATATATCAAGTATTCTATTTGTAGAACCTGTTGTTGCAATTAATTTTGTACTCATTGCCATTGTATATTCACTAACAGTATCTTGGTGTTCACTACTTGTAGAAAATGCTAAGTAAGATGTGTCAAGTACAATTGTGCTTGCTAAGTGTGTTTGTAAATCAGAAAATAAAGGATGCTGAAGCGACATCGATGTATTCTGTGAATAATAAGATTTTGTTGGGGCAATGATAAATGTTTGAGTACGATACATCGATGACGCATATGAAATAGAGTCTACATTCGATGTTGTTAATGATCCTGTACTAAATGTTGACATGACTGATGGATTTAAAGACGTGGTCAAAGTTGACGTAAGTTGTATTGGAATAACGTTTTGACACAATGCGCCAGTATAATGTAACGGACATAGACAAAGAAATCCACCCGGGACGTTAGAACAATTTGCTCCGTTAAGACAAGGTCCCGCCTTACAGAAATCTATCATCTGATCGCAAGTTTCTCCAATGAAACCATACGCACAAACACAACGATATTCGAACTCTCCGCTTATACAGTTTGCATCATTTTTGCAAGGAGCTTCTTCGCAAAAGTCAGAGAAATCCGTACATTGCTTTCCGGTAAGAAACTCTTGACATGCGCAGTAGAAGTCATATTCCAGAGAAAAGCATGTTCCGTCATTAAAGCAAGGCTTGCTCGCACAAAAGTCAATGGTATGATTGCAAGTCACCCCCGTGTATGATGATTGACAATTACACATAAATCCTTGATCGGTGTTCATGCATGTTCCATTATTTTCACAGGGATCACTGTAACAAGCGTTTATAAGATCTAGACAACGTTCACCAGTATATGGAGGAAAACAACTACACTTAAAACCACCAATTTCACGAACACATTCGCCATTGTGAAAGCATGGTTGTTGTTGACAAAAGTCGACAGCCTCCTCACATAGTCTGCCTTGGTATTCCTGGGTGCAGTTGCACTCAAATCTGTAATATAAGCAACAACAATATTGAATTCCGTGTTAGTGTTTCCATTGTTTTGTTTTCCTAATTTTACTCAGTGCTTCGTGTGGTTTCAGGATGATACAGAAACTCAAACTTGAATGAGATGTTTATTTGTATACAATCACATTGCGAAGCCAATAAACCAAATAACGTCCAAAACGTTATTCACTATATAAAACTGTATATAATATGATCTTTTTTGATATAATAATGCAATAATAACTAGTTTTGCAGCAGACACTTATTTACAAAATACATAATTTTCTATGTATTGTTCATATATACGTTTTATTAATTAATGAAATTTTGGTGTAAAATCCGGAGTTGTAATAATTGAATTATACTGAAAATGTCTTGTTAAAATGCGTTGGTAAAAATATCATTGTATATACCGAGTGAAACACGTCACTAAAACACATTATTTACGTGTTTATTATGTCTGTGTTTACATTTCACAAGTAAGTAAGTAATTTATTTCGGATTTGTACAATACAGTAGATCATCACATAAATACATTTTACATATGAATACAAATACATCGTCACGATTGTCAGTTATACTGAAGTAAAATTACATAATCTATGTGAAAAAATCATTATCAGTACAATTTGCTAATATCACAATATATTATTGAAATACATATCATATTACAACTGTCATTGACGGCGCCGAGAACGGCGGCGTCAGTATTGAATAGTGTTAAAAAATTGCACTGGTGTTGCGTAATCGATTTGGGAGAAGCTGGTATTATTAATCATTTTTTACTTTCTTTTTTAATCTTTTTTAAACAATCTGATATGTATTGTATGCATCCATTAAGTGATAAAAAATGTCAAAATATTTAAAATGAAAGTTTTTTACCGTTACTACAAAGCTTCGAAAATGTTTTCTGTATATATAATAGCTTCTCTCAAAACGGTTAGGCTACGCTCTTTTTATACGTTAGTTTCTAAACCTTACTACCCCAACTTCGCAAAAGTACCGAAAACGTTTTCGAAGCTTGTTTATGCCTATCTGAAAGTCAGTTGTTAAAAGAACAATAGGGTAAATTAAAAAATCAACGACAATTGATCTTATTTACTTCGTACAAGCCTATATAATGGAAAAACTGTAGTGACAATGACCAAACTATGCAAATAAGTCTTGCCTTATGAAAAACCATATTTTGTATTACGTTTATATACAACGCATTGGCGTTTTAACGGATTGCGAATAAAAACGGCGGAGCGAGTTTTTCGCGAAACGGAGACAAAACAAAAAAGAAAAGAAAATGGAGATAAAACATACTTCTGACGGTTTAAATCGTAATTGATATAATTCTTTGAGCAGTTATTATTGAATTTTGCTTCGTGAATTCAGTTTCTTTCTAGCTGCGTAAAACAGTAGAAATGTTCGTTGTTTTTTATCTCCATTTTCTTTTTTTTTGTTTTGTCTCCGTTTCGCGAAAAACTCGCTCCGCCAGCATTTTCCAGCCAGACACTATCAATCGACCAATGAAAATGTTACAATTAACCACATGTTAAAGCGCGTCACTTTCCGCCATATTGGTTGACTGAACACGAAAGACAACAACGATAACTGTCAACAAACATGGTAAGAAGTATTTAACAGTAGGTAGTTTCCATCAAGGTTGTCTAAATTTGCACCGTATAATGGAATGCAGTGTACTGCAATGTCACTATAGTCGCTCTTTCGGCATTTTTTCAATGCCAGCCTTGCAGTATTTTTAATTTCATAAGTCTTGATATGTCGCTTGTATGGAAGTATAGTTCAGTCCATCGGTGAACTTAGATACCTTGGACATAATGATTTGCCGAATGTTGCTACATTTAGGGGTCAGTTATATGATGTACAGTACACCTCAGCAGGGTTCTCAATAACTGCAGGCCAATTTAGCCGCTTAGAAACTTACCTCACGTTAGATTTTATCAGGAAAAATAACCACCCAGGCATATTGTCATGTAGGAAGTTTTAATCTAGATGTCAATAAGATGCAGTGACTTATTGCCTCATCAATAATGGATTTAAGTTAGAAATGTGTTTGGGCCGGTTAGGAATCTCAAAAGTGTATAAAATATTGATAGAAAATGCCCGGACCCCAAAGCAGGTCTGTTAGTCTAGCTTTTGGGCCTGTTGGCCCCAAACTTATTGAGAACTGTGCTTCAGATATGTATTACGGCTATATAATATCAACAGACCTGTCGAGTTACGTTAGGGCCAATTGCCATTTTTCGACGCAATTTCTCAAGCATGCCTACTCTCGCCTTACCAAATCTTGACTGTTGATGGTTTGACAATCGCTTTGTATATCGATCCTCAAACAAATCATTTCCTTTTATTTGATTCCCACGAAAGAAATAGACATGGGTTACGCAGCGATGATGGTACTGCTGTGCTGATATCTTACGACACATTAGATGAGTTATTTGATTTTTCTTTTTGTTCATTATAAAGATCATTCTTATGAATTGACTCCAGGTTATTGGTCAAATATTTTGGAGCACGGTAATACTCAAAGAACTGCCTTTTCTTATTCATAGTCATTGTTTTATGATGAACATGAAGTATATAGCCAATTATTGAATGATTATGAGTATGTTGCACGTCCGCTTCAGTCAAGTGAACGATTCTCTTTTGAAATTTGAATTGTCAGTTCCTAATAACATACAGTCCTATGATCAGGTTAATATGCAAACTGCAACACCTGCATTTTTGCCCAATCTTTGTTTCCAAACACAGAAATTACTGTCTAATTTGAGCTTAACACTTGCAACAATATTAAGATGTCAGCAGTTGATCAGCGTTTCAGTAATCAGTTAATATTAAAAAAGTATGTGTTGAGATGAAAAGGTAGATGAAAAAAATCATACTCATTTAAATTGAATATATATACAGTTACAACTCACCTTAAGACCTCTCAATAATGTGACTCACTCAAAATTACAGTCTGCAAAATAAGCACTCGACTAGTTGTCCCAGACAAGTAATTATTGATTTGGTCTATTAACTTTAATCAATAATTATGTTTATAGTATAAAGGAAAACTATTCACTTTTGGTGATTTGGACAAGTAATTCCAACTGTAAGTAACTTGAGAACTACTTAATTTCCTATCCTTTAAACTTCATAGACTATATCTTACAGAGCTTAAATTTATAATACTAATATTTTCAGTTCATTTCCAATGATGCTGTACCTGTGTCAATAGAAGATGAGGACGTTGACAACATTTTAAAAAAATGGTGATTTGCTGTGCAAATGAAAGACGAGGAATTGGTGTATTCAATTGATTCACTGTATGAAGTTGCTTCATATACTGCTTGTAGTACAAAAGGTGTGGAATTTTTTGTCTATATGCATACTACTTTTTGGATTAGACTTTATTTTCACTGTTTATTAGTTGTGGGTTTCATACAAAACCTGAAAAGTGCTTGAATTTCTATATTTCAGATTTGAATGCCAACTGGCTTACATTAAATTTATAATAGTCCAAAAAAAACGTTTAAATTTGGAAATGTTATGCTTGGTAAGTGGTCGAGTTCATGAATAGAATCAATAATTGTTAAAATGTCATGTATACGGATGTCTGTGTGGGAAACATATGTTTTGGTCATAAACCACATAATAGTTCTGACTGATTTTCATATGTTGTCAAAGGGAAAGACATTGTGTATAGAATACACAGTCATGTGTTGTTTTGTGTTCCCGTTTATATATAAATAAGTGTTTTATTTATACATTTACAGCTTGTCGCAAGAAGAAGTTAGTGGAAGGTGTATGTCCAACTTGCGAAGGAACAAAAGGATCAAGAACTTACAGATGCAAGTTGTCAGTCAATAGAGACAATTTCTCAAAGGATGTTACCTTAAGATGATTTAGTTAAATTATTTGGGAAGTTACCACAAGAAGAAGATGATGATCTATTGTTCAGCATGGTGGAGTCGTTGCCAGTAAATTTTACAGCAAAATTTTCTGGGACAAACTTCTATAATATTGTGAAAAAATAAATCAATAAATATATACTCTTCAGAACATGCAAGTTTACCATGCAGACATTTTTCTAATTTAACATATTTACATTTTAGATGTTTGTTGCTTTAAAGGTATAATTACATTTTGGAAAGAAGCCTAAAACCAGAAATTAGCATTTTAGACAATAGTATGACTAAAGAATATAATAAAAATTATAGATTTTTGTGTGTTCACAGTACAATTTTTGCCTGTTAGAAAAAATTGTTTTTGACAGTGCATGCAATTTTTAGTTATTTTTGAGTAAAAAAATACCCATGATTGTTTTTTTAAATGAAAATTAATTTTACCAAGAAATCTGGTAATACAACATGATGTTTTTTTTATATATGTTTGTTATGCAAGTGATCAGTAAACTTAATAAGAAACATAGAAAAATTAAGGATTATTGCTTTGATAGTCAATTTCTTCAATTCATATTTATGAAACTTCTTACCAACAAATGATTATAGGAACACTGACCATGGCTATTTATTTCTAACCAAATGCCATTGTGCTACAATATTTATTGTATGGTAAAAAAAAAACACTTTGGTTTATTATACTGTAGGACTTTCATTGCTCTAGTTCATCTATAACAAAATGAAATATAAACTCTTCTGATACTTTTTCCTTCTGTATATTAACAGTCTTTCTGTCATTAAATTATGTTAAAGTTAGGTACTGGGCCATCTGGGGTAAAGATTCATTTGGAAAGTAATAGAAAACTTACCAGAGATCAGACTTTGAGCTTTATCTTGTCCATTGTTGTTGTTTACATATCTTAGTAAATATGTCTATGTATATATATATTGCTTGTGTTTTGTGTAGACCAGGCTACAGGACTTTCTTGGTAGAGATGTTGTTAATCATGTTTTCATTACGACTTGTATGATCTCATAAAAAATCAGTTTTTCAACTTTGACATGTTTCTTTTTATTCCCATTTAAACTCATAAAAATCATTTTTAATAATCCATGTGCCATTGATTATTTCCTCAAATGTATATCTGTATAAAGCTTTAAGGAAAGTGCAAAAAAGTTCTCTTATATTTTAGTTCTCCTGTCACTATTGTTATCTTTACATTTCTTTGTAAATATGTATATTTTTGTGTGTGTACCAGACTACAGGACTGTCTTGGTATAAATGTTGCTAATTTATTTTTTGTAACTCTTATAATATCATAAGCAATTCAATCTTTCCTATTGCATTTTTTCATTTAAACTGTAAACACTTTATTTTTGTTAAACCATTGACCATTGATTATTTTCCCAAGTAGAGCTTGCAATCTTCACCAGATATTAGTGGCTGAATTAGGTCAGTATTTAATTTGGTCACCTGATAAAACATAGAAACTTTGTATAGGCAATTGAGATTTTTCCATTTGGATTGTTAGAGTAAATACTCATGACAGTGATATAGGGCCATCTTAAATCCACCATTTTAGCTTGCTATGTACTTGGTGATAACCAATCTAAGAACATTATTATTATTATTAACACTATGTTTTCATTACACATACTTCATAATAATGTTTTGTTTTAATTGTCAAAACTAATTTTTAGTATTTTACTTGTGCCAGTTGTAAGTGTCGAAGGAATGCTGAACTAATGATACAAATTAGATATAACATAATTTTTGCAAATTCTAATATGTTTCTATTTCAATGTATTAAAAAATATTCATAGCAATCAATTTTGTAAAATAAAACATTATATTAAGTATTGTGATGTATAAGTTTGTATTTTCACTATCATAAAAAGCAACATTCAGGTATGCTATTTGCTCAAGCTTAAGTGCACATTTGCTCAACTGTGTTTAATATGAATTTATAGTATTGCTGTGACTGTACTGTTTCATGTACATGTTTCCTTTTTAAATCTTATTTAATGCACATTTCGTCTTAAAACTTTCAACTTTCGTGAATGTGCTGTTATACCTCCACAAAGTGCAAATAGTAACTATTTTTGTATCAGTTTAACTAATATCTTTAATAAACTTAACATTTGTTGTTGCATAAGAATGCATTTTTGATAATAAATTTATTTTAACTTGTTATACATACTTTTCTTTTTTTCTTATATATGCCCAGTTGGAACATTTGGGAATATATTGCTTTGTACAAGTCAGTTGTTGTTGGGTAGGTTGAACAAATGGTTTTCCTTCTGACAACAAAACAGTCTCCTTACAATAAGTAACTTGTGCACGGTGGGGCATGAGATCTTCAAACTTTACATGAAAATTGGTTATCATCTGTGTATGACCTGTATTGATTGAGACCTTTAACATGAATGACTACTTGGCTGGCATTTTAGAAACATCTCTTTCATGAGAGGTTTTGTTTTTGCTCATTTGTCACATAGTAACATGATGCATGTTTGAAACAACTTTCGTCATACTTGGGTAATCTAGTTACAAATATGACAAAATTTTGTAGAAAATTTGTCATGATGCTCATCAATAAAATCTAGGTCAGATTTTATAATGGGTCAGATAAGGCTAGAAGGCCAAATCAAAGTAAAAGCTTGTTCACACTAGACATCCACATTCTCAAAATTTATTATTTATTCTTACGTAAAATATCTTGTACTTGAAACAACATGTGCGCCGTCTTTGATGCTTTGCATCAAAATTAGTCTTGTATTTTATTAACCTAAGTTAGTTTCTATTCTCGTGAAGAATGAGGAACTAGGAAAACACAAATAGCAAAAAAATCAACCATCTAATCGATTGTTTTAATTAATTAATTATTTAAATTTCACATTCAATGGGAGTTAACGGTTTGACGTGTGAAACGTTCGGTAAAGATCTGTTAGATTTCGTCGACATATTGGCGGTCGTATAGTCGCGTTGAGCAAAGGTCGCTTAATACATTAAAACAAACTATTAGTACAAAACGCTCGGGGGGATGAAGTGGTCGCTTAAGAAAAAGGTCGCTTAATACGCATGGTCGCATGAGCAAGATTGACTGTATTTACATTACCCATACATAAGGTCCTGGCATTCTGCACCATTTAAGCAGGGCCTATCTGCACACTCATCAATATCAACTGCACAGGTTTTACCGCTCCAACCAAGGCCGCAGTGACATATAAAACCATTGATGGCATCTTCACACGTTCCATTATTTGTACACGGCATCGACTCACAATTATCTATGTTCACTTCACATTTAGTACCAGTTAACCCTGGTTGTGATAAACGACAAACATGGAGAATTACATCACATTTCGTTTATCTGCAGAACGCGTTATTTTTACTATTGTATGACAAAATAATTCATAGTCATTATCCAATCATATCTTATAAATTTATACTCAAAATGTATAAATCTTTATCCTATCTTGTGTGGGTTAAATGTGTTACAGGAATCATCAGGGTCATGTGATGACCTTTCCAGCTTAAATGATGGAATATACATAGTCGTACACCTGAGTACCATCATCAACCTTCTAGCAAACTTGACAGCTTCCGCATTAGTACAATTTGGTCTCGGGTGGGATTCTAAATTTTCATTAATAAGTCCGCGCAACTTTGTTTACAAATGATTTTTTCTACATGTTTGGTGTGCGTATATACTGTATGAATGTATCTAAAATGGCGAAACCAACAACATAACAAACTTACCAATAGGACAGTAACATCGGTACTGACCGTCAGGTGGAGCCACACAGTTTGCACCATTTTGACACTGATTGTATTCCTGGGCGCAAGGATTGTACTGCGTCTCACAAAGAAGTCCGGTATAAAATGGCGGACATCGACAAACGAAACCGTCTACTACATCACGACAATCAGCACCATTATAACATGGGTTCATATCACATTCATTAACTTCCTCGGTGCAGTTATCTCCATACCAACCCGAATCACACTCGCACCTGTTCAAGCAAATATTTCGGTTGTTATATTGTTAATTTCTGATAAATCACGTGTATGTTACACAATATAGTTTTAAAATGTATTTTCATGATGAATATATGACTGTGGTTGCTTACAAGTACTAGCCAACTAATTATTGGATTATAAAAGCATGATAGACAATATCAATGAGTCGTGCGCCAATGTCTCTCCAGTCACTGGTTGGTGCATGTAAGAAAACAGCCAATCACAACAAAGTACGTGCACTTGTTGTGCTTGTCTTCCCGTATGAAATTTGGTGATGGATGATTAATATAACACAGTGGCTCTCATACCCATATTATTTCTATAATTATCATTGATTGAATAATTAATTAGGGGGAGTATACCAGTCTGTATTTTTTATAATGACAAGAGTACGTTTAACATGTATGTGTTGGCAGTAGAACAAGTCTCTGTAAACAACTTAGGGTCCATTCTCACACAACTTGGACAATTGGGTACTCCCAGAACTTACTCATTTCCTTAGCATCATATCAGGATACATATAAACTACTGATTTCCAAAATTTTACCAGCAACATATTAACAGTTTTCGAGATTCGGATGTTTAATTGGTCTTGTTACTGTATTTTTTACTGCATTTTTAAACAGTACCCATGATAGTTCGATGTTATATAACTATGAATTGGTATAACTTTTGTACAAGTAACCAATAAATATCTGTGCAAAATAGGATAAAATATGATATAAGCTCGCGATTTCCCCCCTTGAGTGAGGAATACTTGGATTATGTCATGCTTTTTGAAAATATATTAATAATTTTTACTTCATTTTTGAAAAACTTGGTATTAAGTTGTGAAATAAAACCACTTTAAAGAAGATAAATGTATTTGAACTATTTAATCGAAACAAGTATACGCTTACGATGGTGAAAGCGAATATATTACTCGTCAGACAAACTGATTGAACTTATCACACGAATGAAATGTTGTCCCGTTGATTATTCAAGAGTTGTCCCGTAGATTATAATTCTTTGCGAATTGGACTTCGCCATAATGCAAATACGAATATGCATGGTTGCGAATATAATAGTATATGCATCAATTCGATAACTAACCAACATGGCTGAAAATTCATAGATTTGTTGTACGTAATCAACGGGACAGCTCTTGAATAATCAACGGGACAACTGCATTTCTCCGTTCCACTTAAATGTGTTTTGCTCGATATGTTACGGGGATACTAAACGCAAGACACTGCAAAATACTTATATACATCTTTTTTATACTTTAAGTGCAGTTTGTATTAATATTGAACAATTATATTTTACATAGATGTAAATACTGACCTACATCGAATATGATTGCGTGCTAAATGCACTCTACACATCTAATCAGACATTATTACACCAAATTTACTTGTGTATTTGAATTCTGCATGCTGTCCGAACATATTTAGAAATTAATAAATGTACATAAATACTAAACAAATTGTTACTGTTATTATCAAAATGTTAGTCCAATAAAAAATCAACGGGACAATCACTACGTAATCAACGAGGCCTTCATTACATAGCACAGAAAACGTCTATGAGACTTTATAAAATAGGGCAGTGGCTTGAAAACGGTATATTAATAAGTCAACAAGCAAAATCAGTAACAGCTTATAAATTATAAGCTATTCACCACTTTAGACGATATCAACCCTTACTCGCCTCAAAAACGAAGTTTAGGCGGATGTGTTTTTACCCGTTTTTTTCTGAAATCGATGGCAGACGACAATTATAAACATATGGTTGACGTTTTGAAGCATATATGAGCCCAAATGTATATTATAGCGGCAAGAATGTGCAAGATTTAGTCCTATCCTGACAGTGTGTGTCCCGTTGCTTACGTCCCGTTGCTTATGTTAATTTCAAATTTCTAGATTCTAACACAGCAAAATCGAATATTTTTTACACGTATGAAGAAAAGTTTCTGCAATACCTTGGTGGGGAATATAGCTCGTCATGTTAAGCTTTTATACCATCTTTATATGTAATGATATGCATTTCAATTCAGTTTTTGCTACGGACTCGTTGATTATTGCATCAAAATTACGGTAGTAAATTCGGATTTCATGACCTATCCTTTGTTCTCGTATAATACGTAGATATAAATTGATACCAACATTCATTTTATTACATTTTACGAATTCAAAAAGCTCATTAACTATGTCAAAAGTTATTCTTTTGTACATTAAGACTTGAGTGTTAAATGTTGTCCCGTTGATTTCGATATTTTGGAGACACGACCCAAAATGTGTGCATTTTCGTTAATTGATAGATTTTTAAAAAAACAAATAGTTCAGCTGGCTGGCACTCATTACTAACTACGAAATATATTCGGTACTGTGCTGGATTTATGTCGTAGCTGTTTTACAGGATGGATTTTATTTTGTATGATGTACCTGGAGACGGCATTTTAGACGCACCTATATAGACGCATAACTATTCCTTCTTAATATAGACCAAAACAGCTATTTATTCACCAAAATGTAAGCTCATTTTCAAGTATTTATATTAATTGTTCACACGAAACAAAGTGTAACTTGTTTTCCTTTTCATTGAAAACCGTCATCATTTTCTATACTGAGGACATCAATTGTCCAAGTTGTGTGAGAATGGGCCTTAGGGCAGCATACCACAGAAGTCGTCAATATACTAATTGGTATTTTGGGATGTTTACATTGTACTGTAACTTAGTTAAAAGTTTATAATAATTATCGTAAATTGATCGACGAAAAATGATAACTTTTTGCTACTTTTGAAAGTCTAATTAAAACATGACATTCCAAATTAGTATTGCATCAGATAATTAACCTATAATTTCATTGGTCAAGAGACTTGTGGTTCCGAAAACTTCATTGGATAGTAATGATAACGCCCACTGCTGTCAATAACATTTTTAGATACCATATAACTAATTGTCTCGTGTGTGAGAGAAAAAATGAGAGAGAAAATAATAACATTTTAATTTGATTAAACTTAACTATACGATCATGAATTATTTTTCTTTATGTCACCAATCACTATTGTATTGAAGAGTAATTCATGAACCAAAAATTTACCTGTAATCGTCAAAGAGATCCACACAGGAAGCACCATTCTCACATGGCGACCATTTCGAGCATTCATCTATTTCTCGTTCACACATAGACCCGCCATATCCATCTGTACACTGGCACGTATATCCAAGATGGCGGTCCAAACACGTGGCATTGTTCTTACATGAATTACCTGTCCGTACAATAATTAAAATAATGACGAAGTTACAATCTTCTAATTAACTATCACGGCTCTTACCTCTTCTGTCTAGTATAATTCATTACTTTCTTTGATGTTCGAAAATCGTCAGTATGAAACGTTCCCACTCGTGTATATTTTATAAATGTAGTTACTGATTTAATTTCCGTTGATTTCATACATCAAATCATCCAGGTGACTCTTAGTAATGCGTTACGTGGTTGTACCGTAGTCATGGCGTTCATTATTGTATACTTAAGTTTACCTATGCAATCATCTATTGTAGACTGACATCTGTCACCAACCCATCCTGGCTCACATAAACAACTAAAATCATTAACACCGTCTACACATGCCCCGTTACCGGAACAGGAAGTGGAATTTTCAAGGTCACAATCTTCAATGTTAATATCACATCGTGAACCTGTCAGGACAAAAAAAATAATTCAATAAGGTAAGCTTTTGAAAAAGCTAAATGGAACGGTTTGTTCTATTTTATCAGAAGAGGTCTGGATTGAGCTCAAGCGCCGTATGTAGGCCTACTCACCGTTACTCTCGATTTATGACGTCGCTTCGTTTTAAAGACATATTTGCGTTGCTATACTTATTGCTGCGTTGTCTGGTTCCCTCCTCCAATCTAATAGTTTACACTAAGATCGGAGACTAATGGCTGCGAAACATGAGGGAATTTAAGACTTCGTTAGCTCGATTTCTATTGGCTACTTTGCAGATACGTCATATTTGGGCTTTTTAATTTTAATGATACGTTTAACTGAAATCAAGGAAAGTCCTAATTCTAGATGTGTTTGTGTTGTTTTGGCAGCAATTCATATCGTAATACCAGTCTTCCTACAGTTCAATCACTTGTGTAAGACTAGACTAAGTGCACCATATTGGAATTAACAAATCATCGTTATTTTCTTTTTCTTTTCACTTACGAAACAAGTTCTCCTGGATAGTCACTTGAACATTTAGAATATTAGATAAACACACCATTTCACATTAAATCATGCATTTTTTATTCGTAAGTAATGAACTAGTTTGGTGGAAACCTTCTTTGAGATTGGTGTGAAATATTCACGTTAATAATATGTTGGTTTTTTTTGTTAGCTTCAGAGTCGATCAGACAGACAGGGACATATTGCAATTTTTCCAGGTCATAAGGATGGATGTAGACCACAAGCTTACTGTCGTCATATAGCTGCATAGTTTCCATCAATGTGGAATTTATCAATTGTCTAAAATTCAAAATCACAGTAGTGAGGGTCAGTCAATCTACTTCACTACACTAAACATGTCTCTTTCAAGCAATCCTCATTCGTGATTATAATATTAGTACAATAATGTACTATCAAGCCACATCTTTATAGGTTTTGTTTTGTTCATTATAGTGTCACCCCTATTGAAAGGACCAGCCTAATTGGCTTATAAGACGCCTTATATGAGACATATGTTCGCACAGTACTTACATTAGAGCGACCATGAGACCGCATCAGTGCCACAGCCAAAGAGGTTGTGTCGTCACATACGTTGGATCGAAAATAGAATTTGATATCAAATGATGCAGATTTTAGAGAAGCAAGGCTTACAACTATACATTGATATTTAACTTCCATATAATGTGCTTTAAGGATTATATTTCGTTCACAATACTGTATTTTGATATTTTTTTAAGTTTTAGGAAAATAATCATCATTTACATAAACGGGTCATGATGAGTATAAAAATATCAGATGCTTACCTGTGAACCCTGACAAACAATCACACACGAATCCAATCAATGACTCGTTAAAATTAAGATCATTTTGGCACAGAGCTGCATTGGAACAAGGTATGGTATCACATGGTAATATCGCACAATTATCTCCCCTGTAAGGTGGACTACATTGGCAAACATAACCATTTACCATATCAATACATGTACTGTTGGTGGTGCAAGGATTTGATACACAGTCATCGATGTCATTCTGTGAAGGTCATAAACTTAGGTCATTCATTAAGGTCATACAGTTAGATTACATATTGACGTCGTACAGTTAGGATTACATATTGACGCATACAGTTAGATTATATATTGACGTCATACAGTTAGATTAGATATTGACGCATACAGTTAGATTATATATTGACGTCATACAGTTAGATTACATATTGACGCATACAGTTAGATTATAATTAATTTGACCTCATATATTGAGGTCAAATATTGAGGTCATACATTAAAATCAAAGACTGACATCATAAATTGTCGGCTGTTTATATTATTTGTACTGACTTTAATGTATTACTAGTATGAGGCCGCGGTTCTGTCCAAATGGTTAGTGCACTGGATTTGTAACCGGCGATCCGGATTCCATTCCCGGTTTGGTGAATTGACCAGCTTATATAACTTTTATAACTGATTATTGTTGAAAAACTGCCTTAAACCCAAGAACCTATCGAATCTATACAAACCTGACAGTTTTTTCCTGTAAAACCACGTGCGCATAAACACGTGTAATTAGCCACACCATCAACACATGTAGCGTTATTTGTGCACGGCTGTGAGACACAATCATTGAAATCTATATCACAATTCTCACCGGCGTATCCTGAAATGTGGATACACTTTATGATAGTGGCGTGTTTGCCTGGGCAGACTGGAAAGTTATAACAGGGTTGCTTGTCCACTTTGGAGTAGTCGACTAGAATGTTATCATAAATAATTTGGTGGACAAGAAAGCTGAAAGTCGTTAAATGAGCTGGGATATTGGTGCAAGGCTTAACCCCGATTGAAGAGGTAAGAATCCAACAAGAAAAACTGCAGTATTACATCAAGACTATTGTACATAATAAGTGTTGTGCACTGAACGAGCGACTTAACGATGTGGGTTTTAGATAGAAAATAGAGATTAAATGTGATTATGGATACGAATGTAGTAATTAATGATGTAAAGACTCTGAAGTAAATTGGGAGCTTACCGTTTTTACAGAAACATTGATAGCCAGATACTGTCTCTTCACAAATTGCTCCATTTTTACACGGTTCACTTGCACAGAAAATGTCTTGATTCTTAACTGCAAGACATTTCAAATAACGGTATAGTCGTGTAGAAGTCTTTACAACGAGCATTTAATGATATACTAACCACAATTACACGAAATTGCTAAAAATAGACAAAAATCCCCGAATAAGACTAATTGTGTCCGAAAGGAAATACCTGGTCATTCGTACTGCATTGTTCTGAAATAGCATTTCACCATGGTAATGTTAAGGGGAATCATCACAGCACAAATTTGTGAAAAAATAGCCACCTGACATTTCTGCTATGCGTCCTAAAAAGTGGCGTTGTTCAATAATAACTGAAAGTACACACCGGTAACTGAAAAGAGTTTTTATCAATAGCTAATGATTCAATGTACATTTCTACACCAGTAAAATAATATTTGATGATTAACAAGTATCTATAATTCTCACCTGAACTTATGCTAATTCCATTAGCCAAAATAATGTATCATAATATCAAAATTAATTTAACCTACAATGTCCAACAATAACTTCAACATGTCATTGAGGGTTTCCATATTTCAAATTTTCACTTTTAAATGTTTTTCCATGTTTATTTTCAATTCTAAACACAGTCCTCAATATTCACATTTCACAAAAATCCTCCACACACGTGTTTACACTATGTACTACACAGTAGCCTAAACACACATGGAAGAAAATTCACTGTGTGAAAGTTGAGGACTGTGTTAAGAATTGAAAATAAACATGGAAAAACATTTAATAATGAAAATTCAAAATATGGAAACCCTCAATGACATATTGAAGTTATTGTTGGACATTGTAGTTTGAATTAATTTTGATATTATGATACATTATTTTGGCTAATGGAATTAGCATAAGTTCAGGTGAGAATTATAGATACTTGTTAATCATCAAATATTATTTTACTGATGCAGAAATGTACATTGAATCATTAGCTATTGATAAAAACTCATTTCAGTTACCGGTGTGTACTTTCAGTAATTATTGAACAACGTCACTTTTTAAGCCGCATAGCAAAAATGTCAGGTGGCTATTTTTTCACAAATTTGTGCTGTGATGATTCCCCTTAAGAGACAGAGTCGAACTCAAATAAATTCATACCCACACTCGCCGCTGAGAAAATTGTAAATTATTGTGCCATGTTGCATTACATGAAATGAATTCATACGTTTAAATAACTGAGTTACACTAAACGATTGATACATATTAACGAAGCGGGTTGATTCGAAGAGCTTTAATAAGATGTGCCCCGAATGTACCAAATGCATCCGAAGATAGATCGTATTACTGTATTTTCATTTATCTTCGATGGGCTCAATTTTTATGTTTTTTACTAAAATGGCCATTTCGTGGGGACATAAAATCGTGGATATTGATTTTTGAAGACATGCCTTATCTCTGCATTTAAATTCGTGGGGATTTGATTTTGTGGATGAGCCGACCCACGAAATCCACGAAATTAAATCCCCAAAGAAAATTAATGATTCCACAGTATTTCGAATGAATCCGTTTCGTGAGTCTCCAATTAAGTCGTGTGTAAGTTCCCAATATCTAATTACATACAAAAAAGAACTGTAATGTTATTGGAAACCAAACGAAAGTTTAGCTTTCTTTAGCCGTCGCCAGCTCGGCGTGCATTAATTTTATGTTCCATGTTGCAGTATAAGTCTAAGTCATTTCAGTTTCAATGATAGCTGTAATTATTAAGTACTTTGCTTTCTAACAAGTGTGACGTAATTCATACTATAAACTGCCGTCAATGTTGAAGTCATAAATATGCCTAATGTAACTATTACAACGTGCATTTACTAATTATTTGCCTATTTTGATCATGCAGATACTATAGAATCATTAATTTTCGATAGGGATTTAATTTCGTGGATTTGTGGGTCGACTCATACACGAAATCAAATCCCCGCGATATTAAATACAGAGATGGTGCATTTCTTTTCAAAAATCAAAATCCACGAATCTATCTCCCCACGAAATAACCATCTTAGTAAAAACTACGAAAATTAAGCCTAACGAAAATAAACGAAAATACAGTAAGTATAATAACGATTCAAAAAGGCAATCTGTATTAAACATAAACACTTACCTTGTAAAAATGAAAACACGATCAACAATAATTGAAAGATAAACATCATCCGTACACAGTAATCCTGTAATCATTTCGTCTTGAATTGTGTTAAATATTACTACATTACTATACGTATTTTATGTTCATAGTTAACAGAAGTTTAGTCAAACTTTTGTTATTTCTGTAGAAATGCATATTGGAAATTCTTTCACATCGATTCATATAACGGTAGCTTAATTGAATACACAGGTTTTCTATCAACACGGATGTAATTACGGCGATAAAGTCATTAAGACCAAGCAATCACGTGACTACATTAATTATGCATCCATACAATATAAGACATTGGAGCATTTCTTTAATCTGACGAAACAAAATCAATTTTTACCATATGGTGTTCTCGCCTTCGGGCTTATCCGTAGATTGTCGGATTTCACCGAGTATCCCAAGTAAATATGGTATACATATTGAAAATTTCACGCGTTTCGATAGTATACGTTATTATTTCGCACATAGAAGCATTGATTAACAGCAAGTTTACTGACTTCGAGAAACGTACCATAAAGTCACAGAAGGACATTCGCCGGGTGCAAAAATTGACTAAGAAAAGACACGAAGAAAAATTGAAGGTCAACGCACGTGTAATCGACAAGCGTATTCAAGCAGAGGACAAACGTGACAAACGTTCTATTGGAAGACGATACAGTCCATACTTACGAACAAACGAGCACAATGGTTCCACGGAAAAGTCTACAGAGAAACATGGCGGTCGTTTGCGCCGTGCAAAGCCCGGTAACTGGAGGGCTAAATGTCGTTCGGGGCAATCTGAGATGGACACCAATGTTAAGATAAGTAAAATTGAAATTACTTGCTCAGTTGACAATTTGAAATTTAATAGCGTTGGTGACGCCTTTGCGGCATGTCCAGGGTCCTATGGCCATGATAGTTGTGGTATAAACTGTAAGCGAAATATGGAAAACTTAAATATAGCCTTGCTCATTGGGAGAAAGCCGGTGCTAATGAGCATGTTTTAGACGTTATACAACAGGGTTATAAAATACCATTTTATAAGTTACCTGTTTCAGTTGAATTAAGAAACAACAAATCTGCACGTGACAATGCGTCCTTTGTTTCAGGTGAAATTAAGAATTTATTGTTGAAAGGTTGCATCAAACCGGTACATGTATTGCCAAAAGTTGTCAATCCGTTGACTGTGGCTGTCAGTAATTCAGAAAATGCTGGTTTTAGATTGCAGGCATTTAAATTCAGAATTGTACAAATTCAAATGTTGTTTTGAAAACCAATCCGTAGCTAGGGAAGTATTTTCAAAGGGAGATTACCTATTTAGCTTTGATATAAAAGGTGCTTATCATCATATCATGATTTTCCCAGAACATACAACTTATATTGGATTCGCATGGAAGGAAAATGGGGTTAAACAATATTACGAATTTCAAGTTTTACCTTTCGGTTTATCCACAGCAGGGTTCATATTTACAAAATTATTGAGAACCTGTGTAAAAAGTTGGCGGGAAATGGGATATAAAATTGTAGTATTTTTAGATGATGGTTTAGGCGGGGCTAGTACGTTTGAATCTGTTAGTAGTGTAGCAAAATTCATAAATCAGGATTTGATTCGCTTTGGGTGTTTGCTGGCAGAGAATAAATGCATTTGGGTGCCTTCTTTACACATGGTTTGGTTAGGTTATGAATGGTTTATGACAAACGGTACATTGAAAGTAACGGAATACAGGTTATGTCGCACTGAGTGTTTATTAAATGATTTAATTACTAAGATATCTAAAGGATATATTCTTATTCCTGTTAGAAAAATTGCTTGTCTCATAGGTCAGATTATATCTATGCAAATGTCAGTAGGCAGCGTGGTAAGTTTGCGTACAAGGTCACTGAACAAATGTGTTGACTCAAGGGCAAGTTGGGATGCCTTAGTAAAAGTTACTACAGAGGCGTTAGATGAAATGATTTATTGGAAAGATAATTTGAGAAAACTTAATGTTGTATATCTAAGTAACAAAACGCGTGATAAGGCATACGTCTCTGTTGACGCCAGTGGAGCTGGAATTGTTGAATATGCCAATGTCTATGTTGACGCCAGTGGATCTGGTTTTTGGTGGTTTTATCGAAAAAACAACAGATAGTGATATCGCAGGTAGCTGGTTGAATACCGAGAGGTTACTGAGCTCCACATGGAGAGAGTTAGAATCTATTCACCGTGTTATACAAAGTCATAGCTTAAATTTGAAAAACAAGCAAGTGGTAGTACATACAGACAATAAAATGCATCCTTAATCCTCAGAAAAGGAAGTCGTAAGCCTGATTTACATGATATAGCAATGAGAGTTAATAGTTTGAGCAATGATAATAACATAGGTCTTGTTTCCACATGGTTACCTAGAGAAGATAACTCCAGAGCGGATTATCTTAGCCGTTGTTCAGATTGTGATGACTGGTTAATAGTAGATTCCATATTTCAGACATTAAACAGACGATGGGGGCCACACACGGTTGATCGATTTGCATGTCATTATAATGTAAAATGTAAAATATGTAACTCAAGGTATTGGTGCCTGGTTACGTCTGAAATTGATGCTTTTTCGCATGTTTGGTCTGGAGAAAATAACTGGGTTGTCCCTCTACCCAGACTGATTTTGAAATGCATTAATAAGATTAATTAGGGGGGGGGGGGAAGCCATTGCACTATTTTGGTTCCACACTGGAAGTCAGCGCCTTATTGGCCAGTACTGTTTGTAAAAGAATGTCCCGCTACGTTCGTCAAAGATTACGTAATTTTAAAGCCCGGAAAATTGACTAATAGGGGAATGGCGAGAAACGGTATTTTCGATGGTAGATCACTATCGTTTGGCTTTGTTGCTGTAAGAATAGAATAATGTACTTTATTTGTATACTATAATGAGAATGTTTTCTTCAGGCTTGAGTTTAGAGCAACGCATCGTAGATGAAGTCACGAAGACGGGATTGGACAGTACTCTTGTTGATCTGATCAAGAAAAGTGAAAACACAGTTAAGAAGTATTAACATTATTTGAAATAGACGGGAGCTATTCGCTATTTCATATGGAGAAAATCGTTTCTAAGAAAGATACAATGTAAAGTAAAACATTGACAGAGTTATGTAACAAATATGAAGATTCGGATGATATTTTGATTGTTAGAGACTTATGTATGTTTCTTTATGTTATTCTGTATTCTTAAGATATGATGAGATCAAAAATGTTCGATGTAATGATATTATGTTATAAGAAAAACACTGTTCTTTACAGATTCGTAAAAACAAAAGTATTTCCTCAGTAATGAAATAGTTATGTCAGAGGGCTAGAGCTCAGCATGTCGATATGCAATGCTTTCAACGTTATCTGAATATTTCAAGTCAGTTAATCATGTTTATTTATTTCTAAAATATATTCCATAGTTCATTCCAGCCCAATCTTTTTAAATCTATACGCTAGCCTGGTAACCGCAAATAGTGTTGCTTTTTTATGGAGTATAGCATAGACTGAAAATTTCACGCGTTTCGATAGTATAGCGTGAAATGGTTGTCTTTACGCGTAACGTATTAATAAGGGTGATAAAAACACGTGATGGGATGGTCAGTGAAGTATGAAACGACGTGTAAGTGGTCATTCTACCAGGCAGCGCATACAAGTAAACGTCTTATTTACCCGTTTATATATTATGTATATATATTATACAGAATGTGATTTGTTTTGCGTAATGTAGTTTTTAACACATAGTCGAATACTGAAGTTAATTTTTGTGGTTTTCAAAATGTTTTTAGTTTTCAATGATCAATATGGTGATTGAAATGCAACATTGTTTTTAAGACAATATGTGCTTTTTGTCTTGAGAAGTGATCGTTCTACATTTATTTTGTTCTTGTATATACACTCGGTTGGTTTATATGTAATATTGTGATTGTATATGTGATATTGTGGTTGTATATATGATATTGTGGTTGTATATGTGATATTGTCATTATATATATGATATTGTAGTTACATATGTGATATTGTGGGTGCACATATATATGTTATATTATGGGTGTGCATATATATGTGATATTGTGGGTGCACATATGTATATGATGTTGTGTGTGTATATGTGATAATGGCATTGTATATGTGATATTGCAGTTACATATGTGATATTGTGGGTGCACATATATATGTGATATTGTGGGTGCACATATGTATATGATATTGTTGATGTATATGTCATATTGTCATTGTATATGTGATATTGTCATTATATATGTGATATTGTCATTATATATGTGATATTGTGGGTGCACATATATATGGGATATTGTGTGTGTATATGTGATAGTGACATTATATATATGATATTGCAGTTACATATGTGATATTGTGGGTGCACATATATGTGTGATATTGTGGGTGCACATAGATGTGTGAAATTGTGGGTGCACATAGACATATTTTCTATGTACAAAATAGATTCTTGACACAGTCATGTTTAGTGATATATTGACAATGAGAGTCAAGGTAGTGACGGTCACATCACTGTTTATAGGATGAAATCTCCTACTTCCATTTCACCATTGAAATTATACATTTAAAATAAATTTCTGGGCGTGTGGTAGAGCAGCTAGTTCGCAGTGTTATGTGAATTTAGTGATAAACCAATGATAAAGGTTTTTGTTCAAATATATTGCGTAGTTTTATCGATATTGTTGTGAACTTAGTTCTCATATGCATGTAAAATGATCATTATATATGATTAGACATGTTAAATGTTTAGACAGTGTTGAGTCCAAGTGTTAAAGGCCACTATACTGTTTAGCCTGGAGCCCTTACCTCCATATTTCCCTCATTAGGGTTTTTTGTGGTTAGGTAGCCACCGTTGCTTGCAGTTGAGGACTCAATAATTGAATTTTGGATATTATTATTATCAATTTGGATGAACTTTGATACAAAATTTTTTACAAGGGCATTTGGTAATATCATTTGATGTTATATATACTATCGATGTTTAATATATTGTTCTATATGTTCATGCATAAACGGTTCATTAATGTTGTGTCATCATTTATTACAGAGATGTTCATCAAATGTAAACTGTTGGTTGTACTTATACACATACTAACTTACACAAATAAAGCTATACGCTAGCCTGGTAACCGCAAATAGTGTTGCTTTTTTATGGAGTATAGCATAGACATAGTATACTCCACTCTCTAACCATAGATTTTTATGATTAGTGTATGCATTCATTTTATTACATGGAAATACATTAGATTATCGTATTACTAAGATTAGATTAGATAGAGATTGTGTTGATACAAACTACTATTTATGTAAGCTTTCTGGTTAAGACTTTATAAGCTGTTTTGATCATACAATAACAAACGCATGATATATAAATGACGAAGATCACATAAAACAATTATGTAACAACAATGGACTCAATAAACATACAATGTTGTGTGTCATTTATATGCCACGGCAGGGACAAGGGGGGGGGGGGCTTTAACTGACCTTTTTATTTCTGCGAAATAGATTCGAAGCGTGAGAACAGCTAGTTATGATGAAATTAATATGATGCTAAAACTCCGTCCCTTTGTAGGACGTACATAACACAGGCATAAGTAATGGTCATGTGATGGTAAAATTATAATAATATCTACATAAAACACCGTAACTTAACCCATAATTACCTTAAATGAAAAATAAAATTGTCCTAAAATTCGACCCCATTTAACTGGTAAAAGAATAAAAAGGCGTCATCCTTTAACAAAAATTCGTGGTAAACGCATCATCTGTCAATTAAGTTTTGGAATAATTATGTTAATCATAGATGCTTCTTAATTATCCCCACAGAAACACCAAAAGAAGATACTGACAACTATAATCAGGTTTGGTATTTTGACACATCAGGGATAAAATAGAATTACTGTTTGTTTTCCAGTTTTCATATTGCAATGCAACCATATTGCATAATTATACTCAAAGCTACATACAATGGTACCGTCGCGTACATGGCTATAAACTATAAACGTTTAAAACATTTTAAAAAAATAAGTTCACATCTTAAGACAATCTATGATATTTCCATTTCAATATTTATTTAAAAATTCTTGACTGCGTATTTCGTTCAAATAACGCGTAAAACAATTTTCGGTCGGAAATATCAATCAAATTTCTCGTATATCAATATTTTGTGTCCAAACTTAAGTGCAAAATTATCGTAAGTCTAAAATTGAGCATTAGAGGCTTTGATGCTTAAAAGACATATTCTCCAAATGAATCAGGATGCATTTTTGTGTGTTGAGGCGAAATACCACTTCATTTATCTAGAAAAGAAAAAATATAGACCGTTTTTGCTCTCATGAAAAGTTGCTAATAACAGTTACGAGGATTTCGAATTTCACCGACGATATGATAATCATATATATTTTCGCAAATCAACCGGATTTTCATAAAAAACTAAAACATTTTCATGAAAATTTAATAATTTTTCATGAAAAAGGCATTAAATTGAAACCCTAACTATTTTTAAAGGGACAATAAGATATTTTCACGACCGTAAAACATTGTTCACGAAAACTAAGAAAGATTTAGCAAAAAAATTGACTCGCTAAGTACATGCAGAACTATGCCACCATGGTAAATGCATCCTTTAATGTTCAATTATAGGCATTAATGATATGTATAAATCGCAATAGTCACTGGAAATGGACCATACATGTATCTCTGGGTAAATTAAGCATAATAATGGAGTAGATAACGTTATACAGACATGTCAATTTTACAATACATGTAATATCAATATCCTACACGTTCACTTTCCATTTAATGTTAAACAACAAAGTCGTGACTTCTCCTCTTTTTATTGATCAAACATATCATATACAATACAACGGCACAATGTTACAGATATGCTGTTACTTATGTTTGATCACGTGACTACCTTTGGTGATTAAGCAGTATTCCTTGCAATCCAGTCCTTAAATCTTGAGATCCTTGTATAGACCTTTAAACCATCGAGGCAACTTTTAGTGCCCCATGATAGAACTCCTACTTGATACGGTGTTCCATCATTATCATAGCAGATGAGAGGACTTCCACTGTCACCCTGTTAAATTATCATCATATTTATTACAACTATACACATACAATATTGACATAGGTTTAAACAAAATATCATCCCGTATTAGCGTTTTCCTTTTCACCTGGGTTTAACCTCGCATAAACAAACAGACTCATTTAGCGATATTTCCAGGTGAAGTTGTGGAAGATGACACCAGACATACACCTGGGTTTAACCTCGCATAAACAAACAGACTCATTTAGCGATATTTCCAGGTGAAGTTGTGGAAGATGACACCAGACATACACCTGGGTTTAACCTCGCATAAACAAACAGACTCATTTAGCGATATTTCCAGCTGAAGTTGTGGAAGATGACACCAGACATACACCTGGGTTTAACCTCGCATAAACAAACAGACTCATTTAGCGATATTTCCAGCTGAAGTTGTGGATGATGACACCAGACGTGCACCTGGGTAGAACCACCGTCCTCCAATAAGTTAGCTGTACAATAGTCTCGAGTTATCTGCCCCTGATATTATGTTACGTTTAGAACCAAAGTATTAGGCAGGGAACCAGACCAGCTGGAAAACTTCTTCAGATGTGAAATTCGAGTTCTCATCAGTTAGGGGCTAGTGAATACTATAACCTTTCGACCACGGAGGTGTCCGTACAAATGTTAATTTATTTCAAATTGAGCCGACGCTTTGAAAACATTACATCACTGTAACATTGGTTATTATTTGTTCTAAGCCTGTATTGATTATATGAGATTGTGTGTGACCACGTGACCTCCAATTTATTCTGTTGTAATGTAAGTAACTGTTTGTTGTATTATAAATGGGTTTATAACGAATTTAGTTTGATCTGAACAGTGTTTACGGCATATTAGTCAGTACCAAAGTGTCCAATATGATTAACTGGCTACTTCCAGTTGAGTTCAGAGATTTACTGTCTTTTTTTATGAAAAGCTGTGTATATTCAATTAAAATGTCGATAAGAACCGTGCGGCAACTTGGTTGAAAACTTACAATCGTTCTAACATTCGTACAACACTCCACCAAATGAGTATTTCAAAACAGAGATCAGAATATCAACATAATTATGTACACTTACATAACACCCTCCTTTAAAACAATCAAAGGCGCAAATGAAATATTTGCTGAACTTCTGTTCCGGATGCCTCTTCCGAACAGTATTTTTACAAAAGTTGCGGCTTTGCAGGGATGATTTCACCTCCATTAGTACCCTCGGTTGTACAAGTATTGTATCTAAAACACAAAGATAAAACGTGTACAGTGATACATCGTACACAATAATAGAACATACACAACAATACATCAAACAACGGTCAAATTATGAGTCATTTATATGATGATATCTAATTACCATCCCCACCCTTCCCGCGAAGAAGCAGAATGCTCGTCGGTCGGTTCGTCCTTAACGAAAGTGGAGAACAATTTGTTCTGTGGTCCACAGACTAGGCTGGAATGTTAGTATTTACATGTAGATGTCAACTATTGTTTGAAGTCCAATGTCAGGGCAAAGTGGCCTTTAACACAAAACATTTATCGACTTATAACTAGAGAATTATTTAACCTGAGTTGATAGGGCCATTAGTTCAAGGTTTTAGACTCGCCTTCGTGATAGAGTGTTGGGGTCGTTGACTTCAAATCACTGTAACCTCTCATTGATACTAGTAGAGGGTCGTTGGTTCGAGCCCAGCTTACGACCATGTCTCTATTTGAGAAAGTAAGCAGTTGCTAACGGATGACTAGTACTGGTTAGTCCCAGGAACGACGGTTAGGTTTAATGTCCGCCTTATATGACTCTGACTGTTGAAAAGGGACATAAAAATAAATAAAACTCAAACAAACAAACAAACAAAATATAAGCATATTATTCATTTGGCATTTAGGGACATCTGTGTTTAACAAACACCTTTTTGTATTAATTTTCAACTCTAAATGAAATATTTTATTCATAAATTGTGAGTAACTCTTACCTGTTTTATACACAACTGAATGACATGCTTCTTAACACATACTCGTACCAATAAATGGACAAGTATAATGAAACTCAGATATATACACACCTGATATCGTCCCGAATCCTGATAACCAACAACGATTCTGCTGTGTCAGAGCGCCTTCTAGTTGAGGAGCTAAATTTTTTTAAAAAGGGTGTATTCAAATTATTCGCCGTTAGTTAAATAAATATGAGTTACCTTCATATGCACATACATTATAAGTGATATTTGCTGGGTGTAGTAAATTTCGGTGCCCAAGTAGTGTCTAACTATGTGGGATTTCTTATTAAGTACGCAATTCAAAAGGTACCAAACAAACAGGGTATAACATTGATTGGTTATGTTAATTAATTCCCGTCTCCAAATGATATGCACCCTCTACATCTAAGTATTGATGGTACCATATTTATACCATCCTTAGCTTTACGTTTTCTTATATAATGACATGTTTCGATGTATTTCACACTATCGAACACTCATTCATGTGAACATCAAAGTCTTTCGTTATAAATATCTGAAAGAGATTAAGGATTACCGAGATAGCGCCGACAAGTACCGGATGACAATAATTATTGTAAGTTATACATACTTGAATGTTCGAGTTTCTTCACATAGTCGTTAAACGATAAACTTTCTTTTAACTCTAAAATTCCAATATCAAATTCCAATGGAGATTCACTGTACAGTGGGTGCTGAAAACAGACAGAATGCAGTACTATTCATAAGTCAAATATTTCCTCATAAAACATGTTATCTTTATCAGCTGGATTTACTAATTGACGTGATTATAAAGTTATTGTTCTGACGTTGCAGTCGTTATTTGTTTCTTCTTATTCTTCTTACTTACTACCAAGCAATAAAAACAACGAACGATCGAAAAAACGAACGAAGGAACAAATAAATGAAATAATTACCATTATGATTTTTCTGACTCCTACCCTCTGTTCATATTGATCTATGCGCCTTACAACGTGGTCTCCTGCTCGCACTTGCATGAAATTTGACCTAAACCAAATAATAAGGAAAGACATACAATTTCAAAATTAAGAAAACATTTTATAACGAACTGTTGTTTTCTTAAATTTCAAACATTTACGGTCAGGTGTCCTTATAGATAAATTTCCGACTAGAAGGAATTATCTTTTCATAAACATGAGTGCAACATTATGCTAAAATGAAGACATATGACAGAAAATATTGGCTTTATTGATGATACATGTATATGATTAAATTATATTGAGATCATAAGTATGAGATTAACATAAATAAACAAGATCAATTATGCTATGAAAACATTAGCTAATGATACAGTTAAACAAAGTGATATTTACACAGATCCTTTAAGGCATTGAGCTGCAGTTATTATGTATCTCTCATTATAAATGGAACCACCACAAAAGAAGCCTCCAAAGTTGTACAGCGACACCATCCATGGATATTCTCCATAGTTAGCCTTCCTGTTTAATTCAAAATTATGGAAAATACCGAACATTAATAATGATTTAAATGGTTACATCTAAGTTTCCTTAATTTGATATATATTTACATATCTAAAAATGTGTTTAAAGGCCTAACGACCACATGGTCGTTAGCAGAATGAGAATCATACACTATCAATTAATCGTCCATTTCCCCAGCTCCATTAACTTGTGAACTTTACTTGAATCAATTTTACTGCTTCTATTCTCCTGGTTTGATGCACTTACCCGCCATTCAGGATTCGATCTGCGGACACCTCAGACTTAAGTAGTTCTAGAACTTGTTTAATGGTCTCATCTATTCCAGACGTCTCATTTCGTTCATGTATCGTCTTGCTCCAGCAAACATTTTCTGAAAGTATGTTTATTTTTTACACATGATGATATTTTTGTGTTATGTTATGTTCTGTAGGTTTATATTTTGGCGAGTTCTTCTCTTGTCCTTTATACAATACTATACGTTTGTTATGGGGTGTTTGTCTGTGGCTGTGTAAGGCAATTCATTCACTACCCTTCCTCAAGCAAGTTGTTCTATGCCATCACTATAAACTAACTACATGTACTTAGTATGTACCATCACCACAAACTATGACTATGTACCAAGACATCACCACAAACTATGACTATGTAACAAGACATCACCACAAACTATGACTATGTAACAAGACATCACCACAAACTATGACTATGTGACAAGACATCACCACAAACTAGGACTATGTAACAAGACATCACCACAAACTATGACTATGTACCATCACCACAAACTATGGCTATGTAACAAGACATCACCACAAACTATGACTATGTACCATCACCACAAACTATGACTATGTACCATCACCACAAACTATGACTATGTACCATCACCACAAACTATGACTATGTACCAAGACATCACCACAAACTATGACTATGTACCAGGACATCACCACAAACTATGACTATGTACCAAGACATCACCACAAACTATGACTATGTGACAAGACATTACCACAAACTAGGACTATGTAACAAGACATCACCACAAACTATGACTATGTAACAAGACATCACCACAAACTATGACTATGTGACAAGACATTACCACAAACTATGACTATGTACCATCACCACAAACTATGGCTATGTAACAAGACATCACCACACACTATGACTATGTACCAGGACATCACCACAAACTATGACTATGTACCAAGACATCACCACACACTATGGCTATGTAACAAGACATCACCACAAACTATGACTATGTACCAAGACATCACCATAAACTATGACTATGTACCAGGACATCACCACAAACTATGACTATGTAACAAGACATCACCACACACTATGACTATGTACCAAGACATCACCACAAACTATGACTATGTACCAGGACATCACCACAAACTATGACTATGTAACAAGACATCACCACAAACTATGACTATGTGACAAGACATTACCACAAACTAGGACTATGTAACAAGACATCACCACAAACTATGACTATGTAACAAGACATCACCACAAACTATGACTATGTGACAAGACATCACCACAAACTATGACTATGTACCATCACCACAAACTATGGCTATGTAACAAGACATCACCACACACTATGACTATGTACCATCACCACAAACTATGACTATGTACCATCACCACAAACTATGACTATGTACCAAGACATCACCACAAACTATGACTATGTACCAGGACATCACCATAAACTATGACTATGTAACAAGACATCACCACAAACTATGACTATGTAACAAGACATAACCACAAACTAAGACTATTTACTAGACATCACCACAAACTATGACTATGTACAATTACCACAAACTATGATTATGTAACAACACATCACCACAAACTATGACTATGTACCAAGACATCACCACAAACTATGCCTATGTAACAAGACATCACCACAAACTATGACTTTGTAACAAACATCACCACAAACTATGACTATGTAACATCACCACAAACTATGACTATGTACCATCACCAGAAACTATGACTATGTACCAAGACATCACCACAAACTATGACTATGTAACAAGACATCACCACAAACTATGACTATGTAACAAGACATCACCACAAGCTATGACCATGTACCAAGACATCACCACAAACTATGACTATGTACCAAGACATCACCACAAACTATGACTATGTAACAAGACATCACCACAAACTATGACTATGTACCAAGACATCACCACAAACTAGGACTATGTAACAAGACATCACCACAAACTATGACTATGTAACAAGACATCACCACAAACTATGACTATGTATCAAGACATCACCACAAACTATGACTATGTACCATCACCACAAACTATGACTATGTACCATCACCACAAACTATGACTATGTACCATCACCACAAACTATGATTATGTAACAAGACATCACCACAAACTATGACTATGTACCAAGACATCACCACAAACTATGACTATGTACCATCACCACAAACTATGACTATGTACCATCACCACAAACTATGACTATGTACCATCACCACAAACTATGATTATGTAACAAGACATCACCACAAACTATGACTATGTAACAAGACATCACCACAAACTATGACTATGTACCATCACCACAAACTATGACTATGTAACAAGACATCACCACAAACTATGACTATTATTATGCCAACACAGCAAACAATGACTACCATGATACCATGACAAACTATGGTTGCCATGCCATCACCACAAACTATGACTGCGTATCCGTGATACCTCGAATATTATAATGATGCTGAAAGCTAATGACATGATTCAGTGTACTGTTTAAAATTTGTTTTAGATCGCAGGAAAGTGTAACTTACTGGTTATAATACAGAACAGTATTCCTATCACAAGATTCATCATCAACGGAATATTAAAACCCTATGATTATTTTCAAAAACAAGTATTTCATATTTATACAAATTAATCAGCCTTTGGCAAATACATTTGTAATGTTAATTAGATTATTTTATCTTATTATCAACAATCTCTCGTAGCCGCGGGGACGTCTTACATGGCCAGTGTATATCTTGTAGGCGTCTTTTTTTCATGTATGTAAATGTTGTCGCATTTGAAATATGTCAACACATTTTTGTCTTCGTATGTGTCCCTCGATCTAGTGACAGCAAAGAAAACAGCACCAATTGTTGTATGCGAATACATTGCAGACTTTGCAGTTTTGAAAAAAAGACAGAGATATATTGTAGGAGACTATTGGTTTGGAAGCAGTGTCTTGGCAATTTAAACTGTAAACAAATAAGTACATGCGTATAATAATTAAGCAATCATCTGCTCAAAAGCTTAATTTTATAAATTGTTGAGGTAACAAAATAACTACATATTGAAAGTAATTTCATTCAGTAAAGTAGTGCAGGAACATCATATTGTCTTTAAGCAGTGACTCGGACAAATACACAAAGGGATTGGAAACTGTAGAGAGTGTGTCTTTGGTTTGGCCGTGCATGCTCACTGACTTCTATTCGAAGGCGCTTTCGATAATTCAGCATCTTTTATACATGCAGTTATTGTTTATAAACAATGAATTAACATGCCTTCAATTTCCTAGACTTTAGCACTGCAAATCACGCATCCAATTTATGTCAGTTTTAAGTCACAATCGTTAACAAATACTATCTGGTATAACCACCGATCGCAATAACAAGAACGCGACAACAGCTCCTCGCTGGCCAAATAAGGCGTCGAATATAATGCAACGGAACATTGTTCATTCCTGCCGAATCGCTATGGTAAGTTCCTGCAGGTTTCTGTGCTATATTTGTATAAATATTTGTTCAGTTACATGTACGATTAGTTGTTAACACCACATTTCGCTAAGCGTGCTTTAATACATGTATGTTTATTTGTTAACTTACCAACAAGCTGCCATTTATTCAATAAATTGCATACAGTAGTAATAATTAAAGCCCTTGTTACTGCGAGCTGTGGTGCTCCAGCCTGGAGTAGACCAATCGCACGTGCGCGATTTTAGAGACTTATTCTTGGCATAATTCAGACCTAGTGGACGCAAAATCAATTTCTAAAGTGATAAATAAATGTTAACGAATGAGTTTATATCGAGTTTAATGTATCGATCTGCACTCGCTTCTTTTATCATTGGAAATCGGATATACTACCAATTAATTTAACCTGACAAACTCTTCTTGAAACCTGTATGTAACAGTTTATGTACAGCGGTATTCTTCGGTGTTATTGCTTTCCCGCGTACCGCTTGCTGCAGAGTAGATAAAGTCTAAAAATAGATGAGATGAAACAGGAGTTTATGATTGTTTTTGTTCAGAACTACTGCTTTTCATGAAAAATATTTAAAAAGTATCCATTCTTATAAAAGTGTTGTCATTTGCTTCGAAATACTGCATTAGTCTGGTTCTCGACATTCGTACAGAATGGTGCTCTAAGCTTAAATACTACTTACGAAACACGTCTTCCTTCATGTCGTAAATGATGTCTATCCATGAAGCATCTGTAATTATTTTGTGATAAATATGTAATACAACACAACTTTGAGTTGTAGAAAGTGAGGAAAGGAGAGACCCCCAGAACCAAAAGATGATCAGCCTACCGAGCTTAGTATACAGGAGTCAAGGACAGAAGGTGCAGAGGTACATAGTAATTCAGCACACAGATAAAACAATTGTTCACAAGTTACATCAAAGCAAATTTATATGCATTGAAAGACGATTTTAAGGAAAATAAACATTGAATAATCTTAGTATCAATTTTCATATTCACCATATACATAAATGTAGCAAATATTGATACAGAGATACAGCTGAAAAGTTTCATTACATTACAATGTCTTCCATGTTTGGCGCCTTTTTTGTGAGGTGGAGAAACTTGCACCTAGCTTTTACGAATATGTATATGATTTGTTTCTTTGTTAAGTTCAAACTCCCACTGACAGTAACTGTCGTACAGAGAATATAAAAATGTAGAATTTAAAAATTGATTGTTAAGGTATGTGTAGTAACATTTATGTTTTCAGTGTACAATGGACTGCTAATGCGTGTACTAGTCACATTAGATAGATTTTTGGATCAAAGATGGTGCATTCGGTGTAAACATGTTCTGGAAAGTACTGTACTAATGTTAGCAAACAGGATTGTGAGCGTCTCCTCCCGAAGAAGTTCAATCACTCATCCCTTAATAGAAGTAATTGATGGCTGTTTTATGTTGAAGGAGAGGGAATGTCATGTCTTCTGTGCAAGAAGCACACAATGAAGCACCAAAACAAGGAGGTGTTTTCAGTCACTCCAAGTTTAAATAATATGGTGCTCTGAATACTCTTTCTGCCAGTAGTTTGCATGCAAGTGCTGTTATAGGTGACCAGGTACAGAAGAATTCATGTTTTAATCAAGAGTTTGTGAAACAAGAGGGCCAAGATGGCCCTATGTCACTCACATGACAATCACTGTTCACTCGTTAAAAAATTGTTTTGGACCGGTGACCTAGTTTTTTACCCCGGATGCCCATGTTAGAACGTGTTCTACATATAAATAAGACAAACATTCTGACAAGGTTTGGTGAAGATCCAATCGAAACCATGAAAACTACAGATTAGACAAGGGTTTCCTACGATTTGACCTCCTGACCTAGTTTCTGACCCAGTTTCGAATTTATCTTACATATCATTAAGACAAAACATTCTGACAAGGTTTGGTGAATATCCAATCAAAATTTGTCATCTGGAGTGTTAATAAGGTTTTCCTAAGATTTGATCTCGTGACCTAGTTTTTGACCCTAGATGACCCATATTTAAATTTGTCCTTAGACGAACAATCTGGACAGGTTTTGAGAATATCCAATTAAAACCGAGACATCTAGAGTGTTTTTCCTAAGATTTGACCTGGAGCCCAGTTTTAGACCCCGGTTGACCCATGTTGGACCTTGACCCACATATCATAGAGGCAAACATTCTGACAAGGTTTGGTGAAGATCCAATCAAAACTGTGACGTATACAGTGTTAACAAAAGTTTTCCAAATTTGACCCCAAATGGCACAATATTGAACTCGTCCGAGATTTTGTCTATATTAACATTCTGACCCAGTTTTGCGAAAATTGAGCTAAAATTGTGTTCCCTAGTGTGTTTACAAGGTAAATATTGACGACGCACAGACGCACGACGCTGGACGAAGGCTGATCACAAAAGCTCACCCTGTCACTTTAGGACATGTGAGGTAAAAATCAGAAGTTGAATATAGAGATGTTGAAAGGCATTTTCAGTTGCCCACTTTCTCATGAAAGAACTTCCAACCAATGCTCGACTTTATTCATTCAGTATCTGAAGTCGATACATTGAAATATTTTGATCACTCTGAAGGGTCACGTCAGGAAATATTTCAAACTATTGTGGAGACGATTAAAGCCCCATGAGCTTTTTGCAATAATAAATATATGTAAAAAGAAAACATTGGCTGATATTATCCCAAGATAATTATTACCGACGAAACAAGCCCTTTTTTCTTCTAAAAACACTCATTTTGCTGTGTATTTTGCTTTTGTAAACTTGAAATATATAGAGCGCGTGACGTCACCAAATGCCGTGTGCATAATATGACTGGGGAAAAACACAGCTGTTCTATAAATAGTTTTTTTTCAATGATACGCTTGTGGTTTTGGAAACATTTTTTCTTGCTATTAAGTATGCACGGGAGGAAAACACACCGGATTCCTCTGTTATAGAATAAACAGAAACTGGGACTTTAAACCTGACCTAGTCAAGAAAGTTAATAAAAGCATGGTATCCTTACTGATAAAGTTAGTGATATTGCTGTCAATGAGAACCTTGTTTCATTCATTCAGTTCTATTGTCAGGACATTATGCTAGTTGAGACCATGTTAATGTCTTGTAGAAACATTTTACAGAAACATAAAAATGCAAACTCGTCTGCTATAAAATCTGCACTGTATCTAGACATATCCAATATTACCGGAACAAAGCTTACCGGCCTTTCTTTCGATGGAGCAGGTGTGATGACTGGCAAGAACAATGGAGTTGCAGCACTCTTCCGACGAGACCATCCATCCTTGATAAACATGCACTGTGTCTGTCATAGACTCGCTCTGTCTTGCATTGACTCAAATGAAAAATTATGGCAGCTATTTGAAAATCCTCCGAAGAAACTGACTGTGTATCTTTATGTTCAGCTTCAACTCAAATCACTTACTCTACACATTGAACAGAGGACAAAGGCATTAAAGAGGTTGAAAAAGCCGTCAGGGCGAGATGGCTAAGTCTAGATGCTGCAGTCAGTGCTATGAAGCAATTCTTCACTCCTTCACTCAGCTGTAGGAAAAAGATGCTGCAGCTCATGGACTACTGGACAAGATCATCTCTTACAAATTCTTGGAGCCATCTACATTCTGAATGACATACTGCTTTATCTGTCAGCCCTGTCTAAACATTTTCAGCAAGACTCACTGAATCTCTCCGGAATCATGCCTGCAGTCAATCTGTGCAAGGAAAAAATCCATGAAATCAAAGTAGCTGAGGTACCACTGACTAGATTAGCCCAAGATATTGATATTCCTTTTCTGACAAGTGTTCATATACCAAGGCAAATGACAAAACATCAATGAATTGTTTAATCTGCTGAACAATTGTGTTGACAGTTGATAAGATTTTTCGACACCTCTGAAACTGTAGCAGCATACAGTATCTTTGACCCTACAGCCTTGCCAATATCCAATGAAGTGGATTTTAAGACCTATGGTTGCCAGCAGATAGCACTTTTTGCTGACCCCTTTTTCGGTGCAAGTGCTGTTGACAGAGAAACGCTGATTATACAATGGAATGGGTTCAAGTACCACAGGCTTGACTTTCCCCTCTCCCACATGCCTGAACAGATCAAGACAGGAACATCCAAAGTCACTGCTACTGAGTGGCTTTTGATAAAATGCTGGAGACTTCTGGACTCCGTAATTTCAGCACAGAATCGTTGTTTGTAGCAGAGGCAGTAGCATCTTTACCAGTACCCAATGCGTTGCCAGAAAGGGGAATCATTATCCTGAAAAAGGTGAAAACTAGACAGAGAAACAGATTAAGTAGTGAAATGCTTGATTGTCTTCTGCATGTTGCCATTTATGGTCCAGCAGTTAAAGAAAGCACATCATTGGTTAAGGAGGCAGTAAAGGAAACTGGGAAACCCAACTAATGTTGAAATAAAAGCATCACCAAAGAACATAGGTATGCCAACTAAAGAAGTTGCTGCGCGAGTCCACCCCAGTCGGGAACATATAAAAACTGTGTTGAAAGAGATTTTTTTAGAGGAAGAATGCTGTGATAATAATGATGATTATGTTGACAGTGAGGATGATTGGGATTAAGTGCCTTATTAGTTTATACTATGACTGTTCAAAAGAAAATTCGGGTAGTATGTGTTTGTTGAAAGGTCAAGTTTTTTTTTGCACTAAACTTTAAAGATAATGTGTTCAGGTATGTGTTATAATTATGACAGATGATGATATGTTCTATGTGCTCTTGATTTAAAGTGTGTTTTTAGCTCACATGTCACAAAGTGACAAAGTGAGCTATTAGGATCACTCTCCGTCCGGCGTCCGGCGGTGTGCGTCGTGCGTCGTCAAACTTTATGTTGTGACCACACTAGGGGCCACATTTTTAGGTCAATTTTAGCAAAACTGGGTCAGAACGTTAATATCAACAAAATCTCGGACGAGTTCGATATTGGGCCATTTTGGGTAAAAAACTAGGTCACCAGGGCCAAATAAGGGAAAACCTTGTGAACACTTTAGAAATCACTGTTTTGACTGGATCTTCATGAAACTTTGTCAGAATGTTTATTTTAATAATATGTAGGTCAAGCCTGATAATAGGTCATTTCCGGTGAAAAACTAGGTCACTAGGGCAAATTGCTGGAAAACCTTGTGAACACTCTAGAAGTCACTGTTTTGATTGGATGATCATTGAAACCTTGTCAGAATGTTTGTCTTCATAATATCTTGGACGAGTTCGAACATGGGTCATCTTGGGTCAAAAACTAGGTCGCTAGGTCAAATCTTATGAAAAACCATATTAACACTGTAGATTTCACAGTTACTGGATCTTGACCAAACCTTGTCAGATCGTTTGTCTTAATGATATTTAGGACAAGTTAAACATATGGGTTACCTAGGGTCAAAAACCAGGTCACAAGGTCAAATCTTAGGAAAACCTTATAAACACTGTAGATGTCAAATTTTGATCGTATCTTCACCAAACCTAGTCAGAATGTTTGTCTTAATGATATGTAAGACAAATTCGAACATAGGTCATCTGGGTCAAAAACTAGGTCACGAGGTCAAATCTTAGGAAAACCTTGTCTATGCTGTAGTTTTCATGGTTTTGATTGGATCTTCACCAATTTTTGTCAGAATGTTTGTCTTATTTATATGTAGGACAAGTTCTAACATGGGTCATCAAGGGTCAAAAACTAGGTCACCGGTTCAAACAATGTTTTAATGAGTGAACAGTGATTGTCATGTGAGCGATATAGGGCCAACTTGGCCCTCTTGTTGATGTAAAACATGAAGGCATCACAATGTCTGTATCATCCGCTTACTTTAGGAAGTGTAACAGCGAGGAGGGAATTATTAAACTACCAATAATTATATGTTAACAAGGGTTCCATTAGCTTTTTGCTATGGATTAATATATACAAACAAGAGGGTCAACATGGCCCTTGGTCGCTCACCTGAGAACGAAGGCACTATACTTAATGACCAGGTAATATAGTTTCCATCTCGTATTACCCATTTGTACATAGATTTTGATATCAAAACCAACAATGGAGGTATAATGCTGTTAAACAAGCTAAAACGTAGCAAATTTTCTTATCCAAGGGCCTATAACTCTTGCAGTTTTGGTCCGATTCCACACAGAACAGAACTTGCCAAGACCGTTAGGTCATACACATTCATTGTAAATATAATTAGGATCGGTGAATAAATGAAGGCGCTAGAGTGTGAAAAAGCTAAAATATAGCAATTTTTTTAAGTCAAGGGCCCATAACTCTAGAAGCTATTGTCCGATTTTAGCCATAATCGAACATGGTCTATACACCATCTATATAATGTTAACATGGTCTGTATAATGTAATCATGGTCTATGCAATGTTAACATGGTCTAATGTTAACTTGGTCCATGTAATGTTACTGTGTGTACTAAATAGCTCGCAATATACTCGTATTTGATTATAGATAACATATATTTGTATCCATTGGTTTTATTAATTTGTTCCATACTATTTAAATATGGATTAAACGAATACTTGACTTATTATATACTTTACAAACAAATACATTACCGCCAAAACCAGTGTGGAAACGTTTTGTGAATAACGCTGTAAGTTATCACCACCAGCCGGCATGGATACAGCGTACTACCAAAGACACGGACTTTAGAATATGGAACGCCATAGCTGTCCTATGGTAACGCATGTTATGTTGACTTTTTCCATGGAACATGCCAACTTCTCTAGACACTATGTTATAATGTTAAGTTAAATTGTCTAAATACCATTTGAAAATGTCTACATATAATGTTAAATTCTCAATATATCATTTGAATATGTCTATATGTAATGTTAACTTGTCTGAACACCATTTGAACATGTCTATATGCAACGTTGTCCTTATACCATTTGAATATGCCTATATTTAATGTTAAATTGTCTAAATACCATTTGAATATGTCTACATTTAATGTCAAATTGTCAATATATCATTTGAATATGTCTATATGTAATGTTAAATTGTCTAAACACCATTTGAATATGTCTATATGTAATGTTACATTGTTAAAATAACGTTATGTCTATAGAACATCTGAACTTCTCTAGGAATCATGTTAGTTCATTAACCGCAATTGTGAATTGTCAAAATGTCATTTGAATATGTCTATATGCCATGTGATATAGTTCAAACACCGTATCATTAAGAATATGTGAACTTCTACAGCCTTCGTAGCCATTTAAAACTCTCAATCCCAACAATATCCTGCCATTCTGGAATCTAAAAACATACGAGGATGGATTCGATTTTAGAAAAAATAGGATTAGGGAACTTTATTGAAGCGTTTGAAAATGAAAAAAGAAAAATACGCTAGTCTTGTAAAACGTGAGTAAAATGTTTTTGAATCATATGCGATGCATGGAACTAACTGCTAGAAACGATATTATGAAATTAAGGATTGCTTGTATTCCGTATCGAAGAATCGGTTTTCTCCGACTTGAATGTCGAAAATGATATGTCGAGAGACATGCGCGTGATAAAATTTCTTCCAGATCTTTATGATGCTTTATTAGGCAGAAAAGTCTATATCCTTCTATACGGCTAAACAATGTGTATCATGGATCAATAAATGATCATAATTTCATTATTTAGAATAGATTTGCACAGGAAATTGCATTTGTTGTTGTATTTTACATAATTGTATATATTAAGTACATCAAAAAGGTATCAGATATTAGAAAATCTAGCGCATTGTATGAAAAAGAAACACATTTCTTATTTTTTCAATGCGTCGGAGAAGTATTATTTACGAGTGTTTTTTTTTGGCAAAAAAATCAAGAAAAATCATGCTCTGAAATATTTTTAATTGACATAACTTACCCCATCTCTAACAAGCTTATAAAAGCAAGAAACACATACCTCACCAAGCTTACTGTTGCACAATACAGCTTAAAATGTTCACATTTCTAACATTATTAAGCCAATAAATACCCATAAAAGTCACTTAATTAAAAGAAAACACCCTTTTCACCCTAAATATGTTCTAAGAGATACAAAAAAATAATGTTTAAAGAAAAAAATAGAAATAAAAAAGTTTGTGCCTACTGAGGTTTGAACCTACGACCTTCAGTTTCAATGCTGTTGACAGTAAGTTTAGCCTATTTAAATACTCTTCAATGTGGAGGTAATGAGTTAGGATACCAATACTTTCATTCTAATATGGCATATAGACAATTTCAAATGATATTCTGACAAGTTAACATGATGTCTAGATAAGTTCACATGTTCTATTGACATCATAAAACGTTATTTAAATAGTTTAACATTACATATAGACATATTCAAATGGTATTGAGACAATACAACACTTCGGTTAAACAATATAACATGATGCATTGAGAGGTTCACAGGTTCTGTTAACAATTTAACTTGGCATTAAGACATATTCAAATGGTATATTGACAATTTAACATTATATACAGACATATTCAAATGGTATATTAACAATTTAACATTACATATAGACATATTCAAATGGTATATGGACAACATTGCATGTAGACATGTTCAAATGGTATTTAGACAATTTAGCATTACATGTAGACATATTCAAATGGTATATTGACAATTTAACATTATAATTATATAGGCATTTTCAAATGGTATTTAGAAAATTTAATATTACATATAGACATATTCAAATGGTATATTGACAATTTAACATTACGTATAGTCATATTCAAATAGTATTTAGACATTTTAACACTTCGGCTTAACATTATATAACATGATGTCTAGAGAAGTTGGCATCTTCCATTGACAAGTTAACATGGCATGTGTTAACAAATGACACAGTTATGGCGTTCCATAGTCGTATTTCTGGTCCTGTGCTACCTCTTACAGGGAAATTATTTATTCCATTACAACGGTGAAAGTGATAACATTTACCTACAACAGAATAGAGACACAACGGTGACTTCTATGTGAAAAAAACTAACATATGACTTAAAAAGACATAATCATTATAGAATGCGTATGGCTTAGAGATATTCGCCGGAACTACATAAATTGTGTATCTAGTGACATTTCAGCTGTAATCGGTTCGCAGTTGATCTTACTTAACGGTGAAAATCTCTTACAAAGACTATTTAGTATAGATTATATAAGGCAATATATCATTTATAATGATGTAGAACGCATGTTCATCAGACGCTTGTGTAAATTTGTATATAACATTCTTACAAGGTACAACCACCTATCTCTATAAGGATATTATATTTTTAGGGACTCCTGAAATGAGTGAAAGGTCATCATGTATTTGTTTTGTGTAGACACCATTTATTTTTTCTTATTTCAATACTCGTCATACCTTGTAAACTTCTTGTGGTTTCGTTTTCGGCAAGTTGATTACGCGGGTTACACATAATACTAGCACAGGACCTAACTGTTAGAATATCAGTATGTATGTCCCCTTTATATTACATGGTCTCTTTGCATATCTATATTTAACCTGTCTCGTATATGTATATCACCGTAAAGGTAGAAAATAATGAGTACATGATGTAACGTGTGAATATTCTCCATGATTATGTATAAGTGATTTGTTTTATCTTATCGTGTTCTTGAGCAATAGTTACTACTCGGGCATTGCCGTACCTGAGACAACACTTTAGTGTATGGTTACAAATGTTTGTGCGGTTTCCGGTCACTACCTTTTCAATACTAGGTACTCGTTTTCAAAAATCATTCCCAGAATTACTGACTTTCAAACGTGTTTATCGTTCGCGATTGATAAAATGAGCACTGTAAGATAAGCAGGTTGTTTCCATTGTTTGATTACCAGTCATTGGGTTATTTTAATTGCATGCACGTATATACCCGTATTTGTATGTACAATCGTGTAAATATATTTTGTATATTTTATGATACGCTCGTAGACATAAAAGATATGTACAAATTTCAAAATTCATTGAAGCACACCTCATAGTATTTTTAATATAATATCTTACGGGTAATAATATGAGACCCGCCACTGTGATCGAGTTGTTTAGGTCGCTGACTTTAACACACTGTAACATTGATAGGGTCGTGGGTTCGAGCCCAGATATCGACCATCACTCTTTTTACGAAGGATGGGCATCTAGTACTAGTTCTTTCCAGGAACAATGTTTAGGTGAAATAGTTTGTAGATCTGCATTAATGTATTTGATAGTTATTTTAGGACCTATTGGCCAATACGACCTGATGTCGACTGACAATCTTGCATTAGTATGTGAAATAAGTCCATTTTAATGTGGCCGCATATTTTCCGACCAAACGAAATCGTGTCCAATTCTAGCGTTCCTTGTGTGATTTCTCGAGAACAGATTTGGACAGGAACTCAGTTTTGGTCTCCTTTTGTGCACAAACATATACATGAAACCGCTGCAAACTTCGATTTGGAGAATTCGTCCGTATTACTAAAAGTTTGCGTTTTGTGATGGCGGAGCGGAGTTATATGCCTTCTTACAGTAAATATACAAATTGAACAGGGTCGAATCTTGGGACAATTCTGTTTTTCATTTATTTAAGGTAATTATTAGTCAAATTATGGTGCTTTATGTAGAATGTATTACAATTTTACAGGTCCGTTACTTCTTCCTCTGGTTGAAATGGGGTGCAAAACTCAAACAGTAATAATATCGTCTATAATAGGTTTCATTTGAATGCTACACAACAAAGTCACATCGTTTCCACTTTTAATTGATCAATCAAATCTTGTACAATACCACAGTAGATTAAATGTTACAGATATACGTTTATCGTCAAAGTAAACTAGAGTTTGGCCACCTGGGTACCTTTAATATTTAACTTGCATTCTTTGCAATCCAATTCTTTAACGTGGAGATCCTTGAATAGAGATTTAAACCATCGAGGCAACTAAAAGGGCCCCATGACAAAACTCCTACTTGATACGGTGTTCCATCATTATCATAGCAGATGTATGCACTTCCACTGTCGCCCTGTTAAAATATCACCATATTTGTTACAACTATACACATAAACACATACATTTATAATAATGACATACACATGTAGATAGATTTTAGCAAATATTTAGTCCGTACAAAAGATTTTTCACCAAACGTCAGGATCAACTTTTCCAGCTTAAATGATGGAGGAAAACGCTAGACGTAAACCTCCTGGGTAGAACCACCGACCTACAATCAGTTATTTGGACTGCCTCCTCAGATGTGGAATACGAAATCACAGCAATGATGAGCTGCAGATTACTATGATTTTACCAGGGTGACGAACGTATCAATGTTTACTACTTGTAGTTTTAATTTGATGTTTGTTTCAAGGTTTACGTCCCTTTTCAACAGTTAGAGTCACATGAGGCGGAACGTTCACCTAAACATCGTTCCTGGGAAGAACCAGTACTGGACGCCCATCCTCCATAAGCAACTGCCTACTTTCTGACACAGAGTCATGGTTGGTAGCGGGGCTCGAACCCACGAACCTCTATCAGTGAGAGGTTACAATGATTTGACGTCAGCGACCATGACTACTCGATCAAGGAAGTATGTCAGTTTTAAACTGATCACAAGGGGTCAGCCCTTATATCATAGTAACGTAGTACTGTCTAATAAAAATGAGATATCCATATATGGAGGTATTTCAGAACGGAGATCAGAATATCAACAGCATTGTGTACACTTACATAACATCCTCCTTTACCAGAATTAAAAGAACAAATGAAGTATTTGCTGAAATTCTCTTCCGGAAACCTGCTCTGAACAGTATTTTTACAGTATTTGCGACCTCGAAGAGTTGATCTCACTTCCATTAGTACGTTTGGATCTACACTTCCATTATCTATAGACGCAAAGTTATAAACAATTATACATCATAGACGGTAATACACAATTATCTCTCTTACAAATTTATGCATCATACAACAATTAATTACACACAATTCACAATTATACACCACACGCAGTCGAACATTTCTGTAAGAATTGTTGCCCTTTGAACAGTTACTATATAAGTGACCCCCCCCCCCCAAATCCACATGAGGTCTAATCTCTTAATTGTGTTATTGTCCCTAATGGGATTAATCCTGTCTTTTCACAGTCAGCTAAGTGTCTGTAGACTTAACACCTAGTCATGCATATAAGGGGGTCATAAATTTTATTGATCTTTAGTGATAATTCGTTTATGGATAACTTCCTGTTGTTTTTATAAGCATTTAATGTAATAAATGAATGTTATCCTTTAATTACCAGATTGTGTAAGAACGGTTACAGACTTCAATATACTAGAATATAACAATTGATGTCACTACCATTTTATTCATGCCATTTTCTTCTTTTTATACATTAAAATTGCAACTGAATGCTTCTTCTATTTCTAAATCAAATCATTCTAATTAATTAAACATGAAATTATTTTTTACAAGATAACTATTATAATCTTTAATATAACTTGCAAAGAAACTATGTTAATACCAGTACTGCTTGAGAAAATATATTGGTTAGAAATATTTAATTTAACAGGTAAAGGTGTTAGGATATGTTTGTATTAATTTCATCAAATGGACTGTTTAATTTATCAAAATCATCTAGACCTAATTAACTAATTGGTGTGAAAACATATATTTGCAAATGTGTTTGAAGCGTAGAGCATTTATGTGAGCATTTAATTTCTTTAATCATTTTAAATGAGCTGTCTTATTCTTAATATTTTGCATTTAATATAAACATACTTTAAAAAAAAAAAATATATATATACAGAAAATTATTAAATTAAGTATTAAGTATATATACAGTAGCTATATAATAGTCATAAAGTGACTGATTATGAAATTAGAAGCTAGTCTATCAATGACCCTGTCTGTTTGATTGGACTCCCTACTGTGGAATATACTGGACTGCTGGGTCTTAGTCACATGCCTCGCATTCCTGGTTCAATGTCTTTGAACACATATATTAATGTCTATGGAGATTGCACCACGGTGACAAATATTGCTCCGTATCAAATGAGATTATTAATGTGTCATTGCATCTTTTTGTCATGAGTTGAAATGTCTTTAATCTTTGAAAAATTGAATACTCCCATGGATTTCAATGCAAGTTTAAAGGGAAAAAACTGATAGGAATATGACTGTTTTTGAAAAAGTCTCAAGCTAAATCATTTTCTGTCATGGAAATCTATACGAATTATTAACATTTCCAACACCTGTCCGTAATAATGTTTGTTTGTTCGGTTCCTAATAACTTAAATAATGAATTACATTGTAGTTGTACCTGTTTTACACACAACTGTTTGACAAGTCACAAGACTCGTAGTTAGAAGCTTGGATCATACACTAATAAGTCAACAAGAGTAATCTAAAGAAGATACACACACCTGATATTGTCCCAAATCCTGATAACCAACAACGATTCCGTTTTGCAAGTGTGACTTCCAGTGCGGTAGCTATATTTAAAAGAATAGATATGTATTCAGATTAATCGCCTTTAGTTAATAAAGCTGAGTTACATTAACAAAACTGTTCAGATGTACATAATTATTAAGCAATATTTTACATGTTGTTTAAAGACACAGGCGAATCGGGCACTCATATCCCTACACTTTATGAATAGTTTTTCCTCGTTCTTAATCGTGCCTGCTGTAAAGCACTGTAGATGCACATTTTGTCTCGGAGCACATTTGTCTTACGTAAGACCGATGCGGTCGCAGATGTCCCACGTGAGACAAATTTGACCTCGAATGTCAACAAAAACACATCTGTGTGACAAATATGCTCAGATCAAGTTTTATAAGGAACAAGAAATCACATGTGTCTCACGTCATTTATTATAAAATACAAGCAGATGTGTCACAAATTAATTCACGGCAGAAAAAAATATTGGAATCGACTAAGACACGATATTGTACACACCAATAGAAGCAACACGTGAGAATCCGGCGACAAACGAAACGAGACACGATGTTATGTCGCTCAAATGTTGCCCGATTCTCGTGACACAAAGCGAGTCACGATAACAGGCATCTAATTTTAGTATCTGCTTTTTGGACTTGATTTTTATCAAAATCAAGTCCTTTGTAATCGTTGACTTATTTTTGTCGCTGGACTCCATAACAGCTTGGTTAAAAGAATGCCACATAAAGGAAATAGTACGCAACTAAATGGTATGTTTATATAGAAGTATCTGGAATCTTTCCCCAATTAAGTGTGTCAGATCTAAATGCATTTCAAATCATTCTATTGTAACTACATGGAAAGAGTCATGTGCTTGTCGGTAGATACATGAGATTTTCAAATGCGTAGAATTAAAACCGCGTATTCGCTGTCCAATAAAATATCTTGCCGTAAAAGTAGTTCTACTTTCGGTTTTCGTTCGATAGTTCAGAAAAATCTCTACGGACGTATTCATGCATTTGCAACAATCTACCATCGATGTGTGTGTTTTGTGCCTTTCTAACATTTCTTAATATTACAAAGCGAATTCTCATTTAATCGTATTCCGTGATATTCACACCAACTAGTGTTATTTTGATGACGGAATCGCTATTTATAGACTCACTCCCCGCAGTGGCTAGTAGCAAAGCGTAACCGATGTGGGGAGTTTGATTTATCGAAGGTTGAATGTTAAAACTGCGGCTTAAGAATAATAATTCGAGTCGCTAAATACGAACGTAAATTACTGGATACGTGCTTTTAAAATTTACTGTTTAAGAGTTCCTTTTACGCCAGATTATTTAGAATTACATAATCATGTCTGAATTTCATGCAACATCGGGTTAACTATAGGTCATATAGGTCTTACTCTACTGTGTCAGGACCTTTTTGATTTGAGTGACCCTGATTGTCACGGTTCAATGCGACGATGTTCTGTTGTGTTAAAACCAGAATAATCAATGTTTGTATTTACTGTTACTGAAGTGTTGTTTACTAGTTTTGTACAATAAAGAGTTTTTAATGCAATTAAAGTGTCCTCAATTAATGTGCTAGTCATTAAACTTTCCAATATCAGGCTTTTTTCATTTTAAAATTTTAGCAAAGGGACTATAGTAAAGCCCTAGCTTATGTCATTTACCTATATGCATATGACCTGCATTCCAATATGAATGAAAAATCGGTCCGTAATTTTAAATGTTAAAATAGTTGTATGGGCTCGAACGATGTGGGTACACATTTCTCTCTTTTGTCTCGTATGGTAAAAATCAAGTCCGACAGTACTTTCAGTACTTTGATTCTACTATGTACTTATCATGCAGAAACAGTTTTCAGTTACACCTCGTGGGACAAATGTGCTCCGAGACAAATGTGGTCCTACAACGATTTCATATTGGAAAAGGATAATTCAAATTATTATACCTCACTCGCCTATATCTGTGCGGGCGTTAATTTTTTGTAACCGTGTGTATAACACATGCGCAGAAATAATTCGCGCGTAAACGGATTTTCGGTTATTCATTTTCCATTTGACGAGTTGTTCAAAATAAAATATGTTCTTGATTGTAGGTTCTACTTGAAAATACTTTAATTAGACCCAAAATTTCCTTTACTGACTTTGAAGCGCTAGTAAAAGCTGTGGAAATAATTATAAGCTCTGGATTAATTGAAGTTATACATACATGGAAGTTCTATTTTCTTCACGTAGTCGTTAAACTCTAATCGATTTTTTAACATTAGGATGGCAATATCAAATTTTATTGGATCATCTGAGCGGTAACGTGGGTGCTGAAAAAACAAACAGAACTCAGTTAAAACAAGTATTAAGACATAACAAGTATTAAGACATAACCTCTGTCAAATGGCTAATCATACTTCATGAACTATTCGTAAACTTTATGAATATACAAGAACAGTTCAAGAAAAAGTAATGTTTTCATAATTTCCATTAGACGGAGAACACTCGAGGCTGACAGTCCAATTGATTCAACTTTTGACTGATTCATCTGACAAACGTGTGTATACGCCCCTCTGTAAGTCGATGACGGTACAAGACTTATTGCTACATTTATTATAAGAAAAATGGCGACAGTTTCACTCACTCTATTGGAAATTACCAATCAATACTTAATACATTCAGTTGTTATAAAACGAAAGGAGGACTAACTAGTATTCAATTGACTGGATATCTAAGTTGTTATTCTTCTGTGGCAGGTCAGTTGATGAGACTTTTCTTGTATAAACTCGGGGTAACAATTGAAGTTAAACATACTTGGAAGTTCTTCACGTAGTCGTTAAACATTAAACAGCTACTATATAAGTGACCAGCCAAAATTCCATATAAGTTCTAATCTCTTAATTGTTCTATTGCCCCTAATCAGATTAAACCTGTAAGCTACTGTCACACCATTACCGGATAGCGTTAACGGATGTCAGACGGAAAACAAAATTCTCGATCCGTTTGTTTACGTCTGCATGCGTTTCCTGTCCGTATATCATTCAGCAAAATGCGCTCTTTGTCAGGCAAAATCCGTCCAGTCCGGTGGAAAGTTTTGTGCATGTTCAAAACTTGGAACGAACTCCACCGAACGAGGGTGACTTCTGGTAGTACCGTCGATATGCGTTGGCATACGGTTCGTTCGGAGTTCGTGCGTTCCTCGTCCTGCAATTTTCCAGCTCGCATCCGTTGATGTCCGGTGAACTGAACTCGCAATCGGACTACTACTTGACATGTATCGGTTGTTTTAGACAGATGTGTTTTGAACACTAACCAAAGGTTCAGTGGACGATTACTGACAAGGAATGCATGCACCTGACGATGAAACTGATGACGTACATCTCCGGGTGAATAATAAAAGTGACCCTCGTTATCTTCTTGCATATCGTGGGCGAGGACATTCATTGAGGACTTTCGTGCATATATCACGGAGTATCGTGTTAGAGTCCGTCCGCAGTATCAAGCGGTCCTGGTTTAGGCACATATTGATTCTAAAACGTTCCTTAAACCGTTGAAGAACGTTTTATTAGTTTTCTCGTGCGTTACGCTTTCGGTTTACCCGGTACTTCTCCATTACCGTACGGTTATGTCCATTAATTGGCCGATAATCGTCCTGTACATGTTCAGTAATAGTTTCGGTCATTATACATTGTATTCGCTCCATACTACACCAACAAGCGCCTCAGCGGCAGTGATGACGACTTTCATCACCGAATAACTTTCTACCGCAATTTTTTTTTATATCCACGTGACGTCTGTTTACGCGATCCATCAAGCTGTGACAGATCCTGTAAATGCCTATTGTTCTTTGTAAGCATAGAGTAACTGATTATACAAACCACACAGAAGATAGACGATCAATGACCCTGTCTGTTTTATTACCCCCTACTGTGTAATCAGGGGTCTTGCTGGTCCATAAGTCACAAGCCTCGCATTCCTGGTTCAATGTCTTTAACAAACAACCTTACAAGATACGAACGAAAGAATGAAAGAATTACCATTATGATTTTTCTGACTCCTACCCTCTGTTCAAACTCATCTCTACCCCTTAGAGCGTGGTCTCCTGCTCGCACTTGTAAGAAATTTGACCTAAACCAAGTAATAAGGAAAAACATACACTTTCAAAATTAAGAACTCAGTTCCCGCAGAAATATTTTTATAGTTTCGAACATAAACGGACGGATATCCTAAAAAATAACATCCCAAGTGGAAGCAATGCCTTTGATATTAAGGTGAATTGCTGTGCAACAATTTTGCCCCAATGAAGTTAGAAAAATGACTTCATATTCGTTGGGCTCAATTTTCGTGTTTTTTACTAAAATGACTTTTTCGTGGGGACGTAAATTCGTGGATTATGATTTTTGAAAAAACAAATGCGTTATCGCTTTATCGTTTTCCTCAATAAAAAATCTTCTAAAAAATACCTCGTAGAGACAAAATACAGGTAATTTACTCTAACGTGTCAAAATTTTAAGTTATATAATAGGCGACAGTATTGAAATCGTAAGTAAAAGATTAATAAATACATCGTAGAAACAAGAGTATCAAAATGCTTGTAATGTAGTAAACAAAGTGATATTTACACAGATCCTTCAAGACAGTGAGCTGCAGTTATTATGTATCTCTCATTATAAATGGAACCACCACAAAAGAAGCCTCCAAATTCGTACAGCGACACCATCCATGGATATTCTCCATAGTTAGCCTTCCTGTTTGATACAAAATAATGGACGATTTTATGCATTTGTAATAATCGATTGGTCCACAAAATGTTATGTCAAAGTTTACTTAATTTGATATACTAGGACATTTTCAGGTGTAAAGGGGTATTTTACGGTCCCTCCAGAGTTTGAATCACACACTATCAATTAATCGTCCACTCTACCCTTCTCCCTGCTTCATTGGCTTATGAAACTGTAAATTGTACTTGAATCAATTCCACTGATTCTATTTTTTAAGTGTGATATTAAGACTTACCTGCCATTCACGATACGATCTGCGGACTCCTCAGACTTAAGTAATTCTATAACTTGTTTGACTGTTTCATCTGTTCCTGACTCTTCACTTTGTTCTTGTATTGTCATACTCCAGCATACATTACCTGAAATCATATATATATTGAAATTACATATGATAGTACACCTATTGTGTTATGTTAATGTGATATGTACATGCTATTAATTTTTTTTTAAGTTTGACGAGTTCTCTTCGTGCCTTTCCGGTCGCGGCCGTGGTCCAGTAGTTAGTGCGCTGGACTTTTAAACCGGGTTCGATTCCTGGTTGCGGTATATTCTATGAAAAGTTTACAATAGATTCGATCTTACTCCACATGTGGGGAAGTTGCAGGTTTCGTGTGAAAGGTTAAATGAGAGGTAGGAAAACTAGTAAGATGAATCGGTCGGCTTATATAACTTAAAATTGTTGAAAACTGCCTTGATGTTTGCGGGTGAATGTAATGATCAAGGGACGATAACTGAATTCATGGACACATACCGTCACCACAAACTTATCCTGGAGCTAATTGACATGCTCTTCTAAGATGATTAACTTCATGATTAAAATTCATTAAGATCGTATAGAAAAATGGTACTTACTGGATATAAGACAGGTAAGTATTCCTACCCCAAGACTTAGTTTCATCTTCCTGTGCGGGTTGTGAATTACTTGTAACTGTTTTCAAAAACAAGTATTTACTATTTATACATTTATTTAAACTCTCCCCTTGGCGAAACAATTTTAATTACTTCATGTTTTCCAATTATTTACAATTGTCTCCATCGCTGCGGGCAACTCTTACTAGACCATTAAGTCATAACATATATTTCGAGGGTTCGGCGCAACACTGTCATAACTTGTTCTTATTTCTGCATGAGTTACGACATTGTTGCGTTGAACTCTCGATTTATAACATAATTAACTTATATTCTAACGGTATCTTTAGTTCCATGTACGTCAATGTTGACGCTTTTCGAATATGTTAACAAGTTTGTTTAATGCACAACTCATACGTCGTCATATCGCGCCATAAAAACGAATCTATTTACGTACCGGAATATGGTACGGACCCTCCCACTTATCCAGAAACGATCGCTGACGTATGTCCATTGATGTATGATGTTCAACGGTTGATGTTTTATTACGCAATGTACATTAAAAGTTACCAATTTATATAAATGGTATTATCAATTAACTACTAGTATATAATATAAGGGGGAGATAAGAAAACGACACCAAATGCAAAAGAGATACCGACAATAAGACTTAAAAAGTCGACCTAACTGTACTTACAGAAAGTTTAGACAATATTTATGTTCGATATTTTTAAAATTGTGGATGTGAAATTCAGCGTCTGATTTTGATAATCTGTTTTTGTTTGATGAACGTTTGTTTGTTTGAGTTTTACGCCCCTTTTCAACAGTCGCAGTAATATGAGGCTGACAGTTTACCTAACCATCATTCCTGAGAAGAACCAGTACTAGACTCCCATCCTCCGTAAGCAACTGTCTACTTTCTCACATAAAGAGACATGGTCGGTAGCAGATCTGGAACCCACGACCCTCTATCAGTGAGAGGTCAGTGATGTGAAGTCAGTGACCTTAACCACTCGACCACGGATGCGTGTCGTTTTTGTTTGAACAACTCAATGTTTTGATATAGATAAATATCAGATTGCTATGTATGGCTTCATGTACAGGATTTGTTACAGCGAGACCAGATTCCTAACAAGAAAAAGACAAATGTGCGCCGATCACATTCGTCGCATTTGTGTTAATATATAATTATGTGATCTGTTATGAATATGGTATTTCATGTATGATAAGACAAATATTCGTCGAAAGATTTATAAATAGCGTCTTGTAGATGGCACTTTCACTTGCTATAAATTGAAGACGAACATCACTATATCTTGGAATGTTCCATATAAAGCAAATGCTTGTATATAATCTTGTTCTGTGTACTCATGAACAATGACGCCGATGCCAAAATGCAAAAGGTGTCCGCGTACTACACTTCCTACGTCGTACAAACACGTTTTCTTGTCATTTATCTTTCTTGTTTCTGTCCTTTTTCATTTAATATGTATCATTATATCCATGTGTATTTAATATGTATAATTATATACATGTGTATTTAATATGTATAATTATATACATGTGTATTTAATATGTATAATTATATACATGTGTATTTAATATGTATCATTATATCCATGTGTATTTAATATGTATAATTATATACATGTGTATTTAATATGTATAATTATATACATGCGTATTTAATATGTATCATTATAGACATGTGTATTTAATATGTATCATTATATACATGTGTATTTAATATGTATAATTATATACATGTGTATTTAATATGTATCATTATAGACATGTGTATTTAATATGTATCATTATATCCATGTGTATTTAATATGTATCATTATATATGTGTATTTAATATATATCATTATATATGTGTATTTAATATATATCATTATATATGTGTATTTAATATGTATAATTATATACATGTGTATTTAATATGTATAATTATATACATGTGTATTTAATATGTATAATTATATACATGTGTATTTAATATGTATCATTATATCCATGTGTATTTAATATGTATAATTATATACATGTGTATTTAATATGTATCATTATATCCATGTGTATTTAATATGTATCATTATATACATGTGTATTTAATATGTATCATTATATCCATGTGTATTTAATATGTATAATTATATACATGTGTATTTAATATGTATCATTATATCCATGTGTATTTAATATGTATAATTATATACATGTGTATTTAATATGTATAATTATATACATGTGTATTTAATATGTATCATTATAGACATGTGTATTTAATATGTATCATTATATCCATGTGTATTTAATATGTATAATTATATACATGTGTATTTAATATGTATCATTATATCCATGTGTATTTAATATGTATAATTATATACATGTGTATTTAATATGTATAATTATATACATGTGTATTTAATATGTATCATTATATCCATGTGTATTTAATATGTATCATTATATACATGTGTATTTAATATGTATCATTATATCCATGTGTATTTAATATGTATCATTATATACATGTGTATTTAATATGTATAATTATATACATGTGTATTTAATATGTATCATTATAGACATGTGTATTTAATATGTATCATTATATCCATGTGTATTTAATATGTATAATTATATACATGTGTATTTAATATGTATCATTATATCCATGTGTATTTAATATGTATAATTATATACATGTGTATTTAATATGTATAATTATATACATGTGTATTTAATATGTATCATTATATCCATGTGTATTTAATATGTATAATTATATACATGTGTATTTAATATGTATCATTATATCCATGTGTATTTAATATGTATAATTATATACATGTGTATTTAATATGTATCATTATATACATGTGTATTTAATATGTATCATTATATCCATGTGTATTTAATATGTATAATTATATCCATGTGTATTTAATATGTATAATTATATACATGTGTATTTAATATGTATAATTATATACATGTGTATTTAATATGTATAATTATATACATGTGTATTTAATATGTATAATTATATACATGTGTATTTAATATGTATCATTATATACATGTGTATTTAATATGTATCATTATATACATGTGTATTTAATATGTATCATTATATACATGTGTATTTAATATGTATAATTATATACATGTGTATTTAATATGTATAATTATATACATGTGTATTTAATATGTATAATTATATATATGTGTATTTAATATGTATAATTATATACATGTGTATTTAATATGTATAATTATATACATGTGTATTTAATATGTATAATTATATACATGTGTATTTAATATGTATCATTATATCCATGTGTATTTAATATGTATCATTATATACATGTGTATTTAATATATATAATTATATACATGTGTATTTAATATATATCATTATATATGTGTATTTAATATGTATCATTATATACATGTGTATTTAATATGTATCATTATATACATGTGTATTTAATATGTATAATTATATACATGTGTATTTAATATGTATAATTATATACATGTGTATTTAATATATATCATTATATATGTGTATTTAATATGTATCATTATATACATGTGTATTTAATATGTATAATTATATACATGTGTATTTAATATATGTTGTTGTTTAACTCCGTTTTTATGTTGTTTTTACGTCATACACATTGACAATGTTTTGATAAGCTGCAGAACAGTGTTCACCTTCTCCGCCGTCTAATTTCACTTTCTTACGTCTATGAAAAGATCTGTGTGTACTTGGTTAATAGAGGGACTTGTTTCTATATGAACTTTTATAGAAGTATAATACAGTTGTATAATTGCCTGTGTTCAATCAGAGTGCCGTCTTAACGCGCCTGAAGAAAATCCGTAATTCTAAACTTTATAACAAAAAAAATGTTGCCTATTTTAATAGTGCACACTTTCCTTTTCGTTTTAGCAAATATAATGTTCGGATTGACATGCGATCCGATGAATGTGAGATAAAATATCTATAATCCAGCCTACACAATCGTGATACAAGTTTGATCAGTTTGTATGTGAGCATCGTATATCAGAAACAAGGATAATCATCTTGTTAAGACTTTCCCATGCGAGGTAAACTGGGCTAACGTTCTAAGACTAAAGGTAAACTGGGCTAACGTTCTAAGACTAAATGCCATATCTGTGATAACAATTACTTTTACTTTAGGACTCTCATCATAAAATTGCTGACAATCATAAATCGTCACAAATACTTAAACAAATACACCGTGTACTTCATACAAAACACGCGTGTTTACTTACAACTAGAAATGCCCCCTCTGAGAGTTAAGTAAAAAAGGGACCGTAACTCCTGTGAAAATGTAAAAGTTGACCTGTATTTCATTATTATACACCTTCATGTAAAATATGAAACCAATCCATAAAATATTTCGTGAGTTATCGCTAAGGAACCAAAAGGTGAATGGACGTACGCACGGACGGACAGGGATAGCACTATGCCCTTCCACCATTATTCCAATGGCGGGGGCATAAAACGTGTTCTAATGTTTTCGTCATACAATCGAATGTACTTAGGAACGAACAGAAAATATGTGGACATATATAAACAGTTATTATTTAGGAATTCGTTGATCACATCTTTTCCAGTAACCGGGCGAGATCATGCGGAGACTTGACGAGTCTTGGACCTCGTTTTGGTTGCAGTGTGACTTCCGGTTGGTTGGGTTCGGAATAAATGTGTCGAGGCACGGACGGTTTGTGACCCAGTAACAGCAGTATATTGTCTACAGTATCACAGAGCTGGGTTTCAAAATTGTGCATTCGGCTGTAAAAAAAGAACGACTCATAGAAAAAGCATAATAAATTAAACAAATACTCTTCAAACAACTAAAAACAACATTAATTTTCAGTTTTCTGAAAAAAATGGCTTTTTTTAATTAAGATTTTCTCGTGACATTCCTTTCACATATTTGAAGTTAATTACAAACCCCGTCAAAATTAAGTTGGTTATTGCCTTAAGAAAACAATCAAAACAATGTTTAATAACCTTCTAAATACATGTAGTATATTTATCTAAAAATACATAATTTTCTTTGGGTTTGGTTATTTATAACGATGTCAGATCTAGTTGCAAAAACATACGAAAAAATACTTAATCATTTTACAAAAGAGAAAACACAATGCGAGCTTTATTGGCAATTTTTTTATCTAACTAAAACGATGATTTTATTCATTCGTAAACTGACCTCAGACGTCAGCCGCTGATTGGTCAATTTTAAAAACTGACCCGTTAATGACTCTGATAACACGTTCTTGTTTTGATTTTGGTAAACAATTATATAACTGGGATACTGGTGATTTTGGTAAACAATTATATAACTGGGATACTGGTGATTTTGGTAAACAATTATATAACTGGGATACTGGTGATTTTGGTAAATAATTATATAACTGGGATACTGGTGATTTTGGTAAACAATTATATAACTGGGATATTGGTGATTTTGGTAAACAATTATATAACTGGGATATTGGTGATTTTGGTAAACAATTATATAACTGGGATACTGGTGATTTTGGTAAACAATTATATAACTGGGATACTGGTGATTTTGGTAAACAATTATATAACTGGGATACTGGTGATTTTGGTAAACAATTATATAACTGGGATACTGGTGATTTTGGTAAACAATTATATAACTGGGATATTGGTGATTTTGGTAAACAATTATATAACTGGGATACTGGTGATTTTGGTAAATAATTATATAACTGGGATACTGGTGATTTTGGTAAATATGTATATAACTGGGATATTGGTGATTTTGGTAAACAATTATATAACTGGGATACTGGTGATTTTGGTAAACAATTATATAACTGGGATACTGGTGATTTTGGTAAACAATTATATAACTGGGATACTGGTGATTTTGGTAAACAATTATATAACTGGGATATTGGTGATTTTGGTAAACAATTATATAACTGGGATATTGTCGATTTTGGTAAACAATTATATAACTGGGATACTGGTGATATTGATTGACTTTTTAAAAGGGTATTCAAATATATCATCGCCTGAGAATAATAATAAGCTAACTCCGTGTTTACCATTTTGAGAAAAAGGCCAACAAACATTCAAAGTCAACTGAAAAACATATAAACTGGGGCTCCAATTGCTAAAAGAAGGGCACGAGGAGATAGCTCTCTCTCTCTCTCTCTCTCTCTGGATGTAAAAATCTCAAAATCTTCAATTTGGTAGACAGCTCACTATAAGATTCAGGAGACGATATATCGCATTTTGTGTAGACTACAGTCATCTAGTTGTTACACTCTGTATGAATGCAATGTAAGAAAATGTTGGCATGACTTGGGAAGAAAACATAAAACAGCGAATTCGAGTTAAACTTAAACTTAAATTATTATTTAGCACATTATGCAGAATGAAGAACTAAACCATCATTTATCAATCATAAGCATACAGGAACGCCGATAAACACGCATGCACGATGTACTCCAGTTAAATATAATAGCTGTTCAATATCTTTAAGACTAAATATGTTTCAGTTCTTCATTGAAAGTTGCATATTTGACTTACTGTGCTAGATGATCAAGTTTACTGTCTATATCTTCAAGGTGTGAAGTATGATGTATGTTATCTGTGTTGGTTGTGTCACTGACGTCCAGTGATTGGTGTTGTCCTTCATTTGTACACCACGAGGAACGATTAGTTCCACCGGAAGTAGAATAGTAAACGCTTGAACTAGCCCCACCGGAAGTGGAATGAGGCATGCTGGTACTGACTGTAATATGACAAAGAAAGGAGGATTAATGCTGCATGTGCAAGTTTGGGCTTTTTATCAAAATATAAAACCTGTTAATATGATAATAAGACATTGTTATATATTACGCAAGTAGTAGGCCTACTTTCGTTAAAGTCTTCAGAATAAAGGAATGAATTGACATAATATTATACACATTTATAATTGACATGATACATTTTGTATTTGTGTAAATTATTGTCTCCTTCAATAGTTACGATTGATTTAAAAACAAGGTGATTTAGAGGCGATCGATACTGTTCAAGTAATTCACTTTACCGGTGTCAACAGAAGTGTGTCGACTGCGTCTAGGTGAGGAGTTTCTGTTGTTGGTAGTATCACGTCGTCTGCCTCTCTTTACAGTGCCGTCTGCGGACGCAGAATAAAACTTGTTAGTCAAAGGTAGTTTACAAAAGAACGCATGATTCAACATGAATGAAAGTGAATATAGAAACTTTGAAATCAATGCATGCTGATATTTTTTAGTCGTAATTGGATGCAGCTAATTCTAAAAGTGTTCTTAGATATAATGGCATGGTTTGTGACTGGGAGAACATGTTTGTGTAAAATGCAGAAAATTAGATTCCTATCTGAATTGATGTTAGATTAATGTTACCTACATGTATCACTTTCTTTGAAAGTGTAGGGCTCTGATTTCCCGGTCTATAAGTAAGTTATGCCTCTGTTATACAACCTTTAGTCAATAGAATTAAAATAAATATACTACAGATATAGTCGTATTGCATTTACACGTTTTATGATACTCTTCGTTGTTTACCTTGTGTTGATCTGTCAACAAATTCTTTATCAATATCGCTAAATGCTTGTTCCGGTGAAATCTCGATCGCTTTAGACGCTTGATCATCTTCACCCATCTGTGGACCTTGACTTTTCCTTCGTCTTCGCATACCTGCTCGTGATCCGCGGGCTTTTTGAAATCAAAACAATTTTTTCTTAACTTGAATAAGGAATATCAATAAGCTCGATCTTAAATACATGTAGTTCATTATGTAACGAGTAATAATAACATGGACATTTTAATTTCAAATAAACATAATTATGTAAGCATTTCTGTCCACAAAGTCCACAAACTAGTACACTAATTTCGTGATAAATTATTTCGATCTCAGATGAGACAGTAACATTTGTTGACATGAATCAAGAAAATGTGCAGGTCTTATCACCAAAATATTAGCCGAAGATTTCAAAACTTGTTTCGGAGTATCATAATGTAAATAAAGCATGCATGGTCAAACAAAACCGGGGAAAAGTCTCGCTAATTAAATATACCAGACCGGTACGTGATATCTAAGAGTACAACAATTCAAAACAATAATATACTATCAAATATTGGTCGGAGATGAAGGCACCACACGAAAGTATGAAACAAAATATAGTCCCTATATATGTGACTCACATTATCTTCCATTACGTGAATTACATACAGTAAAGTCGAAGACGTGTTTTACTTATACCGAATATAATTAGAAAATCTTATTTTTTGTTTAGATTAAATTTTACAAGGGCACGTCATTCATTGCGCGTATGATAAGGTTCCTAACAAAAGTTGATGTCTATATATCCATTTAGATGTTTTAGGATAATGCTTCAGGTGATACCACCTGTGTTTATCTTTATTTTGCTTCCAATATATGATATGTTTTACGTGAGAGTACATGTATTATTATATGATCTGGGAACATATGTTGAATATTTGCACCAACATAACGCATCTTGTTAATTTGTATTTACCTTCATGGTCCGAGCGTTTGCCTTTAGATTGCATATGTGGACGTTTCTGTCGTATAAACTTCAATGTTTCATCATCAATCTTTGATGTTTTTCTGGTTTCAAATAACGTTCCCTTGAATTATAACATTTACTTAGTGTCATAGTCCATTTCTAGTACATGTATGTTATTCAACCACAAGATAACATACGTAAATATCAATCCACGAACGTATTGATCAATTTAAACAAAATGTACGCAGTCAATCCAATGGTATACAATCCACAAAGTGATTTAGACAATCCGCGTGAATGCATTCGTAGCATACACCAAATGTGTAATAATTATACACATCCAGATACGGACTTTTCATCCAATCCTAGACTAAACTGTATTACTCAATCTTAAATATAATGATACGAATCTATTGTGAACAGATAAGTACCACATAACCAAGGCATGCAAGTTCCCAAGACAAAGAAAGACTTGTTTCCAGCTAAGGTGCCATATTTATAAATACTCATCGTATCGTCATTTCCTTGTTCATTAGATGTGAGCTCTACATGGACATGCCAATTATTTGAGCTGAACGCCATTTTCCAACATTTCTTTCAGTTATATACAGCGGCCAGTCCACTTCACCAGTTTTCCTGGACTGTATTCAAACGACATGTGGAGGTAAATCAACATCATTGTCAAACTTTCATAGAAGGGTATAACCTACGTGACCGGAAATCGAACCCGGATCTCCGGGTAACAAATCCAGTGCACTAACCACATGTCCCCGACCGCGGCCAGACATAATACACATGCATGTATAATATTATACCGTAAGACTAAATGTTTGCAACGAAAAATGTTGAAGTAAATCAGCATACATATTTACCCTTTTTAGGTTAAATGTTACTTGTATTTTGTCCATGAACTCTTTAGAGAACTCAGGATACATGTTAAGTGTGTGTTTTAACACATGGAGTTCAATCTTGTTGATATCACAGTAACTAAGTGCACGCACAAAGTACAGTGACTTCCCAGAGCTAGACAAATCAGTGAGGTCACCTCCAAAAATATCATCTTTACCTGAAATACATTCTAACTATGGTTTCTGGCTTAATTACGCATATTGATCATAATTATTTGCATCCACATAATTAGTTTGGTAATATTGTAGACAGTTACCTTGTTTTGGAAAACTGCTGGTTCCGGTATCGTGAAGATTTTTACTAATGACAACAACATCACACAGCAACATATCAAGAGATTCTTTTTCATGTATGATACACTCTAATCTACATGTAACGGTCCGAGAGTGTATAGTTCGCCCAAGCCATAAAATCTCGAATCAAAACTGATCTCAGCTCATTAAAATAATAATAAAATCAAAGCGCTGAAAGCACCAACTGAAGGTATTCACTGCCGATTGAAATTTTTATGCACTTGTGTCCAGTCCTTCATAACATTAAGAAATTGTGGTGAACAAAGGCAGTTAGGTCAGTAGTGAGTATGTTTATCTGTTCAATACTATACATAGTTACATATACGAGTTTTGCTATAGACAATTCTAGTTCCATCAATTAGATCGCCGCCATTGTTTTATTACGTGACCGTCCGCCGTTACCGAAGTTCCAATTACATGTACCTATAATTCATTACCTATAGTTTTTGTCTGTAAAATGATATCCAAGCAGCATGTTCTAAGTATTTGCTAGCGTAGGTTTTTTGTATGAATATATTATATATACTTTATTTGAGTTTTACGCTCCTTAACAACAGTCAGAGTCATATGAGGCGGACAGTTCAACCAACCATCGTTCCTGGGAAGGACCAATACTAGACTCTCATCCTCCGTAAGCAACTGCTTACTTTCTCACATAAAGAGTCATGGTTGGTAGCCGGGCTGGAACCCACGACCCTCTTTCTGAACAAACCAATCAACAGTTAGTGATACATGAACATAGAGAATGGGGACATTCAGGACATTGACGAACATTTTAAGAGAAGTTACTTTCTAGAAATTGCGAGCTACAGCTATGGCTTGGAATATTTCATACCCACCCAGTATTGCCATCACATTATTTTCTGTAACGATTTCAAGTGATCCTCTAGCTATGAAATAAACTGCAGTTAGAATATCGCCCGGATGTATAAGTGTATCACCAGGTGGCGCGTGTGTTGTTTTAAACTGCATAGATAAGGCACGCAAACATCCTGTAAATAGGAGAATATCAACTTATGTCAGTTTGATCTCACATGTTTTACAAACATTAATAATTTAATAGTAATTTGTATTTTGTACTTTACTTTGGCCTTATCACGAGAAGACTATACTGATGAAATGGTAGCAAACAAAAGTCACGGCATCCAACTGCAAAGTACTTGTAAATCGTATCACCGTCATTATAATAGTGAAAAGTGCCTTATATTCGAGATTGAAATTGTCTATGTATTGTACTTGTACATTTTTATATCACAACCTATTGAATTTTAAAAGTATCCATTATATGGAGTTTATAAATGAATTAGACCAGCCTCGATATCTAACGTGTATCATATAACAAACAAATGTGTCTAGTGGAAGATTTATGACGCGTACCTGTTGAAGCTTTCTGGAATGCTGGACAATTGTTAAGTAAGTTTCTGTTTAAATGTAGACATATGTCTGCTTGTAGGCACTCGGGGAAGCTCTTCAATACCTGCAATTAAATACACAGGAAAGTATCAAAGTGAGCTTTAACTACATGTACTAAATACTCCTTATTATCAAGTGTTATGAGTTCTCCTTTCATTTTGTAATATAATTCAGATACCTATTTTAGATAATGTAGTATTATGTGTCGCCCACCATACATTAGGCACTATTGTAATATATGAGTTAACGCATGAGACTATTGAACAAAAGGTCGTTAGTTCAATTCTCGGCTTCACCTTTCGAATTTCTCAGAAACTTTTGTTTTCGGTGTCCCCTCCACAACTACCATTGTACTATTTCTAGACATTTAAAGGTAAAGGGGCGGGGCGTGTATCGGTGCTTTACACCGGACACGATGAAGATAACTATAACAACACCTTCAAAAGTTCCCTAAATTGATATATACTCTAAATTTAACCTCTGTAGAGCAACAACCTCTAAACAACGGCCAATATTTGCAGCTCACATGGGGTGGTGCTCTACAGAGGTTGCACTTTATTCGAAAAGAGTAGGGACATAAAAGCCAGGTTCTTCTGTATCGTATTTCCCCATTCCCTCTCTGGGGCGGCTATGAAATGACCAAAGCTGTTGAATCGGTTGTAAAACAACAAATAAATAAATACAGACCAGTATATCCTATCATTAATATATCCTTTCAGTGACACAATTAGAACTACAACTATTCTCGACATTGACACAATTAGAAATACAACTATTCTCGACATTGACACAATTAGAACTACAACTATTCTCGACAATGACACAATTAGAACTACAACTATTTTCGACATTGACACAATTAGAACTACAACTATTCTCGACATTGACACAATTAGAACTACAACTATTCTCGACATTGACACAATTAGAGCTACAACTATTCTCGACATTGACACAATTAGAACTACAACTATTCTCGACATTGACACAATTAGAACTACAACTATTCTCGACAGTGACACAATTAGAGTTACAACTATTCTCGACATTGACACAATTAGAACTACAACTATTCTCGACATTGACACAATTAGAGTTACAACTATTCTCGACATTGACACAATTAGAACTACGACTATTCTCGACAGTGACACAATTAGAACTACAACTATTCTCGACATTGACACAATTAGAACTACAACTATTCTCGACAGTGACACAATTAGAACTACAACTATTCTCGACATTGACACAATTAGAACTACAACTATTCTCGACATTGACACAATTAGAGTTACAACTATTCTCGACATTGACACAATTAGAACTACAACTATTCTCGACATTGACACAATTAGAACTACAACTATTCTCGACATTGACACAATTAGAAATACAACTATTCTCGACATTGACACAATTAGAACTACAACTATTCTCGACATTGACACAATTAGAGTTACAACTATTCTCGACATTGACACAATTAGAACTACAACTATTCTCGACAGTGACACAATTAGAACTACAACTATTCTCGACATTGACACAATTAGAACTACAACTTTTCTCGACATTGACACAATTAGAACTACAACTATTCTCGACAGTGACACAATTAGAACTACAACTATTCTCGACATTGACACAATTAGAACTACAACTATTCTCGACATTGACACAATTAGAGTTACAACTATTCTCGACATTGACACAATTAGAGTTACAACTATTCTCGACATTGACACAATTAGAGTTACAACTATTCTCGACATTGACACAATTAGAACTACAACTATTCTCGACATTGACACAATTAGAACTACAACTATTCTCGACAGTGACACAATTAGAGTTACAACTATTCTCGACATTGACACAGATACGTGACAAATTGAGAATGAATCAGTGACTTCTCATAACATGAATGAATCATTTAACAGAACTTTGTGGGTGATTTTGTATGGGTTTTTTTTCAGGACAAATCACATTACATTCATTACCAGAAACATAATTACATGTACATTGTATTTGGAATAGAGTCAATAAATAAAACACTGTTTGTCGTACGTTGGTACAATCCGATATTTTATGGTCATTTGAAGACAAACATGACGGAACACAATTACATTAACAAGACAGGAATGTGTATGGACGTATCTTATTGGTCCCAAAATGTACATCAAACTATACACATCATTGTATAGGTTCTATGAATTTCTATCCCGTATATAACCTGAACACTTCCATCTGAACATTTAATTACAGTATGTCAGGTTACTTGATGGTACGTAGCAACAATATATGACAAGTCTTTCAGTTCGTGTCGAATGGTATATTGGTTTTGATACGACCAGTTATTTATGATTTGTCTGTTTCGTTAAATCTAAACTTATATTGAAATTTATAACAAATACTTTATTAATTACGCGTCTGTGTTCGAAAATATACAATATATGATACATACATTGTAGAACTATGTATGGACCATTCCATGTAGAACTATCATGCTATTTAAAATACTACAACAGAACAACAATGACCAATCCTATATCACATCCACCCGTAGGCTTACATACTACGTCCAACATAGAGTTAGTGCGATTTTTTGTAACCAAGAATTTCTGAGAGACAAAAACGATGTTACATAAATGGCTGTTCTCTAAATAACTAAAATTATGACGATTTGGTTCAGCAGTACAAATCTCCATAATAAATTTACGAATTTGGATTGGCAATAAAACACTAATGTGTGAATGCTTTTAGCGCATCGGAAGTTACATTAAATAATTTATATGTCTGTGACCTTTCTTTTCCCAACCCGTAGAGTACTACTTATCTAAGACGGACACGATTTTAAAACTGATCATTGACAAAACCTGAATTGTTTATCTGTTATTGTTTAACGGTCCATCTGAAAGCTATGGTTATATTTTAGGGATGCATGAGAGAGAAAGAGAGAGAGAGAGAGAGAGAGAGAGGGAGGGGGAGAGAGAGAGGGAGGAAGGGAGAGAGAGAGGGAGGAAGAGAGAAAGAGAGAGAGGGAGGGGAGAGAGAAAGAGCGAGAGAGGGAGGAGGAGAGAGAGTGAGAGAGAGAGGGGGAGAGAGAGAGGGAGGGAGGAAGGGAGAGAGAGAGGGAGGAAGAGAGGGAGAGAGAAAGAGAGAGGGAGAGAGAGAGGGGAGAGATAGAGGGAGGAAGGGAGAGAGAAAGAGAGAGAGAGGGAGGAAGAGAGAGAGAGAGAAAGAGAGAGAGAGGGGAGGGAGAGAGAGAGAAGGAAGAGAGAGGGAGAGAGAGGGAGGGAGGGGGAGAGAGGGGGGAGAGAGGGAAAGAGAGAGGAGTTAGAAGATGGCAATTTATATCTAGACTCTTATTTCGAATAATTTTGCAGGTCCTTTATCATACACGGTGTAACGCACGGACGCACATTATCACGGTACTGGTCACGGTACATGGGATGTGGACGGTGAAAAATATCGGTAGCTGAAGTCGAGATTCGAACCCACGACCTTCGCAGTCCAGCACGTTACCACTAGACCACCGATCCACCCCTCTGACATTATTTAGCCAGATTTCTGTGATGGCTCAAGTTTTCGTTTCGTTCCATTTGTTCGCTCCTGAGTTACATGTTCCATCTTTTACAATGTTGCAACTCCGTACGACACAGATTTATTCGAATTACTCACGGGAAAGTAATTACTTTGTGTGTAATATTTTCAGTCATCCAGACATATGGCCACTAAGAAGTACAAAATGTATATACCTCACGCATGATTCGAACCCACACTATCGCTATCGACAGTGTTAAGTTTGTTTCTTTGTGTATTACGCCCCTTTTCAATAGTCAACAGTTAGCAACTGACTACTTTCTCATACAAAGAGACATGGTCGGTAGCTGGGTTCGAATCCACAACCCTATATCAGTGAGATGCTACAGTGATTTGAAGTCGGTGACTTTAACCACTCGACCACGGAGGTGGGTCGACCGTGTTGATGTCTATCTACTTGTTTACCCAAAGCATGTTTGTATATTAGTGTTCACGTGCTGCCATGTTACTAGTAGATTCCGTCCGATGCCACACACGGAGAATGTACTTAACTCAGTGGAAATGTAATGTATGTCTGTCTCATATTCCGATATATGTGGTCTTTTATCACAAGTATATATTAATGGCAATAAAAGATCCACGATGTTGCGAACATGCGATCACATACAACGATCCTTTAAAGTGAGTTATTTAAATACCGGAAATAGCAAAAACCATTTTCGATATGAGATAGTCTGTCATTATCGAAATTGGTCGTCGTCACGTGATATGTTGACGTCAAGCTAATACCATTAATGTGGTATAATTTCATTCAGTACGTCCATAAAATGAGCTATCATAAAGTTAATGTGGATATTGAATGGTAAAATGTGTCCACGGCGTATCTTTTGCATCAGGGATTTTTAAACGCAGGATAGAAGTCGACATAATGGATCAGATATTGGAAATCTAGCATCAGATGCAATGTTTTTAGCACAAACATCTATGTATATTTCAATAAAACAAAGAAACATAATATTTCAATAATTGTTCATTTTGAGTTCAATCCTTTTTTAATTGAGAATACTAAATCAATCTTAGATATTGTCATAATTCATAATTATTATGAAAGAAACGGGCATATTTATCTCTGATAGAGTAGAAAGCTACTGGGTAAAGCAATTAAACCTGTGAAATTGACCGTAACTGCAGTCACGTGACACACATATGTGGTCATTCTTTGCGTCAATGTGTGTCCCAGCCTCGAAAAACAAACAAGTGTAAACAAGCTTATACAGGCCATCGACTGCACATGCGAACTGACCAGTAACCCGGACTTTTAGAACATCTTATGTCTGCGCAGCGGATGATAGTTTGCAGACAAAATCTATTGGGCGTTATAAAAATGAATAATAGATTTGAATAATACGTCGATCACAGAATGGTGTGTATGATAACGTGTATGAAGTTAAATAATATTTATATTAAAACTGATGATTTACGAGTTTTTTGTCAATCTCAAATCTAAACTCACCGTATTCATGTCAATTCCATTTGTATACGACCATGTATGCTGGAAAGACTCTTGCAGACGATTGGCGAGATTTTTGGGTAAATGGTGAAAGTTGATAAATTCTTTAATACCTTGCATCTTCTCGTGATATTCATCCGAACCTTGGTACACCCTCATCATGATGGATGATACATTACCAAATATGGCAGCACTCAGTAGAGCTATATAGTAACAGAATCAGTTGCGTCGAGTTAATTTAGAACCAGGCAGGGAAAAATATAGAACATAAAGTTATAATGAATATGGATAATTACTGTACATAGCACTGCCTAGAGTAAGATATGGTAACAAAACAGGCCGTAATAACAAGTGCTTAATAAAGTAATAAAACAGGCACCATGAATTAGCGCTAGTTATAGTAACAGAATAAGTTTAAGTTTCGCTAAATATAGTAAAAAATAGACAACACTAAGTTTTGCTAAATATAGTAACAAAACAGGCTACATTAAGTTGTACTAAATATTGTAACAAAACAGGCAACACTACGTTGTTCTAAATAAGTAAAAAACAATACATAAAGTAGACTGTTTAATGCAATATATTTCAATATAATTTATCGCAAATCGATATTGTAAAATATGGACATTTACACCATAAGGACAGTTCAGATTATATTTGTCTTGCTGGATTTGAAGGTCAATTTACGTACCATTAAATAGCCCTACTTTCACAATATCTTCAGTTTCATGGACTTCTAAGTATACATATATTAAATGTACAGTGTTTGTTTTACTATTGACAAATATTCAATTGTTGTGAATTTCACAACGTTTGCGTGTAATTTAATTATTTATCTGTCTGCGAACTTAAGACTGACAAACTGAATATCATATGCGTAAGTATGTGGAACAACAAGGAAACAAGAACAAAATTGGTACACCTAATTGACAGACTTACATCCTAACAACATGGCAAATATAGAAAATATCTTCTCAGCATTGGTGTTAGGTGACACATTACCAAATCCAATAGATGTAAGAGACGTAAACGTGAAATACAAGGCTGTAATATAATACGTCTTAATGTCTGGTCCGCTGTCTGTTACATTAGCGACATATGGCTCATTTATGTTCTCTGCCAAGGTGTCCAGCCAACCTATTAAAAGATAACACAGTTCAGTTTCTACTTCCTACAATAAATCTCTATCCACTGAGCACATTAAGGTCATAAAAGCTTTTTGATAGACAATGACTATTGTCGTAAAAACGCTCCTTTGGTTACAACATACAGCATAGTTCAGTAATTGCGAAGACAACAGTCAACGTTAATCATCGTAATCTTAATATTTTATACAATCGTGACTAAAAGCTAAATAATGCAAAACAAACACACAGCGATACTCATCCCATTGCCAGATAGCCACGGTTGCTGACTTCACTTCGCCGTACATATATCACGTATGGTGTATGTAGCGGAGTGAAGGCCGCAACCGTAAACTTGTGTCTGACGATGAGAGATACAACAGATAATTGTTCCTTTAATAATGTGGATAAGAAGAACTTGATTAAATGGAAGTCATGAAAAATCCTAGTACATTGTTTGTTAAATGCATCAGGGTTGTACAGGCGCACAAGCCCTGTTATTATCATAAACCCACACCAATTACTAGTTGTCGATAATTCTGTGAAATTGTTTACCAAATCAGCTTGCACAATGCTTACTTCATAACGTGAGTAAATTGTTTGTTGTCTTGCTACATGGGTTTGTGAAAAAGAACTATTTTTATGTGACAGAAATAATTTAAATATTACAAGAAAACATGGCAAACAACAAAGTATTTCGCTTACTATATGCACTTCTATATATTTAACGAATAAGGTACGGTAGAACCTCTGTGAACTGTTCGGACTGACAAAATGTTCGGTTTAGAGAGGTTTTATTGTTAAATACGTGATAAAAACCTCGGGACCAGTTGACGTGTACGGTTTAGACAGGATGGTACGGATTTGGGAGGTGGGACGGTACTAAAATAACATACCGATAGCATCCTGTAGATGCGGCCTTTCCCAGTAAGCGATAGCATAGAACACACAAGCCAACCAATGACCAACCAGTGAAAATGTTACCATAAGCAACAAGAGTACGGCCGCTCCATATTCAGCAAACTGTTCAATTCTTCGAATTACTCTCAGTAGACGTAGTAGACGAGCTGTCTTCAAAATACCGGCAATTGTCATCGTCTGTAAGAGACATTTGGGTGATATACTGTTAATTTGTCGTCTGCTCAATTCATTAACAGCTTGTTAATGTCGTCTGTGACTGTCTAGATAAACTTTGTCATTCTAAGTCGTGAATGGCAGACATAAACAACAACCTCGTTCTAACTTGTCAAGATTTTCCCCATTTGAATAAAGTTATTGACATATTGCTGCATAACGTCTGCTCCGTGTGGGACCACTGATTGGTTTTGTTCTTTTAACGTCATACAGACGATTTGGGATCAAATAGATATTATCGCTAGTTAGAATTTTATGTTAATTTTCTCAAGATTGCGGAAAACGAAATCGTCTGTATAAAGGGTCGTTTGATAAGTTTCGACAAGTTTCAGCGACTTATTATATTATTATTGTTATTTGGATTAATTAGATACATGTAGATGACTTTCTGTATTCTGCTGATTGTTGCAATACATCCAAAGATCTAACATTGGTTCTCGGTCATGAGATACATGCACTATAAAATCGGAATATGGGTCTGATGGCTACAATTGTAACACTGGTCAAGTTAACGATCATATGTGATATAAAGCCACCAATCAGAGGATTGTATGTTTACTTGGTATGAAGTAAACAAATCTCAGGCATAATTTTCAGTCTTGTGTAGAACAACTGAACAAATGAAGTTATGGATTTAAACAAGAGACAAATAACAAAATGTGCATACTTCCTAATTATCAGATCTCAGGCCTCGATTATTATGTGTGTTGGCAATTCTATTTGTTCGGATACTTAAGATGTCACTTCAAATAATGTTCACGTCAGGAGATCTGTGACATTTTGTGATGTTATTAGGCGAGATACTCAGATATTTTCATTGTTTATTCGATATGACAATCATTTATGTATGAATCCAATGTCACGTACATGAAAAAAATAAACAGCTACAGCTGTATGTTGTGTTATTTGGACTAATATGTTATGTAAAGTTGATTTGTGAAATGAAAAACAACAAAATATCGCTTTGATGGCTATGTTATCACAAATTAAAAGTTTGTTAATAAACGAATATTAAATTGAAAAATAATACATTTCAAACTTAAATAAGCATATTTATCCCACGTGATTAACAATACTTAACATTCAATATGGTAGTTTGTGAGTACTGTAGATTCGGAGTGTGGTTTGTTGAGTTTATGATAGATTTAGAAACATTGTAGGATGTGTGTCTTGTAGGTTTGGAAATATAGTCACGTTCGACTGATTTTACAAAATATCGACATAATTAACATCAACTATCATTAAGAAAAATGTGATTACGTGCCGCTAAATAATGATTATAGTAATAGACCGATTCAACCCGTTATATGTTCTATGGGTCATAGATTACGTTAAATAAGTTGGATTTAGTCATTTTCTAGAATCTTGGTTATCAAAAAATAAACAAGCAACTGACATGTTCTGACGAGAGGTTAATTATGGAGCTTTTCCTTTGATCGTCGTCGGTTTGTACGTACGAGGGTCATCCGTAAAGTTCGTGGACAACCTAACTTACGTACTGTAACCCCATAACGTCAAGTTGTACGAACCCTAACCCCATAATGTCACATGTGGGTGTACAGACGGACAAACGAAACCCAGTGCTTGATCATGAAAGATAAATTATATCTCATAATAGAGAAAGTATAAATATTCGATTTTTCTCTCTGTTTTAAATGTGTAACTTTCAGGAATAAGAATGAAATTAAAATTTTATTCCAGAGCGAATATTTTGTCATGGGATGTATTTCTTCCATTCAAGTTATAACCCGTAACCAACTTCCTAAAGTGTTCTAATTATGATGTCGACAACGGAGATGGCGAGAAGTCTTTCCATAAATTTATGAACCACTATTACAGACAGTTTTATTGACAACGCATCCATTAGTTGCTTTCTGCTTTTGTTCACATCCGCCAGTTTTGTGAACATCAATGTTGTAAAAAATAAATGTAAATCCGAGTTTTGCGCGGATTGTTGTGTATCAATATTCATAGCACGTTGTATGATTCGATTGTGAGCATATTACAAAAATGACAGGAAAAGGTATCAACTTCACGCTAGATCACTATAACTTTTACTGGTATGCCATAAAATCAGGCAGGATTACTTTTATCTGACGACTGATTGCCTCAAGTTAATACCAACCAGCCCTAATCATTGATAACAACAAGAAATATGCATTCTTTGATTGTGACGAATCATCTTATTTTCTGTGTGTTATTATCGGGCTATGGCTTTGTTAATTGTAAAGATAATAGCTGAAAGCTTTAAGTGCTAACATAATTATGCTTCTGTAAACTTTATCAACATTGGTTTGTCATTACAACAAGAATCTTTGGTCTTTTCTTGTAATAAACTCAGCCACGTCATGACTTAAAACTATCCACACATGACACGGTATGAACGGCAAATAGATCACTAAAATAATGTTCCTTGGTTACCTAATATGAAAACTGGTACAATAGAATAATAGAATGTAGTAACATGGGCTTTTTCTGGATCAAAACAAACCCGGCCCCGGTAATCAACCCTACTTAATAAATAAACAAGGCAATCAGTAATCATTTTAAATTCTTTTACAAGGTACAGTGTTTAATACTGTAATTGTATTTAATTTATAAGAAAGGGGAATTGAAAGATGCCACCGCTGTGGAAGACTTTCAAAAGATTATTTATGCGTGTTTCGTTTCCCTGTGTTTATCGAAATAACAAAGTAGGAATGCAACTTGTTTGTGGTTCAGTGGCTAGCTGAACTTTTAACCCGGCGATCCTGGTTCGAATTCCGGTCGTTGCAGGTCACATTCCCTTCTTTGAAAATATAACAAAAATGTTTGATTGTCCTCCATAAATTGAGACGTTTGCCGGTTCCTGGTTGAAGGGAAAGTTAGTGCTGGTTAGAATACGGTCCGGGAAAACTGATTTCAAATTGGTGAATCGGCCGATCGTTGAAAAACAGCATTAAACACAATGAAACGAAAATAGTTCATATGTTTTAACAATGAATCTAAGAATGAAAAAAAATATGTGTAAGACAGCTTCAAAGTGGATTTCTTAAAAGATATGAACATAATTATATAACAGAAAACTGAAAGTGACAAATACGAAAATGTTATTCTTACATCACCGGTTCCAGATCCAAACAACAGCAAATCAAAGGGCACGGCAGCTATCGTGTCAATTACGAACCAACCTTTCACATAATTGATGGCTATTTTCTTTTGATTCGTAACAACTTCACCATTATGGAGGTACGTTGTACGAAAATTGATCAAAATGTCTGCGATAAACATCAAATCAACAATGAGGTCGATTATCACGAGCGGGTTTGCGTGAGAAGATTCCGGACTCTCCGTTCTTGTTCCGGCATTTTTGTTCCTGGTCATAGTGGCTTCCTCTTCGTTGAGTAGAAAAGCTGTCTGGTATGGTGTGAATACTGCCGTATACAGGACAAGTATTAGAACAACCCAGTCCCATACTGCTTTAAATGGACTGAAACAAATACAGAATTTACGTTGTTATTAAGGTTCAATACACTTATTTACAAGGATTTATATAAGTCCTTGTTATTTATTAGATGAACAAGGATAAATATATTTATGTAATATATTATGTATAAATTCGGGTATTGCTGTGACGGCAATAAAGTGTCGTCCGGGCACAAGAGTACATGTATATAAAAAAATCGGGATGCTTTTTAACTAATATATTACATGATCGATACATTATTGAGACAGTGAATTATTCCTTTAATTTTCAGTAATTATTTCAATACAGGAAATATTTATTACGTAACATTATAACAATTCCCTGTCTTTGTTATAATGAAATGTATCTCGACTTATTTCTTACGACAGGCAGGATAATATAGCATCCCTGCGACAGGTTAAAATAGTGTAAGTAAAATCAACGTGACTTCAACGGAGACCCATAAATGTATTTTGAAGTGTTACTTTAAACTTACAGAGAAAAATATTTATGATAATCTTTTATGTTTATAATCGTGTACAGACGAAGTAGGCCTAAATTAAAAAGTTCTATATTTGTCCTAACGCTTCCCAAGTTTGAAATTTTGGGTAGGTTTTTCATTCTGAACCAAGACTGAAAAAAAAAGATACACACAGAAACAGATTCATTTTAATTTAGCACAATTAAAGAGGTGCTAGTTAGACGCATATAGCATTTTGTTTAAAACGTGGATACCGAAAAAATAGGCGTATCGAAAATGACTTTATGCGGTCCTCGTACTGCAAAAAGTCGACCCGAAAGTTTTTTTTTTAATTGGGTCGCAGTCATTCTTCCGAGTAAGTCACGGTAGGGTAAACATTCTTATTTTATTCTTGGCCTTAGTTAGGATATTTTTCTGTAGTTCATTGTCTGTCTTTATAATACACGAGTATACGATAATCCTTTGTTTACATGGTAACCAATTCAAAATTTTATATTAATATTATATATCATCCAGAATATTAAGATTAGACACGACCGACCAATCTTGAAAACATCGACACAAATCCGATAACATCTGTACTATCTAACATGCTATAGGATTATAATGATCTAAAACATAAAACATTTAAAACAGACAGACAGACAGACAGACAGACATCCAGACAGACATCCAGACAGACAGACAGACAGACTGACAGAGAGACGAACCTATAGTGAAGGATGGTAAATTCAGGTTGTTGACGTTGAATGGATGCTGATGGTGTCTCGTGTACCTGATCCAGTGTAGAAGGTGTTTCTGTACTGTCGGTGTGTTCCTCTATTTTAGATTCCTGAAATAACACAAATTTGAATATGAGGTTCGGAATAAACGAACTATTATTATTTTATGCAGCTATTTGCGGTGTGATAAGTATTATGATAGGATAGACCGATATCATTACGCAAGTTATGGAATGTTACAATTAAATTAGTATTCAATAAACATTGACAAATGTGTCAGAAAACTTTGAAACTCATTAATAATTTATTTTGATTGAGCAGTTGGTAGATTTGGATATACTAACTTTCTCAAATATTTCAATGCAAACTTTGTCAATATCTCAAAAAGAGATGCTATTTTATGCATGAAATAAAGTGCACTTGTAAAATATGAATGTATTAACATTGTATAAATATGTGAATGGAGTTTAATGCCTTTTTCTACTGAGTGTCTATCACTTAAAATTCTTATAATCCTAAGGCTTTTAAGAAAGAACAAGTTTTTATTCCATGTTGTTGTTTTTTGTAAGTACACAATACACGCCATCACAATTACTGTCAAATGATCAGAGTGTATACACTTTTTTTTTAATCGTACAACTGGAATTGTGGCCCTTTTTGTTATGGTTTTTTTGACAACATTTATCTATCTCGAGGTGTAGGCAACCTCTACATAACCCTTTTTTATCTTTGCAATAACTTGTGATTTTTGTATGATCTTAATTATTCAACACATTATCTTTCTCATCAGACTTAATAATGACATTCTTGTTGCTATTGCAATTATCACAGTTAGGGCCCAAATTGATCAGAGCAGACGTTTCATCTTTTTATAGAATTAAGACCGTATAAACATAAGACATATACTTTGAGGTTGTAACTTCCCCAAATAACCTATTGAACATATTTTCTCACTTTGTCGCACCATGTACATTGTAGAAACGTTTAGGAAAAGGTAACTGGTATGAATCAACACTGTTTCCATTTTTCTTTATAATAAGAAAGACTTCTTTGAAAGAAACAAAAAAGATGAACAATTAAATGAAGCAATCATAACCTCATGTATGCCTTATTGTTACGACCCGCCTCCGTGGTCGAGTGGTTAAGGTCGCTGACTTCAAATCACTGTAGCCTCTCACTGATAGAGGCTCGTGTGTTCGAGCTCCGCTACTGACTATGTCTCTTAATGTAAGTAAGTTACAAGGCAGTCCGCCTCATATGATTCTGACTGTTGAAAAGGGGCGTAAAACTCGAAATAAATAAACAAACAAACTTATTTTTACACCGTCTTCAATATACAGTATACCAAGTTGAATCATCAACTGTATTCAGTTTAGGACCTTACTGAAACAGAATGAACTAAAACACATTGCAGTTAATTTCCAAACAATTGTAAAACAAAAAAATAATGTAGTTTTGAATTTCAATTCTATATAGAAAACAAACATTTTAAGCTAATTAATTACAACACGTAACACAGGAATTTGTTGTTTTGATGTGTTTCTAAAGTTATACTGCAACCGTGGCCGAGTGTTTAGGGTGTCCGCCTTCGGAACGGGAGATCGAAGGTTCGAACCCCAATGGAGACTTTGTGAGTCACCAGCTAGTTAAATAATGGTTACCGTGTAGGCCCATCTCAGCTAGGTACCCGGCAAAAGGAGAAGGAATCCGGGAGGTACTGTGCGAACATAAGATAGGTGTTTCATAAGCCAACTTGGCTGACCCTTTCAATAGGGGTGACACTTTAATAAACACAACTTTATAACTACATTATACGTATTATCGTAAGACTATACGGTATTTAGCTGCGCTTCCGTTTCTTTTAAAACGTATCACGTAAAACTATTCATTCATGTTAACGTTATAAATAAGTTAGTAAGTACTGTGAAATAACATTCTATCTAATGCAAACATTTGTAAGTAAAATGTATTGTTAATTATTCAACGGGGTTTAAAATCGCACCGACAGAAAGAGTCATTATGGCGACTTTTCCAGATTTACCGATAAAAATGACCCCAGGCGTAAAGCTGGGTAAAAGTTTATGTGCTATACATTTTCTTTGCCTTATATCGTCGACAATATTAAAATAAAACTAATTGTAATGTCATAATGTTGATATAAAAGTATGTACAATATTAATTAATTGTTGGTACATACATGTAGTATTGTTGTGATTCAATAAATATCACAACAATGAAATTATAAACAAAAACAAATTATTAATCCTACTAATGTAACCGTTCGTTTTAATTAATGTGATTTCAACACAACCAATAAAACGGTAAAATGGATTTTTAAAAATAAGTTTTTGTGGTTTAATGTGACTGTTTAGTACATCGATTAATTTAATTAATACTCAAGTTTTCATTTCATACCAGATAATTACATTCTTTTACAGGAAGCTCGGAATACGAATACGACTTGTATACATAGGATAAAGTATCGATCAAGGCACTATTTATAAAAGTGTGTCATATAAGGATTGTCAAAACCCATAATTTCACTCTTTTAGGATGTCTACTTTGTGACATAATCAGAGCACATCTGGGTAATGGTGTCAAGAAACGTTTTGGACAGATGTGTTTTTATAACAATTGTGCCGGAGCTTTAATCTATGTTGTCAAAATGTATGTCAGGTCGATGGAAATGCCGACACGCAGTCTGCTATGTCTGGTTTAAAATTGTTGTTTAATGTTTGTAACAAAGCTATATTATAACATTTGAGACAACAGTCTTTGTGAAGTTTAATCTTATGCATAATAGATATAAAATTCCATTAATCAAACATTAGGAAACATTAGGAAAACAGATACTTGCGAGTATATGTAAATTGTTCCATGTTTTCAATATTCTTTTGTATGTAAAAACTGTATCTGACGCAATAAGAAACAACTACGATGGATTTGATTTGAATAAAAAATGAATAATGACATTTTATTGGTCGCCTAGATAAATGTTCAGTTCATACCTTACAATTATAGGACTAAATATACGATCGGATATAAAACAATCATAGACTCACAAAGAACTAAAATATTGAATGATTGTAACTTGTACAACAACAACATTTTAATCATATTTTATAATTACCATAAAAATAAAGAAATTTCCATGTTTCGTATTAATCTTATTATTTTTCATATTACATGTTATAACTTCCGAGATCCGCTTTATTAATCCCGACTTGAAATCACGTTTGTCGATGAATGATATTATATGTATACTCGGAAAACGCTTCACAAAAATAAATTTAAGCTGTCCATAAAAGGGTTACAGATGCGTAGATGTTTGTACTCTACAGATATTCAGCCTCTTTAGATAATTCACTTCTCTAAATATTTCATCTCTCTAGATAATTCACCACTCTAGATATTTCACTTCTCAAGACATTTCATCTCTCTAGATATTTCATCTCGCTAGATATTTAATCTCTCTAGATATTTCACCCCTCTAGATATTTCACCTCTCTACATGTAGATAGTTCATCTCTCTAGATGTTTCACCTCTCTAGATAGTTCATCTCTCTAGATAGTTCATCTCTCTAGATATTTCATCTCTCTAGATAGTTAATCTCTCTAAAAATTTCATCTCTCTAGATATTTGACCTCTCTAGATATTTCATCTCACTAGATAATTCATCTCTCAAGATATTTCACACCTCTAGATATTTCATCTCTCTAGATATTCTATCTCTCTAGATATTCCACCCCTCTAGATATTTCACCCCTCTATATATTTCATCTCTCTAGATAGTTCACTTATCAAGACATTTCATCTCTCTAGATAGTTCATCTCTCTAGATAGTTCACCTCTCTAGATATTCTATCTCTCTAGATATTCCACCCCTCTAGATAGTTCACCTCTCTAGATAGTTCATCTCTCTAGATAGTTCACTTATCAAGACATATCATCTCTCTAGATATTCTATCTCTCTAGATATTCCACCCTTCTAGATATTTCATCTCTCTAGATAGTTCACCTCTCTAGATATTTTATCTCTCTAGATAGTTCACTTCTCAAGACATTTCAACTCTCTAGATATTTCACCCCTCTTGATATTTAACCTCTCTAGATATTTCACCCCTCTAGATAGTTCACTTCTCAAGACATTTCACACCTCTAGATATTTCATCTCTCTAGATATTCTATCTCTCTAGATATTCCACCCCTCTAGATATTTCACCCCTCTATATATTTCATCTCTCTAGATAGTTCACCTCTCTAGATAGTTCATCTCTCTAGATAGTTCATCTCTCTAGATATTTCATCTCTCTAGATATTCTATCTCTCTAGATATTTCACCACTCTAGATATTTCACGTCTCTAGATAGTTCATCTCTCTAGATAGTTCACTTCTCTAGATATTTCATCTCTCTTGATATTTCATCTCTCTAGATATTTCACCCCTCTAGATAGTTCACTTCTCTAGATATTTCATCTCTCTTGATATTTCATCTCTCTAGATATTTCACCCCTCTAGATAGTTCACTTCTCTAGATAGTTCACTTCTCTAGATATTTCATCTCTCTAGATATTTCACCCCTCTAGATAGTTCACCTCTCTAGATAGTTCACCTCTCTAGATATTTCATCTCTCTAGATATTTTATCTCTCTAGATATTTCATCTCTCTAGATAGTTCATCTCTCTAGATATTCTATCCCTCTAGATATTCTATCTCTCTAGATATTTCATCTCTCTAGATATTTCATCTCTCTAGATATTTCATCTCTCTAGATATTTTATCTCTCTAGATATTTCATCTCTCTAGATATTTCTCCTCTCTAGATATTCTATCTCTCTAGATATTCTATCTCTCTAGATATTCCACCCCTCTAGATAGTTCATCTCTCTAGATAGTTCACCTCTCTAGATAGTTCACCTCTCTAGATATTCTATCTCTCTAGATATTTTATCTCTCTAGATATTTCTCCTCTCTAGATAGTTCACCTCTCTAGATATTCTATCTCTCTAGATATTCCACCCCTCTAGATATTTCACCCCTCTAGATAGTTCATCTCTCTAGATAGTTCACTTCTCTAGATATTTTATCTCTCTAGATATTTCATCTCTCTAGATATTTCACCTCCCTAGATAGTTCATCTCTCTAGATAGTTCATCTCTCTAGATATTTCATATCTCTAGATATTCTATCTCTCTAGATATTTCACCCCTCTAGATAGTTCACCTCTCTAGATAGTTCACCTCTCTAGATATTTCATCTCTCTAGATATTTTATCTCTCTAGATATTTCATCTCTCTAGATAGTTCATCTCTCTAGATATTCTATCCCTCTAGATATTCTATCTCTCTAGATATTCTATCTCTCTAGATATTCCACCCCTCTAGATAGTTCATCTCTCTAGATAGTTCACCTCTCTAGATAGTTCACCTCTCTAGATATTCTATCTCTCTAGATATTTTATCTCTCTAGATATTTCTCCTCTCTAGATAGTTCACCTCTCTAGATATTCTAACTCTCTAGATATTCCACCCCTCTAGATATTTCACCCCTCTAGATAGTTCATCTCTCTAGATAGTTCACTTCTCTAGATATTTTATCTCTCTAGATATTTCATCTCTCTAGATATTTCACCTCCCTAGATAGTTCATCTCTCTAGATAGTTCATCTCTCTAGATATTTCATATCTCTAGATATTCTATCTCTCTAGATATTTCACCACTCTAGATATTTCACCATCTAGATAGTTCATCTCACTAGATAGTTCACCTCTCTATATATTTCATCTCTCTAGATATTCATCTCTCTAGATATTTCACCTCTTTAGATATTTCACCTCTTTAGATATTTCATCTCTCTAGATAGTTCATCTCTCTAGATAGTTCACTTCTTCAGACATTTCACCTCTCTAGATATTTCACACCTCTAGATAGTTCGCTTCTCAAGACATTTCACCTCTCTAGATATTTCACCACTCTAGATAGTTCGCTTCTCAAGACATTTCACCTCTCTAGATAGTTCACCACTCTAGATATTTCACCACTCTAGATATTTCACCACTCTAGATATTTCATCTCTCTAGATATTCATCTCTCTAGATATTTCACCTCTTTAGATATTTCACCTCTCTAGACACAATCGATCTTGAAAAAAGAGAGGAATATGTAATCATTTGAAGATAATTGAGCTTTACTTAGAAAAACCTGTTCACCTTCGAATATAATCAAAATACCCGGACCCCAAGTTTGTCTTTTAGTGTTTCTGAGTTACTTATAATTAAATCAGTTTATTTTAAACATACAGCATTCGGTCAGCATTGTGTATTAAACGTTTTAAACATTTACCATTAATAAATTTTAAATCGAAATATTTCGAGAATGAAATTCGATTTGTTCTTCTCGTTCGCCGAAGAATTAAATTTGGAGTTGAGCTCGGAGTATATAAACTGAGAACCAGGGATTCTGAGCTCAGATCTCATATCTTGTCTTTAAATGTTTATCAATAAAAAATGTATAACGTCTTGTCCATTTTATACACACAATAAACAAACAATGCAATTTTATCAATCTTTCAGAATACTTCAAAGAAGTACATACTTTCAAACTCTGTCAATTTGTTGTTCCTACAGCTGTTGCCTTATTATTTTTATACACTGTTGTTTAGGATATATCTTAGATCTTAATGTCTGCACTTTACATTAACACATAACAATGAACAATACTTCACTTATAGGACATACAAGAAAACAGTTTATGGATTGTTGTAAAATTTAACGTTCATATTTACATAATGTTAGCGGAACCAGGTTTTGTGAATTTTATTATCAATTACAATTTCCCCAACAACATTTTTAAGAAACGTATATTTTTAACATTCTCAGACGTGTAAAAACTTATGTCATTTACAAAGCATATGTAGGCTCATTAACAACTTTTAAATCTAACATTCATCAAATTAACATTTAGTATTTCGCAAGAATACAAATTATTTCAAGACATAATTATGTTAGCAAACACAATTTATGGTTTCAAACAAATGTATGTTTATTGGTAGTGTTTTCACTACTCGTCCGTCTACATCTAGAGTGACCATAATATGTATAATATCGTAAAGGCGTCCGTGTTCACATCGAAATATAGATAATTTTGAAATGCATGCATTGGAACTTTTAGGTTTGAAACGTCTAAAGCCCCATTAGCTTTTTGGATGTTAAAATTAAAGTAGGTCTTACTTTACCTAGAAAGATGTCTTATCAGTGAAACTGACTCTTACTTGCTATAAAAACATTCTGAAATCTTTTTGATCACGAAGTACATGTAAAAATGTGGCGCAATATGTTCTTAATGATACTGCAAAAAATAAGACAATGCATCTGACACAATGTTTACGAGATGTGCCAAAGAAAGCCATTATGTAAATATTGTTTTAGAGCAAATATAATATATTTCTTGTATAATATTATCATTTAATGTATTGTTCTGTAATACTTAATTCAAAAAGCTATGTGCCTATGTTGTTCAAAGCATCTGTGCTTTTCTCAAATACTATAAAACATGTTTTTCCCGTGACCCAAAGGTGATATCATACACTCAGTACACAGAATTTATCGAAAATTATCAAATCAAGAATATCGAGTTTCGTTTTAATCTGTTATATGTTATAATTGCTCATTTATTAAGACTGGATACCATACAGTACCACAATCTACTGTCTGTATAGCAACTTTTAATCATTGCTAACGTAATAAAGGAATACATGAGACTTTCATAAACTAAGTATGTGCCAATAAATGGTTTTCTACGTATTCACTAAATTAAATCAAGACAGACGATTTTATTGAGTTACGCTATTAAACAGACAAATGGATTTATAATATGTTCCGAACATTTCCACGTGATTGCTTCTCATATACTCGAGTCCCCTTAATGGACATTAGAAGTCCCTAGATTGCGAGTATACGTCAAATTGAAACAGTGTATTAGGTACACTAACACGGAAAAGAAAGCGCGCATATTAGGCATACTTTTTTAGGAACGAAGTTCCTATAGCTATAACCACTTTTTTTACTTACAAAACAGTGACGCCTCTCATCCGCGTTGAAAAATAGTACCACTTGTTGTATAAGGTTACATCACAGACTTAGCAGTTTTAATAAAAGTTGGAAATATATTGTAGGATTCTGTTGATTTTGAAAGTATGTGAAATATTTCGGCAATTTAAACATACAAAACTTTCATTCATAATTTGTCCAGGTAACACAATTTACTACATACTGGAAAAAGTTCATTCACAAAAGTAGTGCCAGAATACTAATTTGTTTCTCAGTATAGAGATATTACGTCAGAAGTTCAGTGTACAGTCTCTGTCTTCAGATCAAAGCACTGAAGGCACTGAATTCGTTTGGGTTTTCAACATGTGTTGTAGCTAGTAATTTCTCAGTGTATGTCATGATTTTTAGCGTGTAGCTTTTCTGTGATAATTGTGGTTAATTGGCTAAAAGATGAACATTGTGTTAAGAGTACATACTTGACCTTCAAATTCTAATTCATAATGATGATAACACAGGCTTTTCAATTTTTAAGGATGGTTTTATCTAACACACTTAAACTTCGTACTCTCAGTACGTTGATTGTTATATAGAATCAGGAGTGAAGAAAATAACCCTTTACAAATTGAACAATTTACTCAGTATTTAAGCATATTATAAGACAGCCATCAAAATGAGTTCAGGTCATTATGCAGCTCTAATTTGTTTCTATAATTATAAAAAAAATCGATCTAAGCACACTTTCTTTTTCGTTTGAGTATATTGACATATTTACGGTGGCATAAAGGGGACATACGAAATATGTTATTTACCGCGTGCGCATGTTGTAGCTACTGCGTGCGTACATGACAATTACCACGTGCGTACGTGATATCTACTGCGTGCATACTTGAAAGCTATTACGCACGTATAAGCTATAGCGTGCGCACGCGGTAAATAAAACATTCCTTGTGTCCCTTTAATGCCACCGTATATATTGTATTTAACCGTGCAATGTCTGTATTCAGTCTGTATATAATACCGTCATCTGTAAGATATGTCGATGTATCAGTGTAAATGTTGGAAATGTACGAAAATGTATACATATACATTTCTTTTTCACTATTAAAAATCAAACGAATCAGTCGATAAAATGATAGAACACTCTGTATTCATACAAACCATCAGTCCTGGCGAAATAAGACAATCCACAAACTTTCCTGTCTAAAAAAACACAAACTTGGTAAAATGTTCTATATAATATGTTACACAATGGTATAGCACTTCTTTACGATCATTTTTTCTAGCCCTTACTGCAGTTTTGTTCGGAACTTCAAACAAAACACAGTTTATTTCTGATGTATTTCGATGTTAGAGGGTTTCCATTACTACATTATTGTAGTACAATCTGAATGCTATAATTCTGCATACGTTTCATGTGGTAAGAAAGAATGTTTTTACATTATACAAAAGAGAGCTTTGTAAAACTGATCTGAAGGTTTTAAACTACATGTATTGTCAAATAAATACAAAATAATACCAGTTTGGAGTGTATAAGCTGTATTGCCTTTAATGCATTTGCTTGAGTTATTGTTAAAATAACACAATGTCTTTGATTTCATATTTGAATGTTTTATTCCACTTCGGCAATGTTGACCCCGTATATCATAATTATTCCCTGTCCTTGCTATTTTTTCTAAATTTTACTTTAATATTAAACTTGATCGTCCTTTTAGTTCATACTTCCTACCCCCGTTCCTTTTAATCTCTACCCCACATCAAAGGAGCTAAACAGATGATTTTATTACAAGGATATTCATAGTCAGACACCTCCTTACACAAATCTTCTGGCTATAAATTATATTTTGTTGTATTTGATGTAAATGGTATTGTTTTCAACGCAACAAAATGTGAACAGAAATCGCTTCAGTCACGAGGTAACACAAAGCATCACTCATCTAGCTTTGTTACGCTCATCAACACCGTTATATGTGATTTCAGTTTGAGAATAAATGTTTTACCATATCTGACCTCGCCAAGCAAGTATTAGAATTTTGTCATAAGTACTTTATTTGAAACCTGGCCCTGGAGAGAACATAAAATGCAGACAGCCTTATGCATAGAGGAACCCATACATACAAAACACATCAGTACATTGTAAATGCATATACAACAGATATGAAGATTTGATTGCATCAATTGTTCTAGACACTTATAAAACATGATGTTATTTTATTTGTCCGTGATCAAAATATGACCCAATACAGATAATAATTTAAAGAATTGTCTACAGATTGGACATATGCTTCAATAAATGTTTTTACGGATTTAAAAAAATCTTATGAAACGGAATACTCTAATTTGATTAAACCATACGTCTATAATGATAAGAAAATGAATGAAATAGATAATTCAAAAGAAAAACGAATGTACAAAAGTCTTACCTTGTTCCAAAATAAACTGTAAATGCTTGATAACAAAGTTTCTGACTTTTGCATTGCAATGTTAACCGAATACCACCGCAAGGAACGTAGATAGTGAATTATTATGTTATTAGTTTTCGCGATGCTTATTCTCAATAATAAATAATTGAAACTTGTGCAGTTTCAGTATACTCGGCACGATGTAAAGTAATTAACAGTGGAATGAATCTTACTGTTCACTCAAAGCACAGCTGTGGTGGAAATTATGGTTCAATCTTTTTGTTCGACTTTCATAACTGTTCAAAATAAATCAAGAATCTTTGAATTGCGAATCTCTTGGTTTTATGTTTTACGAGTAAACACAATTACATTCACCTGTTTGTAAAAACTGTTCATAATGTGTACCATGTTCAATAAACATTCTAAAAATGCGAACTTCAAACTGTTAAATCTTTAGGTAAGTACACGTGCTTGAAGTCTGCAAATGGGAAGCTAACATTTGATTAATCTATTATTTAAGAATCTATTGCTGCACTTATCTATTTTTCTCATCTATCCATTACACTTTTGATATCCAGACTATTGTTCAATATTCAATGTATTTTACTTCCTCAATATAAATTTGAGAAGACTGTCCCAATAGAAGACATATCCGATTAAACAATCATGTGCAAAGTACTCCGTGCTCTAGTATATCTGTGATGTTATCACACAAACTTAATATATCTAAAAAGGACTCAGCGTTAATAAGCTTCATTATGCGTATACAATCGCAAATTAAAATCCTCTAGCATTTTTATTTCTTTCATTTTAATCATTCGACTTAAATTCAACAATTATAATAATGCCTAACAAGTCCTACAGATAAGCGACACTACTTTAATAGAGTGGCACTACGTTCTCCTGAAGGCTAATGTTTATTGGAACCTTATCCTCACAAAAAGATTGGTTTAATTCTCATTTATACTGACAAAGTTTGTTATACAAAGAAACAAATGAAAACTCCAGCGCTATGCTTGGGCACTTTGCGTCGCGTCACAAACCAATAAATTGGAAGAAAGGCATTAGATAAGCCGTTAGCATTGCATCCGATTAATTCCGACAGACAACGCCAATTTCTTTGCTTATATATGTTTGTATATCCTTCGCCTGTTTCATGGTGGCTGACTTAAGGATAGAGATAGTTCCACTGGAAATCCAATACAAGACGAAGACAACAAGTGGATGGACAGACAGGCGGAAAACAGACAACATATTGGAACACGCATTCAGACAAGCGATTGATTAGCCGTCACGTGATATGAGATTGTTGTCATAATTTATATTTAAGCTGTATCGTATACGAACATCATGTTGTGACATTTAATTATGGAAGCGATGGAAGAAAATAATTCGAGGAATGGCTTGTAAAATGCAAAACACTTTAATTAAGGTCTCCCTATACGGATCGTAAATGCTCGACAATTTGTGAACAGAAAACTGACATATCAATGGGTACTGGTTACCTACATGAACATGCAGATATTAACAGCGGTTTGAAGTTAACAATACCAGTAAGAAAGTGGGTAAATAGTTGATGCTGAAATGTAGGACTCCTCTATTATACTAATCAGCAGTGTTTTTCATTAAATCTTTGCATACATCATACTGTACATGTATATTTAATTGCAGTATATGGAACTGAAATATTTGACATGGATCAAGTTAATATTAAACTAAACAGAAAGTATCCGTTACACTGTCGAAAATTCCAATGCCAGCATGTTTATCATGTCTCTATAAACACGCTTGCGTTGCACCACGAATACCCAGCAAAAATAAACAAAATAATTGACAAGATAATAAATCTGCACATTTGGTAAAATAAATCACATAATTGGCCTGGGTTATGAAAAAGGGAAGATAAATAATGGTATGAACATAGAAAAATAGACTGTGTCATACACGTTAATTGGCGTATTCACTGTAATGATACGAACACAATACGAAATGCTTGTAACGTAAAATGTACTCTCTGATGTATAGAATGAAAACAAAACATGTTTGTTGATTGTTCAAATATGTATTAATTGTATTAAAAGTTCTTTATCAATATTTTGTTCGTGTTTTGCAAAAGTACAATGTAATTTTTCTGAAAATCATGTTTCCCGTATGTTCTTTATTCGAATAAGTAGTCAACATGGGAGAAGTACCATCCAGTCAGTTCATATCATTTATTTAATCTGCTATACATGAAGCTGTATAATTTAGTGCTTACATAAAGTTAGTCCGGAACCATACTGGGGTTAGATGATCTCTAAATAACAGACGTAATGTTACATTCCCACATCAGAATCTCCTCGTGTACCCAGATACATGCAGTTTAAACCAAATTGTTTCCAAACTCAGATTCCTGTAAGTGGACTAGAGCGGCTGTGCAGGAGTTAATTAACACTGTCTATCTAACATGTCACTGAGTTCGTGCCTTTCAAGACAACATCGTTGTAATAATAGAACGTTAAAAGCATCGTCACATTAGAATCATTGATTAGAATTTGTAGAACTATTTTGTAACAAGCAAAAAAAATACAAAAAAACGTAACACGTGACGTTCTCTATGGATCAAATACCAGTACTTTCAAAACGCACGTGATTTGTCACATGCAAATTCTCTGATAAAGATGTCTCTATACACCATGTTAAGAGGATATGATCGGAAAAGAATAATTTCTTTAAATAAAAAATCTACTAATGCATAGAAATGAAGTGTTTATAGTCATCCACTTGTGAAGAGATCGATGCCATAAAGATGTTAGTTATATACATGTAATACAATATCCTCCACATTCAGTTAAACCCTGTGCTAGCGAACACCTCAAAATAAAGGTCACACTGTGAATAAAGACCATTATATCTGAAACCGTTATTTATTTATCTAAAACACAATAACCTCCGAACAAATGACACCTGTCAATAAAAGTCACATTTTATCTTTCCCAAGAGTGAACTACCTTCACAAGTCTGGCTGTATTACATTTTTAGAGTTTAAACACAGGCGAGAGAGAGATAACACGAAAATAAACCGGAAGGAAGTCAACAATGATTACAAATAACGTTTAAAATAAGATGACATTGAAATACAAAAAAAAATGTACAACGAAAACGAATATTTGTCAACGTGACTTGTTCGTATCAAACATCATCCCATGTATGAAAATAAAGCGAAGAAGAAAAATGGTTTATCCTAGATTTCTATAATTAGGTTACAAAATATCACTTTAGTTCATACATACTGGCTTATTGTAGAATGTGTAAGGTCTACATAGAGTTCGAGGAAGCGCTGCAGTATAGACATAATTGATTGTATTGTATTCCATTCAACAGAAGATCCGTATCTAATCAAAGTTAGACAGAGATGAAAGGATCCACATTTCTTGCCTTTGATTGCGTTATCGTGTAGCTTACAATTTCATGCGGGAGAATGTTTTTAAGCAAAAGAATGTTGATAAGAAATTACGATCTGATATAAGTATGTTAATTCTTGATGGCTATGTATTCATATTGTACAGTGTAACCTCCTCTCCAGAGTGACCCTCTCTTTAGCAACAATCTCCAACAACAGCATGAGTTTTCCAAACTGTACGATTTAACTATTAATTCAACCTCTCTAGAGCAACAACCTCTCAACAACAATACAGTTTTGCTTCTCCCAAAGGGTGTAGCTTTAGAGAGGTTACAAGGTACCAAGATAACATTGTGATCATAACGTGTACTTAAACAAACAGACAACTACAATAAATGATAATATAAGACCTACATTAGACTACATTACCAAGATGTTCTTTGGGAAATATGAAACCAATATTTTTCACTCTTCCTATGTTGATAGGATTTGAACCCTTTCTTACATATAGAAGAATTATAAGGATAATCATAGTACTGGTAGTACTGAAGAAAACTGAACTTATATAGACTTAGACTGCAACATGAAACAGGAACTAGTTTAACAACTGCTTGGAGGATGTAAATGAACATAGTACTTAGGTCTGTATAAAAATTCACTTGCGCCGAGCGACAGACGGCTATGGAAATCTGAACTATCGTTCAGTGTCCAAAAACGTTGACTCGGGTTTATTAAGACAACTAGCTATCCGTCGAACTAAGCTGAGACGTCTCGGGAACATTTGGGAAGTTCGATAAAAGTTCGCATGTGATTTGATGGGGTTCGTTAAACGTTCGATACGTATAAAGGCTACGTAGCACATTCGCTATAGTCGTAACTCAAGCAACACCTGGTGTTCGTTTCGGAGCGAAATTTGGTATATTTCGGAGAAATAGCGTTGCCTATTACACATATTAGGCGCAAGTTCGTGATGTGTTCGGTACATGCCGGGTGAAAAATCGTTCAAACCTCAATTAATCGAACAAAAAGGCTACGAACACTGTTAATATTGTTCTGGACTTTCGGTATCCATTCGTTACGAATTTCGGTTATGAGGGACGGGGCTGTACATTATGTATTACGTGTATATCTAAAACCCAAATTATTTTACACTACAAGTAGTCCTTCGTCATTAAAGGCTTGGGTGTTGTTGTCGTTGTTGTTTCCTGTTGTTGAAGCTACTGTATTAATGTTGTGATATTGATTGTGTTGATGTCATTTTTGTAGATGTCCGAAATAAAATCATGCATTTCAATCGACGTGTATTTATTTTATTTTGAGTAATTAGTTAGTACTTACATTGTAATTAGACGGAAAAAACACTGATATAATCTGAGACTGGTACAGTTTGTATTATGAAGATGTTGACATGTTTATCTGAGCACTATATGTTCTACAGTCAATCCTGTGAACTAAGGCCATCCATGGGAAAACATAATGTGACCATTATTGACAGGTGGCCGTTATTGACATGTGGCCGTTATTGACAGGTGACCTTTATTCAGGGACCATTTCGTTCTAAAATTCCAATAACGGTTTTTAAAAGAATGACTTTTATTAATGAATATGTTGGTATGTGTTCGAGGGTGGCTACTTACACATGTTTGACTGTATTATACTACACAGAGTCAATAGTTGAAACTTATCTATGGTATAAAAGGATGGTGACAGTACAATGAATAACACATCTGTAGGTTACTCTATTTCAAGAAGCGACATTACTCATACCTAACGTGTCTAGACTACATCCATGTTTATAATTTAGAAATCAAAATATATTTATATATGATTATATCATTATATATCAATAAATCAGTCTATATCAAAATTGCGATATCAGTGTTCCAAAATAGATATTCGGGGAAGGGAAGTGACAAGGCTTCCTACTTGATATTGAACATTTAATCAAAGATGGTTGTTTATAGGGAAAAGAACATGTAGATCTATGTTTCCAGACTAGGAAAAACTAACGTGGAATTCTTTTTTTTTGACGCAATAAAAGCCAGATAAATGCATACAAAACAAGACCGCCACAAAGTGGTGCCAACGCTCGTCTGTTCACCGATTCAGTGAGATCTATCCACCTAGTCTACAACAAGACCGCCGCAAAGTGGTGCCAACGCTCGTCTGTTCACCTATTCAGTGAGATCTATCCACCAAGTCTACAACTAGACCGCCGCAAAGTGGTACCAACGCTCGTCTGTTCACCTATTCAGTGAGATCTATCCACCAAGTCTACAACTAGACCGCCGCAAAGTGGTACCAACGCTCGTCTGTTCACCGATTCAGTGAGATCTATCCACCAAGTCTACAACTAGACCGCCGCAAAGTGGTACCAACGCTCGTCTGTTCACCGATTCAGTGAGATCTATCCACCAAGTCTACAACTAGACCGCCGCAAAGTGGTACCAACGCTCGTCTGTTCACCGATTCAGTGAGATCTATCCACCAAGTCTACAACTAGACCGCCGCAAAGTGGTACCAACGCTCGTCTGTTCACCGATTCAGTGAGATCTATCCACCAAGTCTACAACTAGACCGCCGCAAAGTGGTGCCAGCGCTCGTCTGTTCACCGATTCAGTGAGATCTAATCACTTAATGCATACTTTCATATTGCTACCACTTTTAGTTTCGGAGCTACCTTAAAGTTTTTTGCTCAGATGCAGGAGCGGCCGACGAAGACGATACAGTGATCACAAAAGCTCAACTTTTTCTTCGAAAATAGCCGAGCTTAGAATGGTGTTTTCTATTCATGATTGTTTACTGTCTAATCAATGGTTCATCGTGATTTCCATTCTCTTTATTGACATCACGTATAGATTATGTTATATGTGGAGTCATTGTCGTTTATTTTATTAGCTATGTAACAACTAAGGTTTGATATAGTTATTAGTTATTGAAGAATAAAAATGGTAAAGTTGATATTCCGTGATGTACAAAGACTTATAACAGAGGGTTTATATCGTTCAGACATTTGTTTGTAATACTCTATAAATTAACTAAATGTTTATTTGTTATAACCTTTCGAATATATCTCCTTCGGGTAGCTCTATCCAAACAATGTGGGAGCTATACTCGGAAAAATCATCAGCAAAATCGACCTAAGCTTGCATACACTTTGATCAAACGTATGATATAAAGGAGCAACGAGAACCAGTACATGACTCAGAGTCATTTGGCAATACACATCTTGTCGTTTGTTTGTTTGTTTGTATATCTGAATATCTGAACATATGAATAACTGAATGTATAATTCAAATGATGCATTTAATGCTTTAAGCAGATATATAAATTATGTGCATGTTGTACTCTAGAAAATGCTGCGATGCCTAGAAAGAAAATTCATGCACAACATTTCAGAACTTTTACTTATTGAACTTAGCTAATGGCCCATTCTCACACAACTTGGACAATTGATGTCCTCAGTATAGAAAATGATGACGATTTTCAATGAAAAGGAAAACAAGTTAACACTTTGTTTCGTGTGAACAATTAATATAAATACTTAAAAATGAGCTTACATTTTGGTGAATAAATAGCTGTTTTGGTCTATATTAAGAAGGAATAGTTATGCAGGTGCGTCTAAAATGCCGTCTCCAGGTACATAATACAAAATAAAATCCATCCTGTAAAACAGCCACGACATAAATCCAGCACAGTACCGAATATATTTCGTAGTTAGTAATGAGTGCCAGCCAGCTGAACTATTTGTTTTTTAAAAATCTATCAATTAACGAAAATGCACACATTTTGGGTCGTGTCTCCAAAATATCGAAATCAACGGGACAACATTTAACACTCAAGTCTTAATGTACAAAAGAATAACTTTTGACATAGTTAATGTGCTTTTTGAATTCGTAAAATGTAATAAAATGAATGTTGGTATCAATTTATATCTACGTATTATACGAGAACAAAGGATAGGTCATGAAATCCGAATTTACTACCGTAATTTTGATGCAATAATCAACGAGTCCGTAGCAAAAACTGAATTGAAATGCATATCATTGCATATAAAGATGGTATAAAAGCTTAACATGACGAGCTATATTCCCCACCAAGGTATTGCAGAAACTTTTCTTCATACGTGTAAAAAATATTCGATTTTGCTGTGTTAGAATCTAGAAATTTGAAATTAACATAAGCAACGGGACGTAAGCAACGGGACACACACTGTCAGGATAGGACTAAATCTTGCACATTCTTGCCGCTATAATATACATTTGGGCTCATATATGCTTCAAAACGTCAACCATATGTTTATAATTGTCGTCTGCCATCGATTTCAGAAAAAAACGGGTAAAAACACATCCGCCTAAACTTCGTTTTTGAGGCGAGTAAGGGTTGAAATCGTCTAAAGTGGTGAATAGCTTATAATTTATAAGCTGTTACTGATTTTGCTTGTTGACTTATTAATATACCGTTTTCAAGCCACTGCCCTATTTTATAAAGTCTCATAGACGTTTTCTGTGCTATGTAATGAAGGCCTCGTTGATTACGTAGTGATTGTCCCGTTGATTTTTTATTGGACTAACATTTTGATAATAACAGTAACAATTTGTTTAGTATTTATGTACATTTATTAATTTCTAAATATGTTCGGACAGCATGCAGAATTCAAATACACAAGTAAATTTGGTGTAATAATGTCTGATTAGATGTGTAGAGTGCATTTAGCACGCAATCATATTCGATGTAGGTCAGTATTTACATCTTTGTAAAATATAATTGTTCAATATTAATACAAACTGCACTTAAAGTATAAAAAAGATGTATATAAGTATTTTGCAGTGTCTTGCGTTTAGTATCCCCGTAACATATCGAGCAAAACTGATAACACATTTAAGTGGAACGGAGAAATGCAGTTGTCCCGTTGATTATTCAAGAGCTGTCCCGTTGATTACGTACAACAAATCTATGAATTTTCAGCCATGTTGGTTAGTTATCGAATTGATGCATATACTATTATATTCGCAACCATGCATATTCGTATTTGCATTATGGCGAAGTCCAATTCGCAAAAAATTATAATCTACGGGACAACTCTTGAATAATCAACGGGACAACATTTCATTCGTGTGATAAGTTCAATCAGTTTGTCTGACGAGTAATATATTCGCTTTCACCATCGTAAGCGTATACTTGTTTCGATTAAATAGTTCAAATACATTTATCTTCTTTAAAGTGGTTTTATTTCACAACTTAATACAAAGTTTTTCAAAAATGAAGTAAAAATTATTAATATATTTTCAAAAAGCATGACATAATCCAAGTATTCCTCACTCAAGGGGGGAAATCGCGAGCTTATATCATATTTTATCCTATTTTGCACAGATATTTATTGGTTACTTGTACAAAAGTTATACCAATTCATAGTTATATAATATCGAACTATCATGGGTACTGTTTAAAAATGCAGTAAAAAATACAGTAACAAGACCAATTAAACATCCGAATCTCGAAAACTGTTAATATGTTGCTGGTAAAATTTTGGAAATCAGTAGTTTATATGTATCCTGATATGATGCTAAGGAAATGAGTAAGTTCTGGGAGTACAGAAAAATCGGGGTTTTTTTACCCAATTGTCCAAGTTGTGTGAGAATGGACCTAATACATTTAAATAAAGATCTATGTCAATTATACATGTCCGTATATTATAAACACACCTGAAATAATGTTTCATTTTGTTCGCTATGGAAAGAATTATAGCACACGTTTTAGAAAACTTGTTATTTAATTCAGATATTGATTAAGAGTCCGTTGTGTAAGTCTTTGAATCTTCCAAATCTTCTAATTTTTGTGACAAGACCTACTATTTTGAGAACACCGACACTTGAGTAATTAAGCAAATAATGACTGGTGAAGGGTTGTCCAGAACAGATTGAGCAGAGGGAAAATTTTAGGAATCTTTCTGTTGACAATTTAAACCTCAACGAAATTCTACATGTATGAATAGAAGTTTGTTACAAACAAAGATAATACAGTCAAACATGTGAACTAAGGTCGGCAACATAAGTAAAGAAAAAAGGTGGTCTTTATTAATAAATGGCCTTTATTCGGAGGTCATATAAATAGTTATAAATAGTCAATAACGTTTTTTTAAATATCGGCCTTTATTTGGAGGTGTCCGCTTACACAGGATGGACTGTAGTTAAATCTAAACGAAAACGAACGATTTTAACACAAAGTAACCATGTTGCAAAGCAAGGATTAATGTATGTGAACCGCCTGTAAATGTTTCTTTATCTAATTAATATTTAAAAGTTTGGAAAGCATCGATCCATAGTCGCTCCACAATAATTAAAAAAACTTTTTTTGATATACATGTAATTCAAAATATTCAAGTGATCGATGGATCTTCATAAAGTTAAAAATAACTGTTTTTTACGATAGTTGAAATATCAGACATGATCACTTACTTCATGGACAACCCTCGTTAGTTCGTCAGCCATTAAACCTTGAATAATATGTTAACTAAACACATGGTAGTCAGGAATACATAGTTTTAATGACAGAACGATGAAATTATTGTCGTGATAGAATCATAAATGTGTGAGACAACTTGGAAAATGGGAAATGAATTCTGCCCAAAATTTGAAATGTCTCGGATGAAATTGCAAATAAATGCACGCGATTTATGTAAATTCAGCACATGTGAAATCTCAGATAAGATTTCTGAATATTGTGCGCGATTTAGAATCAGATAATCTAATGTGGTCCAATAACGCATAAATTGTTCGATATTAAGGTTGCATAGGAATGCTATGCTAATTGTTGCTTCTAATTTTTCAGTGATGACTGGATTTCAGATTTGTTATACGAGTGCACGTTAGATAAAATTCTGGCCGAATTGATGAGTTAGATAATTAGTAAATGATAAATGCTTACGTATGTAACATTGTAACGTATTGTGTAGGTTTTAAATCAAAGAATACATAACCGCTGAACACGACTTTATTAGTTCAAACTCAAGCGCCAGTTATCATGTATGGGAACTTAGAATGTTTGTAAATACTGGCCATAACAATAATATAACACTTACATGGTAATTGAAAATGTTACCCGGCACATCTTTTTACGTTTACAAATTGAAATTATGTAGAACACATGGTAAAGTTGGGATGCTTATTATATACATAATATTTAGTCTGTATCAAAGTTATGTTCTTGTTGAGAGGTTGTTGCTCTAGACAGGTATAGTTAAATCGTGCAGTGTGAAAAATGCATGCTGTTGTTGCAGGTAGGTTGTTTCTCAAGAGTAGGCCGCTTTGAGGATCACTTGCGATGTTGCTTGTAGTGATTGCTTTCATAATTTAAATACTACTGATGATTAGACTTGATTAAACGTTGGTCATTTAAGAATCACATGCCAGTGCAAAAACTACAAACATTTTTTATTCATTGAAGTATAAACCTGTGAACAAAGACCATCTTTTAGGAAAAGATAATTTGGCCTTTAATGACAGGTGACCCTTATCCGGAGGTTATTTTGTTCTAAATAATCAATGGTGATTTAAACATAGGATGACATTTTGAGGTGGCTACTAACACAGGTTTGACGGTATTTGTATCTATGGACAATTCAAACATTGAGAAAGTGCTTCTTATCCAATATTGTGTAGTATAGATTTAGCATATCATGCTAGTAAACAATGACAAAACAGATCAAGTCTTAGATTTCTATATTTTTTTATTACGAACCAATAATTTCTGTAAGTATATATTGTATAATGTGGATGTTATGGTCCAGAGAGGGTTTAAGGCCAGATGTAACATAGATATATGTTAGAAGACTAGATGCTGTTTGCCTATAGATAAACAACATATGACATTCAAGAAAAATATACGAGACACTTTCTGTCTAATCGTATTAAATCACCTTGTATGGTAAGAAGCGTTGTGAAGTGTCATGGTTCTATGTAGCATCCATTCTATGGTGATTCTTTATTTCTTGCAAATGTTTACTAACAGTGGTAATTACGAAAGGATGTCATAGTAAACGGGAAAATGTCGATAATGTAAGAATGCAGTAACAGTCATTTTACATAAATTACACTTTGATTGGTTTCAATAAAACTGTCATCCTTCCGCTAAGGGCAAACGCGTTCCATTCCCTTAAAGTCTTTAACACAATTCCTTCCTGTTGACAGTATTCAAACCGGTCAATGGGCTTGACATTTTTAAAAGACTTTGATATTTTGTATACTGGAACTGTAGTTGTTGTCATAGTGATGTTTTGGAGGTGTTTGGAGTCCTGATATTTAGTTTTATCCTGAAACAATCGTAGATTCATCTTCAGTTGGAACATGTTCCAATAACGGGAAGGATGTTTAGTACTTTTACTGATGTACAGACAGACAAATAGACACAAACACACGAACCATGTTATACGTGGCAGTATATATATTCCTGATGTGAGTGAGTTCTGGACGTTTTATGTGGCGCGAATGTTCGGTTAGAGATATTTTATCATAGCAGAACAAAACAGTTCTGTGAAGACATGAATGCAATACTATTTCAGCTGTAGTTATGACAGTATTTGTATTTATAAATTGGCTAGGATATTCACCAGCCCGATTAGCTCATATTGTAGAGCATCTGACTTGCAAATCAGGGGGTCGCGGGTTCGAACCCCGCTTCGGGTACATCATTTGTATCCTCACATTACACAATAAAACACGAGTGACTTTAAATTATCCAAGTCAAATAACTCGTTTCAAATATCTCCATCATCGTCATTAATCTTCTTCTATACAACACTAACTAACAGAACAAAACTCGAATCCTCACCCTATGCTCATTAATCAAAAGACAACATGAAACAATGAGAATATTTCCAATAAAATATCACACATTAAAGTTACCAGTACTGTCCTGTCCCTAGCTAAACCCAATCATGTTGAAATAACAAGTCTTCAGATTATAAAACTTAATAATACATAAAACAACCTGTTACAGTGCAATTTAAATAAAACATTTTGAAAGCACGCACATAACACTTGGGCTGTCCATTTTTAGCAAATACTGAGCAAGAATGTCCCATTAAATTCGTATCATCAACTGCGCGCACGAGTACAGTTATTTATTACGTAGGCCAAGGCGACCAATCACGTTTTACTATGATTGGTTATCTTGATTACGTCTAGACAAATAACATGAAACAAAAAAGAGAAAAAGGCATATATTACATCAAAATTGTATTTATTATACTATTAACTTGTGTAAGATAATAATGTCCCTAGATTTCCCTGATATAGAACACATTTAGTTGTATTGTATATGACTTGTGGTACACTTAAAAATACGCTTAAAGCTACAATTGGAATTATTTTCAATGTACAGAAGACGTCACAAGATTGTGATATCAAAATGTTCCCAAGATGGTACAGAATGGACCCATATCTGATCTCATTCGATGACCCTTCATACCTTCCTTCCTTCCTCCCTTGAGAAAGAACTAACGGAAAACAATATTTAGTATTTTGTATGGAGGACTGAATACGACTCGTAAATGCACACATATCAGTGACATCACAGGAGTCGAAAATAAACTTTCATACATTTTGGCATTTTGCAGTGTTATGTGTATTACGTCATGTACTCGTATATATGTGTGCTATCTCTCAATTGCTTATCAGAAAACTCGCGGAAAGTTTACGACCATCTCCGTATCATTGACGAAGCGACATTTGTATAAGAAATAAAACTTTCATTCAAGAGTATACGGTATCGGTAGAAGTTTACTCTCGTGTTTTAATCTGTCATTCTATCTTATAATAATTATTATGGACCATTTTACCATTCCATTGTACCACCGCTTTGACATTATCAAAGGGTGACACTACTCCGTTCCCGAATCTTATGGTGACATACAACTAATATAATAATGATACATGTGTATATTCAATAAGACTGGATGGTGTTCTCTCCATCCTGACTTCATCCTTTAGTAAACTTGGCTAAAACAAAGCTAACATGTTAGATGCAATAAAACCAAAATAGGCTGTCGGATTTAAGTTACGTCTTGGACCATTAGAATCAGAAAATAATGGATAATGTATTCCACGTGGTGTCCAGGTGTAAAACAAGTACATGTGCATTATACTATAAGTAATAACCGGTTCTCCGCGAGCCATGGATGCAGTTTAAGTCTCTAGAAAGCAATTGATTTGTTCACATGTTCAATGCATTTTCCAGATATTGAACAACTATTCTGTCACTCTGTATTCAAGAAGAATTTGTTAAATGACTGCAGGAAATTCCATGATATCGGTTACGTAAATACCAAGTTACACAGATGAGTACATGTACATTGCCATCTAATAAAAGTCTACTCGTTGACACGTTATATGCAATAGATAATATTAGACTAAAACAGTGCAATTGTTATTGACGTATTTGTTATTGCCACGTGTCATTGTATTTAACTAAAGGCTGGTATTCTAGATGAGTGATTCTCAAAGCGGTGCAAGCAACCCTTGCTTTTTATGTAATTGGTAACCATGACCCCCGTCTCTTGAATCCAATATGAAGATATATACCACCAGCGCTGTCAGTTATTATAAGCGTCATATAATACAATGGACTTGACGGCATCAATGTAGTTCGTGACATTGCTAACTTGTATGTCTGGATTACCATGCTTTAACAATCAGAGAACATTAATTTAATGTATGAAGTCTAGACTATAGATATTTATCTAAATCCTAAAATCTGAATGTATATGCTAATACCATCACGGTAGGATATACGATGCGCTATAGATACTGCAATATCGGAATTAAAAACTGCAAACATATTATATGAGGAGTGGGATATTATCTTGTTTTATTTCGTTTTGTTTCGTGGGGTTAAGGACTCGGGTTTTCAGTTACATGGGATGAGTAACTTCTCCTAATTGCCTATACCAACTATCCCTTCCACAATGAGTAACTTCTCCTTCTTGCCTATACCAACTATCCCTTCCACAATGAGTAACTTCTCCTTCTTGCCTATACCAACTATCCCTTCCACTGTGAGTAACTTCTCCTTCTTGCCTATACCAACTATCCCTTCCACAATGAGTAACTTCTCCTTCTTGCCTGTACCTACTATCCCTTATACAATGAGCAACTTCTCCTTCTTGTCTATACCAACTATCCCTTCCACAATGAGTAACTTCTCCTTCTTGTCTATACCAACTATCCCTTATACAATGAGCAACTTCTCCTTCTTGTCTATACCAACTATCCCTTATACAATGAGTAACTTCTCCTTCTTGCCTATACCAACTATCCCTTCCACAATGAGCAACTTCTCCTTCTTGCCTATACCAACTATCCCTTATACAATGAGCAACTTCTCCTTCTTACCTATACCAACTATCCCTTATACAATGAGTAACTTCTCCTTCTTGCCTATACCAACTATCCCTTATACAATGAGTAACTTCTCCTTCTTGCCTATACCAACTATCCCTTCCACAATGAGCAACTTCTCCTACTTGCCTATACCAACTATCCCTTATACAATGAGTAACTTCTCCTTCTTACCTATACCAACTATCCCTTATACAATGAGTAACTTCTCCTTCTTGCCTATACCAACTATCCCTTCCACAATGAGTAACTTCTCCTTCTTGTCTATACCAACTATCCTTTATACAATGAGTAACTTCTCCTTCTTGCCTATACCAACTATCCCTTCCACAATGAGTAACTTCTCCTTCTTGCCTATACCAACTATCCCTTCCACAATGAGTAACTTCTCCTTCTTGTCTATACCAACTATCCTTTATACAATGAGTAACTTCTCCTTCTTGTCTATACCAACTATCCCTTCCACAATGAGTAACTTCTCCTTCTTGCCTATACCAACTATCCCTTCCACAATGAGTAACTTCTCCTTCTTGTCTATACCAACTATCCCTTCCACAATGAGCAACTTCTCCTTCTTGCCTATACCAACTATCCCTTATACAATGAGCAACTTCTCCTTCTTGCCTATACCAACTATCCCTTATACAATGAGTAACTTCTCCTTCTTGCCTATACCAACTATCCCTTATACAATGAGCAACTTCTCCTTCTTGCCTATACCAACTATCCCTTATACAATGAGTAACTTCTCCTTCTTGCCTATACCAACTATCCCTTATACAATGAGCAACTTCTCCTTCTTACCTATACCAACTATCCCTTATACAATGAGTAACTTCTCCTTCTTGCCTATACCAACTATCCCTTATACAATGAGTAACCTCTCCTTCTTGCCTATACCAACTATCCTTTCCACAATGAGTAACTTCTCCTTCTTGTCTATACCAACTATCCTTTATACAATGAGTAACTTCTCCTTCTTGCCTATACCAACTATCCCTTATACAATGAGTAACCTCTCCTTCTTGCCTATACCAACTATCCCTTCCACAATGAGTAACTTCTCCTTCTTGTCTATACCAACTATCCTTTATACAATGAGTAACTTCTCCTTCTTGCCTATACCAACTATCCCTTCCACAATGAGTAACTTCTCCTTCTTGCCTATACCAACTATCCCTTCCACAATGAGTAACTTCTCCTTCTTGTCTATACCAACTATCCTTTATACAATGAGTAACTTCTCCTTCTTGTCTATACCAACTATCCCTTCCACAATGAGTAACTTCTCCTTCTTGCCTATACCAACTATCCCTTCCACAATGAGTAACTTCTCCTACTTGCCTATACCAACTATCCCTTATACAATGAGTAACTTCTCCTTCTTGCCTATACCAACTATCCCTTATACAATGAGTAACTTCTCCTACTTGCCTATACCAACTATCCCTTCCACAATGAGTAACTTCTCCTACTTGCCTATACCAACTATCCCTTATACAATGAGTAACTTCTCCTACTTGCCTATACCAACTATCCCTTATACAATGAGTAACTTCTCCTTCTTGCCTATACCAACTATCCCTTCCACAATGAGTAACTTCTCCTTCTTGCCTATACCAACTATCCCTTATACAATGAGTAACTTCTCCTTCTTGCCTATACCAACTATCCCTTATACAATGAGTAACTTCTCCTTCTTGCCTATACCAACTATCCCTTCCACAATGAGTAACTTCTCCTACTTGCCTATACCAACTATCCCTTATACAATGAGTAACTTCTCCTACTTGCCTATACCAACTATCCCTTATACAATGAGTAACTTCTCCTTCTTGCCTATACCAACTATCCCTTCCACAATGAGTAACTTCTCCTTCTTGCCTATACCAACTATCCCTTATACAATGAGTAACTTCTCCTTCTTGCCTATACCAACTATCCCTTATACAATGAGTAACTTCTCCTTCTTGCCTATACCAACTATCCCTTATACAATGAGTAACTTCTCCTTCTTGCCTATACCAACTATCCCTTCCACAATGAGTAACTTCTCCTTCTTGTCTATACCAACTATCCTTTATACAATGAGTAACTTCTCCTTCTTGCCTATACCAACTATCCCTTCCACAATGAGTAACTTCTCTTTCTTGCCTATACCAACTATCCCTTCCACAATGAGTAACTTCTCCTTCTTGCCTATACCAACTATCCCTTACACAATGAGTAACTTCTCCTTCTTGCCTATACCAACTATCCCTTCCACAATGAGTAACTTCTCCTTCTTGCCTATACCAACTATCCCTTATACAATGAGTAACTTCTCCTACTTGACTATACCAACTATCCCTTATACAATGAGTAACTTCTCCTTCTTGCCTATACCAACTATCCCTTATACAATGAGTAACTTCTCCTTCTTGCCTATACCAACTATCCCTTATACAATGAGTAACTTCTCCTTCTTGACTATACCAACTATCCCTTATACAATGAGTAACTTCTCCTTCTTGCCTATACCAACTATCCCTTTCACAATGAGCAACTTCTCCTACTTGCCTATACCAACTATCCCTTATACAATGAGTAACTTCTCCTTCTTGCCTATACCAACTATCCCTTATACAATGAGTAACTTCTCCTTCTTGACTATACCAACTATCCCTTCCACAATGAGTAACTTCTCCTAATTGCCTATACCAACTATCCCTTATACAATGAGTAACTTCTCCTTCTTGCCTATACCAACTATCCCTTATACAATGAGTAACTTCTCCTTCTTGCCTATACCAACTATCCCTTATACAATGAGTAACTTCTCCTTCTTGCCTATACCAACTATCCCTTATACAATGAGTAACTTCTCCTTCTTGACTATACCAACTATCCCTTATACAATGAGTAACTTCTCCTTCTTGCCTATACCAACTATCCCTTATACAATGAGTAACTTCTCCTTCTTGCCTATACCAACTATCCCTTATACAATGAGTAACTTCTCCTTCTTGACTATACCAACTATCCCTTATACAATGAGTAACTTCTCCTTCTTGCCTATACCAACTATCCCTTTCACAATGAGCAACTTCTCCTACTTGCCTATACCAACTATCCCTTATACAATGAGTAACTTCTCCTTCTTGCCTATACCAACTATCCCTTATACAATGAGTAACTTCTCCTTCTTGACTATACCAACTATCCCTTCCACAATGAGTAACTTCTCCTAATTGCCTATACCAACTATCCCTTATACAATGAGTAACTTCTCCTTCTTGCCTATACCAACTATCCCTTATACAATGAGTAACTTCTCCTTCTTGCCTATACCAACTATCCCTTATACAATGAGTAACTTCTCCTTCTTGACTATACCAACTATCCCTTATACAATGAGTAACTTCTCCTTCTTGCCTATACCAACTATCCCTTTCACAATGAGCAACTTCTCCTACTTGCCTATACCAACTATCCCTTATACAATGAGTAACTTCTCCTTCTTGCCTATACCAACTATCCCTTATACAATGAGTAACTTCTCCTTCTTGACTATACCAACTATCCCTTCCACAATGAGTAACTTCTCCTAATTGCCTATACCAACTATCCCTTATACAATGAGTAACTTCTCCTTCTTGCCTATACCAACTATCCCTTATACAATGAGTAACTTCTCCTTCTTGCCTATACCAACTATCCCTTATACAATGAGTAACTTCTCCTTCTTGCCTATACCAACTATCCCTTATACAATGAGTAACTTCTCCTAATTGCCTATACCAACTATCCCTTATACAATGAGTAACTTCTCCTTCTTGCCTATACCAACTATCCCTTCCACAATGAGTAACTTCTCCTAATTGCCTATACCAACTATCCTTTACACAATGAGTAACTTCTCCTTCTTGCCTATACCAACTATCCCTTATACAATGAGTAACTTCTCCTTCTTGCCTATACCAACTATCCCTTCCACAATGAGTAACTTCTCCTTCTTGTCTATACCAACTATCCCTTATACAATGAGTAACTTCTCCTTCTTGCCTATACCAACTATCCCTTCCACAATGAGCAACTTCTCCTTCTTGCCTATACCAACTATCCCTTATACAATGAGTAACTTCTCCTTCTTACCTATACCAACTATCCTTTACACAATGAGTAACTTCTCCTTCTTGCCTATACCAACTATCCCTTCCACAATGAGTAACTTCTCCTTCTTGCCTATACCAACTATCCCTTATACAATGAGTAACTTCTCCTACTTGCCTATACCAACTATCCCTTATACAATGAGTAACTTCTCCTACTTGCCTATACCAACTATCCCTTCCACAATGAGTAACTTCTCCTTCTTGCCTATACCAACTATCCTTTACACAATGAGTAACTTCTCCTTCTTGCCTATACCAACTATCCCTTCCACAATGAGCAACTTCTCCTTCTTGCCTATACCAACTATCCCTTATACAATGAGTAACTTCTCCTTCTTGCCTATACCAACTATCCCTTATACAATGAGCAACTTCTCCTTCTTGCCTATACCAACTATCCCTTATACAATGAGTAACTTCTCCTTCTTGCCTATACCAACTATCCCTTATACAATGAGTAACTTCTCCTTCTTGTCTATACCAACTATCCTTTATACAATGAGTAACTTCTCCTTCTTGCCTATACCAACTATCCTTATACAATGAGTAACTTCTCCTTCTTGCCTATACCAACTATCCCTTATACAATGAGTAACTTCTCCTACTTGTCTATACCAACTATCCCTTATACAATGAGTAACTTCTCCTTCTTGTCTATACCAACTATCCCTTCCACAATGAGTAACTTCTCCTTCTTGTCTATACCAACTATCCTTTATACAATGAGTAACTTCTCCTTCTTGCCTATACCAACTATCCTTATACAATGAGTAACTTCTCCTTCTTGCCTATACCAACTATCCCTTATACAATGAGTAACTTCTCCTTCTTGCCTATACCAACTATCCCTTATACAATGAGTAACTTCTCCTTCTTGTCTATACCAACTATCCCTTATACAATGAGTAACTTCTCCTTCTTGCCTATACCAACTATCCCTTCCACAATGAGTAACTTCTCCTTCTTGTCTATACCAACTATCCCTTATACAATGAGTAACTTCTCCTTCTTGTCTATACCAACTATCCTTCCACAATGAGTAACTTCTCCTTCTTGTCTATACCAACTATCCTTCCACAATGAGTAACTTCTCCTTCTTGCCTATACCAACTATCCTTTATACAATGAGCAACTTCTCCTTCTTGCCTATACCAACTATCCCTTATACAATGAGTAACTTCTCCTTCTTGCCTATACCAACTATCCCTTCCACAATGAGTAACTTCTCCTACTTGCCTATACCAACTATCCCTTCCACAATGAGTAACTTCTCCTTCTTGCCTATACCAACTATCCCTTCCACAATGAGTAACTTCTCCTTCTTGCCTATACCAACTATCCCTTCCACAATGAGCAACTTCTCCTTCTTGCCTATACCAACTATCCCTTCCACAATGAGTAACTTCTCCTTCTTGCCTATACCAACTATCCCTTATACAATGAGTAACTTCTCCTACTTGCCTATACCAACTATCCCTTATACAATGAGTAACTTCTCCTTCTTGTCTATACCAACTATCCCTTATACAATGAGTAACTTCTCCTTCTTGTCTATACCAACTATCCCTTCCACAATGAGCAACTTCTCCTTCTTGCCTATACCAACTATCCCTTATACAATGAGTAACTTCTCCTACTTGCCTATACCAACTATCCCTTATACAATGAGTAACTTCTCCTTCTTGCCTATACCAACTATCCCTTCCACAATGAGTAACTTCTCCTTCTTGTCTATACCAACTATCCCTTATACAATGAGTAACTTCTCCTTCTTGCCTATACCAACTATCCCTTATACAATGAGTAACTTCTCCTTCTTGTCTATACCAACTATCCCTTCCACAATGAGTAACTTCTCCTTCTTCCCTATACCAACTATCCCTTATACAATGAGTAACTTCTCCTTCTTGCCTATACCAACTATCCCTTATACAATGAGTAACTTCTCCTTCTTGCCTATACCAACTATCCCTTCCACAATGAGTAACTTCTCCTTCTTGTCTATACCAACTATCCTTTATACAATGAGTAACTTCTCCTTCTTGCCTATACCAACTATCCTTATACAATGAGTAACTTCTCCTTCTTGCCTATACCAACTATCCCTTCCACAATGAGTAACTTCTCCTTCTTGTCTATACCAACTATCCCTTATACAATGAGTAACTTCTCCTTCTTGCCTATACCAACTATCCCTTCCACAATGAGCAACTTCTCCTTCTTGCCTATACCAACTATCCCTTATACAATGAGTAACTTCTCCTTCTTACCTATACCAACTATCCTTTACACAATGAGTAACTTCTCCTTCTTGCCTATACCAACTATCCCTTCCACAATGAGTAACTTCTCCTTCTTGCCTATACCAACTATCCCTTATACAATGAGTAACTTCTCCTACTTGCCTATACCAACTATCCCTTATACAATGAGTAACTTCTCCTACTTGCCTATACCAACTATCCCTTCCACAATGAGTAACTTCTCCTTCTTGCCTATACCAACTATCCTTTACACAATGAGTAACTTCTCCTTCTTGCCTATACCAACTATCCCTTCCACAATGAGCAACTTCTCCTTCTTGCCTATACCAACTATCCCTTATACAATGAGTAACTTCTCCTTCTTGCCTATACCAACTATCCCTTATACAATGAGCAACTTCTCCTTCTTGCCTATACCAACTATCCCTTATACAATGAGTAACTTCTCCTTCTTGCCTATACCAACTATCCCTTATACAATGAGTAACTTCTCCTTCTTGCCTATACCAACTATCCCTTCCACAATGAGTAACTTCTCCTTCTTGCCTATACCAACTATCCCTTATACAATGAGTAACTTCTCCTTCTTGCCTATACCAACTATCCCTTCCACAATGAGTAACTTCTCCTTCTTGCCTATACCAACTATCCCTTCCACTGTGAGTAACTTCTCCTTCTTGCCTATACCAACTATCCCTTCCACAATGAGTAACTTCTCCTTCTTGTCTATACCAACTATCCCTTATACAATGAGTAACTTCTCCTTCTTGCCTATACCAACTATCCCTTATACAATGAGTAACTTCTCCTTCTTGCCTATACCAACTATCCCTTCCACAATGAGTAACTTCTCCTTCTTGTCTATACCAACTATCCTTTATACAATGAGTAACTTCTCCTTCTTGCCTATACCAACTATCCTTATACAATGAGTAACTTCTCCTTCTTGCCTATACCAACTATCCCTTATACAATGAGTAACTTCTCCTACTTGTCTATACCAACTATCCCTTATACAATGAGTAACTTCTCCTTCTTGTCTATACCAACTATCCCTTCCACAATGAGTAACTTCTCCTTCTTGTCTATACCAACTATCCTTTATACAATGAGTAACTTCTCCTTCTTGCCTATACCAACTATCCTTATACAATGAGTAACTTCTCCTTCTTGCCTATACCAACTATCCCTTATACAATGAGTAACTTCTCCTTCTTGCCTATACCAACTATCCCTTATACAATGAGTAACTTCTCCTTCTTGTCTATACCAACTATCCCTTATACAATGAGTAACTTCTCCTTCTTGCCTATACCAACTATCCCTTCCACAATGAGTAACTTCTCCTTCTTGTCTATACCAACTATCCCTTATACAATGAGTAACTTCTCCTTCTTGTCTATACCAACTATCCTTCCACAATGAGTAACTTCTCCTTCTTGTCTATACCAACTATCCTTCCACAATGAGTAACTTCTCCTTCTTGCCTATACCAACTATCCTTTATACAATGAGCAACTTCTCCTTCTTGCCTATACCAACTATCCCTTATACAATGAGTAACTTCTCCTTCTTGCCTATACCAACTATCCCTTCCACAATGAGTAACTTCTCCTACTTGCCTATACCAACTATCCCTTCCACAATGAGTAACTTCTCCTTCTTGCCTATACCAACTATCCCTTCCACAATGAGTAACTTCTCCTTCTTGCCTATACCAACTATCCCTTCCACAATGAGCAACTTCTCCTTCTTGCCTATACCAACTATCCCTTCCACAATGAGTAACTTCTCCTTCTTGCCTATACCAACTATCCCTTATACAATGAGTAACTTCTCCTACTTGCCTATACCAACTATCCCTTATACAATGAGTAACTTCTCCTTCTTGTCTATACCAACTATCCCTTATACAATGAGTAACTTCTCCTTCTTGTCTATACCAACTATCCCTTCCACAATGAGCAACTTCTCCTTCTTGCCTATACCAACTATCCCTTATACAATGAGTAACTTCTCCTACTTGCCTATACCAACTATCCCTTATACAATGAGTAACTTCTCCTTCTTGCCTATACCAACTATCCCTTCCACAATGAGTAACTTCTCCTTCTTGTCTATACCAACTATCCCTTATACAATGAGTAACTTCTCCTTCTTGCCTATACCAACTATCCCTTATACAATGAGTAACTTCTCCTTCTTGTCTATACCAACTATCCCTTCCACAATGAGTAACTTCTCCTTCTTCCCTATACCAACTATCCCTTATACAATGAGTAACTTCTCCTACTTGCCTATACCAACTATCCCTTATACAATGAGTAACTTCTCCTACTTGCCTATACCAACTATCCCTTATACAATGAGTAACTTCTCCTTCTTGTCTATACCAACTATCCCTTATACAATGAGTAACTTCTCCTTCTTGTCTATACCAACTATCCCTTATACAATGAGTAACTTCTCCTACTTGCCTATACCAACTATCCCTTCCACAATGAGTAACTTCTCCTTCTTGCCTATACCAACTATCCCTTATACAATGAGTAACTTCTCCTTCTTGCCTATACCAACTATCCCTTCCACAATGAGTAACTTCTCCTTCTTGCCTATACCAACTATCCCTTATACAATGAGTAACTTCTCCTACTTGCCTATACCAACTATCCCTTCCACAATGAGCAACTTCTCCTTCTTGCCTATACCAACTATCCCTTATACAATGAGTAACTTCTCCTTCTTGCCTATACCAACTATCCCTTATACAATGAGTAACTTCTCCTACTTGCCTATACCAACTATCCCTTCCACAATGAGCAATTTCTCCTTCTTGCCTATACCAACTATCCCTTATACAATGAGTAACTTCTCCTTCTTGCCTATACCAACTATCCCTTATACAATGAGTAACTTCTCCTACTTGCCTATACCAACTATCCCTTCCACAATGAGCAACTTCTCCTTCTTGTCTATACCAACTATCCCTTCCACAATGAGTAACTTCTCCAACTTGCCTATACCAACTATCCCTTATACAATGAGTAACTTCTCCTTCTTGTCTATACCAACTATCCCTTATACAATGAGTAACTTCTCCAACTTGCCTATACCAACTATCCCTTATACAATGAGTAACTTCTCCTTCTTGTCTATACCAACTATCCCTTCCACAATGAGTAACTTCTCCAACTTGCCTATACCAAATATCCCTTATACAATGAGTAACTTCTCCTTCTTGCCTATACCAACTATCCTTTACACAATGAGTAACTTCTCCTTCTTGCCTATAACAACTATCCCTTATACAATGAGCAACTTCTCCTTCTTGCCTATACCAACTACCCCTTCCACAATGAGTAACTTCTCCTTCTTGCCTATACCAACTATCCCTTATACAATGAGTAACTTCTCCTTCTTGCCTATACCAACTATCCCTTCCACAATAAGTAACTTCTCCTACTTGCCTATACCAACTATCCCTTCCACAATGAGCAACTTCTCCTTCTTGTCTATACCAACTATCCCTTATACAATGAGTAACTTCTCCTACTTGCCTATACCAACTATCCCTTATACAATGAGTAACTTCTCCTAATTGCCTATACCAACTATCCCTTCCACAATGAGTAACTTCTCCTTCTTGCCTATACCAACTATCCCTTATACAATGAGTAACTTCTCCTTCTTGCCTATACCAACTATCCCTTATACAATGAGTAACTTCTCCTTCTTGCCTATACCAACTATCCCTTATACAATGAGTAACTTCTCCAACTTGCCTATACCAACTATCCCTTATGCAATGAGTAACTTCTCCTTCTTGTCTATACCAACTATCCCTTCCACAATGAGTAACTTCTCCTTCTTGCCTATACCAACTATCCCTTATACAATGAGTAACTTCTCCTACTTGCCTATACCAACTATCCCTTCCACAATGAGCAACTTCTCCTTCTTGTCTATACCAACTATCCCTTTCACAATGAGCAACTTCTCCTACTTGCCTATACCAACTATCCCTTATACAATGAGTAACTTCTCCTACTTGCCTATACCAACTATCCCTTCCACAATGAGCAACTTCTCCTACTTGCCTATACCAACTATCCCTTCCACAATAAGTAACTTCTCCTTCTTGTCTATACCAACTATCCCTTCCACAATGAGTACATTCTCCTTCTTGCCTATACCAACTATCCCTTCCACAATGAGTAACTTCTCCTTCTTGCCTATACCAACTATCCCTTATACAATGAGTAACTTCTCCTTCTTGCCTATACCACCTATCCCTTCCACAATGAGCAACTTCTCCTACTTGCCAATACCAACTATCCCTTATACAATGAGTAACTTCTCCTACTTGCCTATACCAACTATCCCTTCCACAATGAGCAACTTCTCCTACTTGCCTATACCAACTATCCCTTATACAATGAGTAACTTCTCCTACTTGCCTATACCAACTATCCCTTATACAATGAGTAACTTCTCCTTCTTGCCTATACCAACTATCCCTTCCACAATGAGCAACTTCTCCTACTTGCCTATACCAACTATCCCTTATACAATGAGCAACTTCTCCTACTTGCCTATACCAACTATCCCTTACACAATGAGTAACTTCTCCTTCTTGCCTATACCAACTATCCCTTCCACAATGAGCAACTTCTCCTACTTGCCTATACCAACTATCCCTTTCACAATGAGTAACTTCTCCTACTTGCCTATACCAACTATCCCTTTCACAATGAGCAACTTCTCCTACTTGCTTATACCAACTATCCCTTATACAATGAGTAACTTCTCCTACTTGCCTATACCAACTATCCCTTACACAATGAGTAACTTCTCCTTCTTGCCTATACCAACTATCCCTTTCACAATGAGCAACTTCTCCTTCTTGCCTATACCAACTATCCCTTCCACAATGAGCAACTTCTCCTACTTGCCTATACCAACTATCCCTTTCACAATGAGCAACTTCTCCTACTTGCCTATACCAACTATCCCTTATACAATGAGTAACTTCTCCTACTTGCCTATACCAACTATCCCTTCCACAATGAGCAACTTCTCCTACTTGCCTATACCAACTATCCCTTATACAATGAGTAACTTCTCCTTCTTGCCTATACCAACTATCCCTTATACAATGAGTAACTTCTCCTTCTTGCCTATACCAACTATCCCTTTCACAATGAGCAACTTCTCCTACTTGTCTATACCAACTATCCCTTATACAATGAGTAACTTCTCCTTCTTGTCTATACCAACTATCCCTTCCACAATGAGTAACTTCTCCTTCTTGTCTATACCAACTATCCCTTATACAATGAGTAACTTCTCCTTCTTGCCTATACCAACTATCCCTTATACAATGAGTAACTTCTCCTACTTGCCTATACCAACTATCCCTTTCACAATGAGTACCTTCTCCTACTTGCCTATACCAACTATCCCTTCCACAATGAGTAACTTCTCCTTCTTGCCTATACCAACTATCCCTTTCACAATGAGTAACTTCTCCTTCTTGCCTATACCAACTATCCCTTTCACAATGAGTAACTTCTCCTACTTGCCTATACCAACTATCCCTTTCACAATGAGTAACTTCTCCTACTTGCCTATACCAACTATCCCTTCCACAATGAGTAACTTCTCCTTCTTGCCTATACCAACTATCCCTTATACTATGAGCAACTTCTCCTACTTGCCTATACCAACTATCCCTTCCACAATGAGTAACTTCTCCTTCTTGCCTATACCAACTATCCCTTATACAATGAGCAACTTCTCCTACTTGCCTATACCAACTATCCCTTCCACAATGAGTAACTGCTCCTTCTTGCCTATACCAACTATCCCTTATACAATGAGTAACTTCTCCTTCTTGTCTATACCAACTATCCCTTCCACAATGAGTAACTTCTCCTACTTGTCTATACCAACTATCCCTTTCACAATGAGCAACTTCTCCTACTTGCCTATACCAACTATCCCTTATACAATGAGTAACTTCTCCTACATGCCTATACCAACTATCCCTTAAACAATGAGTAACTTCTCCTTCTTGCCTATACCAACTATCCCTTTCACAATGAGCAACTTCTCCTACTTGCCTATACCAACTATCCCTTATACAATGAGTAACTTCTCCTACTTGCCTATACCAACTATCCCTTATACAATGAGCAACTTCTCCTTCTTGCCTATACCAACTATCCCTTATACAATGAGCAACTTCTCCTACTTGTCTATACCAACTATCCCTTTCACAATGAGCAACTTCTCCTACTTGCCTATACCAACTATCCCTTATACAATGAGTAACTTCTCCTACATGCCTATACCAACTATCCCTTAAACAATGAGTAACTTCTCCTTCTTGCCTATACCAACTATCCCTTTCACAATGAGCAACTTCTCCTACTTGCCTATACCAACTATCCCTTATACAATGAGTAACTTCTCCTACTTGTCTATACCAACTATCCCTTTCACAATGAGCAACTTCTCCTTCTTGCCTATACCAACTATCCCTTCCACAATGAGCAACTTCTCCTACTTGCCTATACCAACTATCCCTTTCACAATGAGCAACTTCTCCTACTTGCCTATACCAACTATCCCTTATACAATGAGTAACTTCTCCTACTTGCCTATACCAACTATCCCTTCCACAATGAGCAACTTCTCCTACTTGCCTATACCAACTATCCCTTATACAATGAGTAACTTCTCCTTCTTGCCTATACCAACTATCCCTTATACAATGAGTAACTTCTCCTTCTTGCCTATACCAACTATCCCTTATACAATGAGTAACTTCTCCTACTTGCCTATACCAACTATCCCTTATACAATGAGCAACTTCTCCTACTTGTCTATACCAACTATCCCTTATACAATGAGTAACTTCTCCTACTTGCCTATACCAACTATCCCTTATACAATGAGCAACTTCTCCTACTTGTCTATACCAACTATCCCTTATACAATGAGTAACTTCTCCTACTTGCCTATACCAACTATCCCTTATACAATGAGTAACTTCTCCTACTTGCCTATACCAACTATCCCTTATACAATGAGTAACTTCTCCTACTTGTCTATACCAACTATCCCTTATACAATGAGTAACTTCTCCTTCTTGTCTATACCAACTATCCCTTTCACAATGAGCAACTTCTCCTACTTGCCTATACCAACTATCCCTTTCACAATGAGTAACTTCTCCTACTTGTCTATACCAACTATCCCTTATACAATGAGTAACTTCTCCTACTTGCCTATACCAACTATCCCTTATACAATGAGTAACTTCTCCTACTTGTCTATACCAACTATCCCTTTCACAATGAGTAACTTCTCCTACTTGTCTATACCAACTATCCCTTATACAATGAGTAACTTCTCCTACTTGTCTATACCAACTATCCCTTTCACAATGAGTAACTTCTCCTACTTGTCTATACCAACTATCCCTTTCACAATGAGTAACTTCTCCTTCTTGCCTATACCAACTATCCCTTCCACAATGAGTAACTTCTCCAACTTGCCTATACCAACTATCCCTTATACAATGAGTAACTTCTCCTTCTTGTCTATACCAACTATCCCTTATACAATGAGTAACTTCTCCTACTTGCCTATACCAACTATCCCTTATACAATGAGTAACTTCTCCTTCTTGTCTATACCAACTATCCCTTTCACAATGAGCAACTTCTCCTACTTGCCTATACCAACTATCCCTTATACAATGAGTAACTTCTCCTTCTTGCCTATACCAACTATCCCTTATACAATGAGTAACTTCTCCTTCTTGCCTATACCAACTATCCCTTATACAATGAGTAACTTCTCCTACTTGCCTATACCAACTATCCCTTATACAATGAGTAACTTCTCCTACTTGCCTATACCAACTATCCCTTCCACAATGAGTAACTTCTCCTTCTTGTCTATACCAACTATCCCTTATACAATGAGTAACTTCTCCTTCTTGCCTATACCAACTATCCCTTATACAATGAGTAACTTCTCCTACTTGCCTATACCAACTATCCCTTTCACAATGAGTACCTTCTCCTACTTGCCTATACCAACTATCCCTTCCACAATGAGTAACTTCTCCTTCTTGCCTATACCAACTATCCCTTTCACAATGAGTAACTTCTCCTTCTTGCCTATACCAACTATCCCTTTCACAATGAGTAACTTCTCCTACTTGCCTATACCAACTATCCCTTTCACAATGAGTAACTTCTCCTACTTGCCTATACCAACTATCCCTTCCACAATGAGTAACTTCTCCTTCTTGCCTATACCAACTATCCCTTATACAATGAGCAACTTCTCCTACTTGCCTATACCAACTATCCCTTCCACAATGAGTAACTTCTCCTTCTTGCCTATACCAACTATCCCTTATACAATGAGCAACTTCTCCTACTTGCCTATACCAACTATCCCTTCCACAATGAGTAACTGCTCCTTCTTGCCTATACCAACTATCCCTTATACAATGAGTAACTTCTCCTTCTTGTCTATACCAACTATCCCTTCCACAATGAGTAACTTCTCCTACTTGTCTATACCAACTATCCCTTTCACAATGAGCAACTTCTCCTACTTGCCTATACCAACTATCCCTTATACAATGAGTAACTTCTCCTACATGCCTATACCAACTATCCCTTAAACAATGAGTAACTTCTCCTTCTTGCCTATACCAACTATCCCTTTCACAATGAGCAACTTCTCCTACTTGCCTATACCAACTATCCCTTATACAATGAGTAACTTCTCCTACTTGCCTATACCAACTATCCCTTATACAATGAGCAACTTCTCCTTCTTGCCTATACCAACTATCCCTTATACAATGAGCAACTTCTCCTACTTGTCTATACCAACTATCCCTTATACAATGAGCAACTTCTCCTACTTGCCTATACCAACTATCCCTTATACAATGAGCAACTTCTCCTTCTTGCCTGTACCAACTATCCCTTATACAATGAGCAACTTCTCCTTCTTGCCTGTACCAACTATCCCTTATACAATGAGTAACTTCTCCTTCTTGTCTATACCAACTATCCCTTATACAATGAGTAACTTCTCCTTCTTGCCTATACCAACTATCCCTTCCACAATGAGCAACTTCTCCTTCTTGCCTATACCAACTATCCCTTATACAATGAGTAACTTCTCCTTCTTGCCTGTACCAACTATCCCTTATACAATGAGTAACTTCTCCTTCTTGTCTATACCAACTATCCCTTATACAATGAGTAACTTCTCCTTCTTGCCTATACCAACTATCCCTTATACAATGAGTAACTTCTCCTTCTTGCCTATACCAACTATCCCTTATACAATGAGTAACTTCTCCTTCTTGTCTATACCAACTATCCCTTATACAATGAGTAACTTCTCCTTCTTGTCTATACCAACTATCCCTTCCACAATGAGTAACTTCTCCTTCTTGCCTATACCAACTATCCCTTATACAATGAGTAACTTCTCCTTCTTGTCTATACCAACTATCCCTTATACAATGAGTAACTTCTCCTTCTTGTCTATACCAACTATCCCTTCCACAATCAGTAACTTCTCCTTCTTGCCTATACCAACTATCCCTTATACAATGAGTAACTTCTCCTTCTTGCCTATACCAACTATCCCTTATACAATGAGTAACTTCTCCTTCTTGCCTATACCAACTATCCCTTATACAATGAGCAACTTCTCCTACTTGCCTATACCAACTATCCCTTATACAATGAGCAACTTCTCCTACTTGCCTATACCAACTATCCCTTCCACAATGAGTAACTTCTCCTTCTTGCCTATACCAACTATCCCTTATACAATGAGCAACTTCTCCTACTTGCCTATACCAACTATCCCTTCCACAATGAGTAACTTCTCCTTCTTGCCTATACCAACTATCCCTTATACAATGAGTAACTTCTCCTTCTTGTCTATACCAACTATCCCTTCCACAATGAGTAACTTCTCCTACTTGCCTATACCAACTATCCCTTTCACAATGAGTAACTTCTCCTACTTGCCTATACCAACTATCCCTTCCACAATGAGTAACTTCTCCTTCTTGCCTATACCAACTATCCCTTTCACAATGAGCAACTTCTCCTACTTGCCTATACCAACTATCCCTTATACAATGAGTAACTTCTCCTACTTGCCCATACCAACTATCCCTTATACAATGAGTAACTTCTCCTTCTTGTCTATACCAACTATCCCTTATACAATGAGTAACTTCTCCTTCTTGTCTATACCAACTATCCCTTTCACAATGAGCAACTTCTCCTACTTGCCTATACCAACTATCCCTTATACAATGAGTAACTTCTCCTACTTGCCTATACCAACTATCCCTTAAACAATGAGTAACTTCTCCTTCTTGCCTATACCAACTATCCCTTTCACAATGAGCAACTTCTCCCACTTGCCTATACCAACTATCCCTTATACAATGAGCAACTTCTCCTTCTTGCCTGTACCAACTATCCCTTATACAATGAGCAACTTCTCCTTCTTGCCTGTACCAACTATCCCTTATACAATGAGTAACTTCTCCTTCTTGTCTATACCAACTATCCCTTATACAATGAGTAACTTCTCCTTCTTGCCTATACCAACTATCCCTTCCACAATGAGCAACTTCTCCTTCTTGCCTATACCAACTATCCCTTATACAATGAGTAACTTCTCCTTCTTGCCTATACCAACTATCCCTTATACAATGAGTAACTTCTCCTTCTTGCCTATACCAACTATCCCTTATACAATGAGTAACTTCTCCTTCTTGTCTATACCAACTATCCCTTATACAATGAGTAACTTCTCCTTCTTGTCTATACCAACTATCCCTTCCACAATGAGTAACTTCTCCTTCTTGCCTATACCAACTATCCCTTATACAATGAGTAACTTCTCCTTCTTGTCTATACCAACTATCCCTTATACAATGAGCAACTTCTCCTTCTTGCCTATACCAACTATCCCTTCCACAATGAGTAACTTCTCCTTCTTGCCTATACCAACTATCCCTTATACAATGAGTAACTTCTCCTTCTTGTCTATACCAACTATCCCTTCCACAATGAGTAACTTCTCCTTCTTGTCTATACCAAATATCCCTTCCACAATGAGTAACTTCTCCTTCTTGCCTATACCAACTATCCCTTATACAATGAGTAACTTCTCCTACTTGCCTATACCAACTATCCCTTATACAATGAGTAACTTCTCCTTCTTGCCTATACCAACTATCCCTTATACAATGAGTAACTTCTCCTTCTTGCCTATACCAACTATCCCTTATACAATGAGTAACTTCTCCTTCTTGCCTATACCAACTATCCCTTATACAATGAGTAACTTCTCCTTCTTGCCTATACCAACTATCCCTTATACAATGAGTAACTTCTCCTTCTTGCCTATACCAACTATCCCTTATACAATGAGTAACTTCTCCTTCTTGCCTATACCAACTATCCCTTCCACAATGAGTAACTTCTCCTTCTTGTCTATACAAACTATCCCTTATACAATGAGTAACTTCTCCTTCTTGCCTATACCAACTATCCCTTATACAATGAGTAACTTCTCCTTCTTGCCTATACCAACTATCCCTTCCACAATGAGCAACTTCTCCTTCTTGCCTATACCAACTATCCCTTATACAATGAGTAACTTCTCCTTCTTGCCTATACCAACTATCCCTTATACAATGAGTAACTTCTCCTTCTTGCCTATACCAACTATCCCTTATACAATGAGTAACTTCTCCTTCTTGCCTATACCAACTATCCCTTTCACAATGAGCAACTTCCCCTTCTTGTCTATACCAACTATCCCTTCCACAATGAGCAACTTCTCCTTCTTGCCTATACCAACTATCCCTTATACAATGAGTAACTTCTCCTTCTTGCCTATACCAACTATCCCTTATACAATGAGTAACTTCTCCTTCTTGTCTATACCAACTATCCCTTATACAATGAGTAACTTCTCCTTCTTGTCTATACCAACTATCCCTTATACAATGAGTAACTTCTCCTTCTTGCCTATACCAACTATCCCTTATACAATGAGTAACTTCTCCTTCTTGTCTATACCAACTATCCCTTATACAATGAGTAACTTCTCCTTCTTGTCTATACCAACTATCCCTTATACAATGAGTAACTTCTCCTTCTTGCCTATACCAACTATCCCTTCCACAATGAGTAACTTCTCCTTCTTGTCTATACAAACTATCCCTTATACAATGAGTAACTTCTCCTTCTTGCCTATACCAACTATCCCTTATACAATGAGTAACTTCTCCTACTTGCCTATACCAACTATCCCTTATACAATGAGTAACTTCTCCTTCTTGCCTATACCAACTATCCCTTATACAATGAGTAACTTCTCCTACTTGCCTATACCAACTATCCCTTATACAATGAGTAACTTCTCCTTCTTGCCTATACCAACTATCCCTTATACAATGAGTAACTTCTCCTACTTGCCTATACCAACTATCCCTTATACAATGAGCAACTTCTCCTTCTTGCCTATACCAACTATCCCTTATACAATGAGTAACTTCTCCTACTTGTCTATACCAACTATCCCTTATACAATGAGTAACTTCTCCTTCTTGCCTATACCAACTATCCCTTATACAATGAGCAACTTCTCCTTCTTGCCTATACCAACTATCCCTTCCACAATGAGCAACTTCTCCTTCTTGCCTATTCCAACTATCCCTTATACAATGAGTAACTTCTCCTACTTGCCTATACCAACTATCCCTTATACAATGAGTAACTTCTCCTTCTTGCCTATACCAACTATCCCTTTCACAATGAGCAACTTCTCCTACTTGCCTATACCAACTATCCCTTATACAATGAGTAACTTCTCCTTCTTGCCTATACCAACTATCCCTTATACAATGAGTAACTTCTCATACTTGCCTATACCAACTATCCCTTATACAATGAGTAACTTCTCCTTCTTGCCTATACCAACTATCCCTTATACAATGAGTAACTTCTCCTACTTGCCTATACCAACTATCCCTTATACAATGAGTAACTTCTCCTTCTTGCCTATACCAACTATCCCTTATACAATGAGCAACTTCTCCTTCTTGCCTATACCAACTATCCCTTCCACAATGAGCAACTTCTCCTTCTTGCCTATACCAACTATCCCTTATACAATGAGTAACTTCTCCTTCTTGCCTATACCAACTATCCCTTATACAATGAGTAACTTCTCCTTCTTGCCTATACCAACTATCCCTTCCACAATGAGTAACTTCTCCTTCTTGTCTATACAAACTATCCCTTATACAATGAGTAACTTCTCCTTCTTGCCTATACCAACTATCCCTTATACAATGAGTAACTTCTCCTTCTTGCCTATACCAACTATCCCTTATACAATGAGTAACTTCTCCTTCTTGTCTATACCAACTATCCCTTATACAATGAGTAACTTCTCCTTCTTGCCTATACCAACTATCCCTTATACAATGAGTAACTTCTCCTTCTTGTCTATACCAACTATCCCTTATACAATGAGTAACTTCTCCTTCTTGTCTATACCAACTATCCCTTATACAATGAGTAACTTCTCCTTCTTGCCTATACCAACTATCCCTTCCACAATGAGTAACTTCTCCTTCTTGTCTATACCAACTATCCCTTCCACAATGAGTAACTTCTCCTTCTTGTCTATACCAACTATCCCTTATACAATGAGCAACTTCTCCTTCTTGTCTATACAAACTATCCCTTATACAATGAGTAACTTCTCCTTCTTGTCTATACCAACTATCCCTTCCACAATGAGTAACTTCTCCTTCTTGTCTATACCAACTATCCCTTATACAATGAGTAACTTCTCCTTCTTGTCTATACAAACTATCCCTTATACAATGAGTAACTTCTCCTTCTTGTCTATACCAACTATCCCTTCCACAATGAGCAACTTCTCCTTCTTGTCTATACCAACTATCCCTTATACAATGAGCAACTTCTCCTTCTTGTCTATACAAACTATCCCTTATACAATGAGTAACTTCTCCTTCTTGCCTATACCAACTATCCCTTATACAATGAGTAACTTCTCCTACTTGCCTATACCAACTATCCCTTATACAATGAGTAACTTCTCCTTCTTGCCTATACCAACTATCCCTTATACAATGAGTAACTTCTCCTACTTGCCTATACAAACTATCCCTTATACAATGAGTAACTTCTCCTTCTTGCCTATACCAACTATCCCTTATACAATGAGTAACTTCTCCTTCTTGCCTATACCAACTATCCCTTATACAATGAGTAACTTCTCCTACTTGCCTATACCAACTATCCCTTATACAATGAGCAACTTCTCCTTCTTGCCTATACCAACTATCCCTTATACAATGAGTAACTTCTCCTACTTGTCTATACCAACTATCCCTTATACAATGAGTAACTTCTCCTTCTTGCCTATACCAACTATCCCTTATACAATGAGCAACTTCTCCTTCTTGCCTATACCAACTATCCCTTCCACAATGAGCAACTTCTCCTTCTTGCCTATACCAACTATCCCTTATACAATGAGTAACTTCTCCTACTTGCCTATACCAACTATCCCTTATACAATGAGTAACTTCTCCTTCTTGCCTATACCAACTATCCCTTTCACAATGAGCAACTTCTCCTACTTGCCTATACCAACTATCCCTTATACAATGAGTAACTTCTCCTTCTTGCCTATACCAACTATCCCTTATACAATGAGTAACTTCTCATACTTGCCTATACCAACTATCCCTTATACAATGAGTAACTTCTCCTTCTTGCCTATACCAACTATCCCTTCCACAATGAGCAACTTCTCCTTCTTGTCTATACCAACTATCCCTTATACAATGAGTAACTTCTCCTACTTGTCTATACCAACTATCCCTTATACAATGAGTAACTTCTCCTTCTTGCCTATACCAACTATCCCTTATACAATGAGCAACTTCTCCTTCTTGCCTATACCAACTATCCCTTCCACAATGAGCAACTTCTCCTTCTTGCCTATACCAACTATCCCTTATACAATGAGCAACTTCTCCTTCTTGCCTATACCAACTATCCCTTATACAATGAGTAACTTCTCCTACTTGTCTATACCAACTATCCCTTATACAATGAGTAACTTCTCCTTCTTGCCTATACCAACTATCCCTTATACAATGAGCAACTTCTCCTTCTTGCCTATACCAACTATCCCTTCCACAATGAGCAACTTCTCCTTCTTGCCTATACCAACTATCCCTTATACAATGAGTAACTTCTCCTTCTTGCCTATACCAACTATCCCTTATACAATGAGTAACTTCTCCTTCTTGCCTATACCAACTATCCCTTTCACAATGAGCAACTTCTCCTACTTGCCTATACCAACTATCCCTTATACAATGAGTAACTTCTCCTACTTGCCTATACCAACTATCCCTTATACAATGAGTAACTTCTCCTTCTTGCCTATACCAACTATCCCTTATACAATGAGTAACTTCTCCTTCTTGTCTATACCAACTATCCCTTATACAATGAGTAACTTCTCCTACTTGCCTATACCAACTATCCCTTATACAATGAGTAACTTCTCCTACTTGCCTATACCAACTATCCCTTATACAATGAGTAACTTCTCCTTCTTGCCTATACCAACTATCCCTTATACAATGAGTAACTTCTCCTTCTTGCCTATACCAACTATCCCTTCCACAATGAGTAACTTCTCCTTCTTGTCTATACCAACTATCCCTTATACAATGAGCAACTTCTCCTTCTTGTCTATACCAACTATCCCTTCCACAATGAGTAACTTCTCCTTCTTGCCTATACCAACTATCCCTTATACAATGAGCAACTTCTCCTTCTTGCCTATACCAACTATCCCTTATACAATGAGTAACTTCTCCTTCTTGCCTATACCAACTATCCCTTATACAATGAGTAACTTCTCCTTCTTGCCTATACCAACTATCCCTTATACAATGAGCAACTTCTCCTTCTTGCCTATACCAACTATCCCTTATACAATGAGTAACTTCTCCTTCTTGTCTATACCAACTATCCCTTATACAATGAGTAACTTCTCCTTCTTGTCTATACCAACTATCCCTTATACAATGAGTAACTTCTCCTTCTTGCCTATACCAACTATCCCTTATACAATGAGCAACTTCTCCTTCTTGTCTATACCAACTATCCCTTATACAATGAGTAACTTCTCCTTCTTGTCTATACCAACTATCCCTTATACAATGAGTAACTTCTCCTTCTTGCCTATACCAACTATCCCTTATACAATGAGCAACTTCTCCTTCTTGTCTATACCAACTATCCCTTATACAATGAGTAACTTCTCCTTCTTGTCTATACCAACTATCCCTTATACAATGAGCAACTTCTCCTTCTTGCCTATACCAACTATCCCTTATACAATGAGTAACTTCTCCTTCTTGTCTATACCAACTATCCCTTATACAATGAGTAACTTCTCCTTCTTGTCTATACCAACTATCCCTTATACAATGAGTAACTTCTCCTTCTTGCCTATACCAACTATCCCTTATACAATGAGTAACTTCTCCTTCTTGTCTATACCAACTATCCCTTATACAATGAGCAACTTCTCCTTCTTGCCTATACCAACTATCCCTTATACAATGAGCAACTTCTCCTTCTTGTCTATACCAACTATCCCTTATACAATGAGTAACTTCTCCTTCTTGTCTATACCAACTATCCCTTATACAATGAGCAACTTCTCCTTCTTGTCTATACCAACTATCCCTTATACAATGAGTAACTTCTCCTTCTTGCCTATACCAACTATCCCTTATACAATGAGTAACTTCTCCTTCTTGCCTATACCAACTATCCCTTATACAATGAGCAACTTCTCCTTCTTGCCTATACCAACTATCCCTTCCACAATGAGTAACTTCTCCTTCTTGCCTATACCAACTATCCCTTATACAATGAGTAACTTCTCCTTCTTGTCTATACCAACTATCCCTTATACAATGAGTAACTTCTCCTTCTTGCCTATACCAACTATCCCTTATACAATGAGCAACTTCTCCTTCTTGCCTATACCAACTATCCCTTCCACAATGAGTAACTTCTCCTTCTTGCCTATACCAACTATCCCTTATACAATGAGTAACTTCTCCTTCTTGTCTATACCAACTATCCCTTATACAATGAGTAACTTCTCCTTCTTGCCTATACCAACTATCCCTTCCACAATGAGTAACTTCTCCTTCTTGCCTATACCAACTATCCCTTATACAATGAGTAACTTCTCCTTCTTGTCTATACCAACTATCCCTTATACAATGAGTAACTTCTCCTTCTTGCCTATACCAACTATCCCTTATACAATGAGTAACTTCTCCTTCTTGTCTATACCAACTATCCCTTATACAATGAGTAACTTCTCCTTCTTGCCTATACCAACTATCCCTTATACAATGAGCAACTTCCCCTTCTTGTCTATACCAACTATCCCTTCCACAATGAGTAACTTCTCCTTTTTGCCTATACCAACTATCCCTTATACAATGAGTAACTTCTCCTTCTTGCCTATACCAACTATCCCTTATACAATGAGTAACTTCTCCTTCTTGCCTATACCAACTATCCCTTATACAATGAGTAACTTCTCCTTCTTGCCTATACCAACTATCCCTTATACAATGAGTAACTTCTCCTTCTTGCCTATACCAACTATCCCTTCCACAATGAGTAACTTCTCCTTCTTGCCTATACCAACTATCCCTTATACAATGAGTAACTTCTCCTTCTTGCCTATACCAACTATCCCTTATACAATGAGCAACTTCCCCTTCTTGTCTATACCAACTATCCCTTCCACAATGAGTAACTTCTCCTTTTTGCCTATACCAACTATCCCTTATACAATGAGTAACTTCTCCTTCTTGTCTATACCAACTATCCCTTATACAATGAGTAACTTCTCCTTCTTGCCTATACCAACTATCCCTTATACAATGAGTAACTTCTCCTTCTTGTCTATACCAACTATCCCTTATACAATGAGTAACTTCTCATTCTTGCCTATACCAACTATCCCTTATACAATGAGTAACTTCTCCTTCTTGCCTATACCAACTATTCCTTCCACAATGAGTAACTTCTCCTTCTTGTCTATACCAACTATCCCTTATACAATGAGTAACTTCTCCTTCTTGCCTATACCAACTATCCCTTCCACAATGAGTAACTTCTCCTTCTTGACTATACCAACTATCCCTTATACAATGAGTAACTTCTCCTTCTTGCCTATACCAACTATCCCTTATACAATGAGTAACTTCTCCTTCTTGCCTATACCAACTATCCCTTCCACAATGAGTAACTTCTCCTTCTTGCCTATACCAACTATCCCTTCCACAATGAGTAACTTCTCCTTCTTGTCTATACCAACTATCCCTTCCACAATGAGTAACTTCTCCTTCTTGACTATACCAACTATCCCTTATACAATGAGTAACTTCTCCTTCTTGCCTATACCAACTATCCCTTATACAATGAGTAACTTCTCCTTCTTGCCTATACCAACTATCCCTTATACAATGAGCAACTTCTCCTTCTTGCCTATACCAACTATGAGTTCCACAATGAGTAACGTCTCCACGTAAGGAAGAAGCTCGACTTTCTAGTCAGGTCTTCTCGTCATGATATGCCTTACCTGCCGCGACCGATATTCGAACTCAGATCATCCGGTTTCAAGTACTGAGCACAAAATACTGGACCATGCACCGTTAAACCACATTAATCAAACACATATCTTAATTTTCAAATACATGTATTATTAAAACACGATGTCAACAACTAAGGACTGTAAGATAGGAATCGACAGTCAGGAATATTGGCAAGGTTTACAATTACATAGTTATATGCAAATTTGTTGATCACTTTCTACGTGGTCGAGTGGTTAAGGTCGCTGACTTCAAATATATGTAACCTCTCACTGATAGACGGCCACGTCTTCAAGCCCAGCTACCGACCATGTCTCTTTATGTGATTATGTAGACATTTGCTTACAGAACATGTGAGCCTAGTACTGGTTCTTCCTAGGAACAATGGTTAGATGGACTGTCCACCTCATATGACTCTGACTGTTGAAAAAGGGGTGTAAAGCTTAAACAAACAAACAAACAAACAAAACAAAATGCATTTATTTCAATGTTTGATTTATTTTGTTCAAGTTTCGTCACTATTTGTGTGTCGTCAGGTGTACAACGGGTGATAACATACTATGTACGAGAATATTCGTATATTCTGAGCAGCTACATGTATGAGCGCTCTAACAAATAATTCTGTACAAATTGAATGGAGATATTGAAACAGCGAGTCTGACTTATAAGCACAGAACGCATTTTTGTTGATACAGTAATCGTGATAGATAAACGGCGCCTCTTGTCATTTATCAACCATCTTAATAGCAACAAATTCAACTCTAATGCAAGAATGATAATCTTTAAACATTCTTTTTCGACTTTAAGACGCCAAAATGTATTTTCTGACTCCAGAATACTTTTACTCAATCTCTGCTCAGTAAATATGTCTACAGATACTGGGGTTATGTCATATCGACTGTCGTGTCCGCCTTATCTCTCTCTTTTATACTCCAATTTTTGTGTGAACATGTGCAGTTTTTTAGGTTTACTATTTTCTCAATCACAACCAATCTCTACTTGGTAACTTCAAATCACAAAACTGGCATATCATACCACAGCAATCCCAGACTAAATTTGATATCGAATTAAAACGCATTAACTTGGTGTTCAGCGCGTGGCTTTTAAAATGTGTACAACATATCAGATACTAAGTGTTTTTCAAGGCCGACTTGTTCGACAGAACGTTAAAAGCATCGCCACATTAGAATCGTAAATTAGACAGAAAATGTGAGAATTCGAGAAAATAACGAATTACATTTAAAAACATCGAACGATGGAACCATTTGGTTAAAATGTCAAAGATTTTGAATAAATGCGACAAACAAACATCAATGATATTTCTCATATGCGATTTTTTCTTGTTTTGATTTCATGATAATTTTCCAAATAATGGATTGGAATATAAGATCTAGATACTTGCGTGACTATAGATGTACGAGTGTACATATGTTATCATAATCCACAGCTTTTATAGTGGTAAGCCGTGTGGTGAAAACAGGGCTCAACTTGTACATGTATGTATGTGGTATTCTTATATAGAGATGTGTACTCAGCTACATATTTCTTATCGAATTACGCTTATCCTTATTTTATAGAATTGTTTATTTTGCGGAGAATGAAGTACTTATATTATGGCCCTGCTCTTTTGAATAATGCTGCAGAAATAATCCCTGACAAAATATCCAAGCCCCGAGGTTATTAAACTTGAAAACGGTCTCTTAGCTCAAATCTCAATTTCGTTCTCAAAGTATTATGGTTGAAAAGATAGAGCTGATTAATGTTTAAATACATATTCTGATCAATTATACTGTCAGACAAATGTATCAATAACATCATTACTGTCTGCTCAAAATTAACTTAGAACCATTAAATGACAAATTATGAGATTTGAGCTCGGAGACCGATCTCAAGTTTTATAACCTCGGGGCCAGGCATAGACCGAAGATATTTTAAGGTTTATAGAATAATCCCGAGATTCATGCTTTTTACTGGATAACACGTTATCGTGAAATACAAATCAAAGCACTGAGAGTACTTCAGAAGCGAAAGTTGAAATGTTGTTGATAATATTTGGTAGATATGCATTAGATAACTAATGATACCAAAAAACCTCAACCAACTCTAGGCCACAATGTTACAAATCCAAATTTATATATATATATATGTGGTTTAGACTAAAATTTTCTTCAAAAGGAAGAGTCAGTTTTGGGCCAGTGTAATGAAGACGTTTTGGTAGATGTCCACTTGTTATGCTCATACCTCCAATTCCTGTTCACGGTAAAAACGCATCCGACACTAAAAACTTCGTAATTATGTAATAATAAATTTCGTATCTCCTGTATTAGAGTTAACTCTTTAGCGGTGTGGTTGAGTGTGCTAGAGGTCCTGGGTTGATAGAATGCTTAAAACACCCCGAATTCAGTCAAACGGGCTGTTTATAATTCTATTCTAATAATAATTATCTTTTGTTGAAGTTCTTGTATTATGTAAGATGTATTATGCAAACCCATCTCGCAAATAAGAATTTCATCTCGCGAGATCGAGTCCATTCCGAACTTTATATCTATCCAGTAGGCGGAGTTACGGTTAACTGGTGTCCTCGCTCTGCTAGTATCTTTTAGCGATTCCCGTGCGTATAGTAGCGATGCGCACTATTTATTGTCTTTACGAATGAAAAATTTGTGCGGATCGCCCTTTTGAATGAAATTTCTTTTGTGAATGAATACCGAATTATCAAACTCAATAGTTTTACAGTTAGAAATGCCAAAACAATGTGATAATTCAAAATGGACATAATCATGCAATATATCCAACGTGTATCATAACTGCTATCTGTGGAGTTACTACAACCAGTGGTACTATTTTCAACGCGAATGTATGGATAAGAGGGTTTATCACTAAAGAAGCTCTCGCTTCGCTTTCGCTTCTAAAAATAATTGAAGGCTTGTGGAAGGTCGATGGTTCTAACCAGATGTATACCTAGGGTCTTCATTAACTATAAAAGCTGGAATGTTGCCGAATGACTCTGGCTGTTGTACAACGTTAAAATCCGAGAGAAAGAAAACATGCCGTAGGCATTGCAAATTAATGGTTGAACGTTGAAAGAAATTCGATGATGGTAAAAGTACATTCAGTAAAAACGATTTAACGAACAAAATAATATAAGTTATTATCTTGTTATTTTAAATTATACGAAGGTTAACTAACATGAAATAATTGATATTCTCTTTAACCATGTACCAAATTGATTGAATATCCATTTTCTTTAAAGAAATGTTTTATGTAATATAGATATTACAGATAAGAGGCAGATTTATCGAAATAAAATGATATTTGTATATTTTATACTATTTTGTCTGAATTGATGTACTGTTAAACATTTCAGTCTAGACGAAATAATGTTTATATAGTTAATATATGGTCCTTCATATCTACCGAATGGTAAAATGAGGAATTTATTCTAAGTCTACAGTACTTTAACTTTTCATATGAAACTGATGCAGCAGATAATGTGTTCGGAATTAAGTGTTCAGATTTTTTTTCAGTTGTGTGTCTGGAATACAAGAATCAAGTAAGAATGATGAGTCTTATGTCACCATATCTCATATACAGTATAGTATGCTATAACAAACATTACGATTGCTTAAGAGGACGACATTGCTCGTTGATAAAGTGGTCACGTTTTAAGAATACACACGTCTTTCCTTAATACATTGTATTTTGTCATAAGTTTCGTATTGTAAGCAGGCAGCCTTATACCATGTTTCTGTGAGTATGTAACCTATCAAAGACAGAACAGAAATTGGACTGAAAATGGTTTGATTGATTGCTCTAAATCTCCTGTCCGAACAAGCATTGGTCTCAAATCACGAGATTTATTCTTGATAACAACTGTCCTCTCATGACATTTAAATGAAGACTAGGAGAGACATACCGGTATGTCTCGGTGATTATTCTGGTGTTGTGTGTATATATATGATATACATGGTATAGATGGTTATTCGCATGACGCACGACTGTAAACGCGTACAATCATATTAATTTGACAATGAAAAGCGATAAAAATTACGAATTATGTATAGAAATACTATGATCTAGATATATTCTAGAACCAAAACATTATAGAACTACAGCATATTCAAATTGTCAGTATGTTAATAATGAAATACTAAGTAAACGGATGACAATGCTCTAATCTTTTATTGACATTATCCATAAAACAATTTAATGTTAATGTGAACTATTCCAACAAAAAAATTATATTCTTTAGAAAATAATGAAATAATAGTCTGGAAAACATGTTAACTTCTTCGTTTTTTTTTTTGTTTTTTTTTTGTCATATCATATAAAACATATAGTGTACATGGTCATATCAGTTTTTACCAATTTATAGATCTGAAAACTAAACTGAAAACCATTGTATTGCAATCATAAATAAACTCAATATATACAGACTCCATTGCAGGTTTGAAAAATTAGAATAACGATAACCACTCTGTACGTATATAATGATATATTCACCAATTAGCCTTAAAATTAGTAAGTGTGTCATACAGATAACATTCTTTGTTAATTTGACATTTGTCTTAAAAGAAATTCCTTAGCTTAAATCTCATTGGCAATTACGTATTTTGTATGACGCCATTGAATAAAAGCTATATACGCATATATAGGACATTCTAATATAGAATGGAATTCATCGTCTATATTATTACAGCGGATACATTTTCTTTCATTTCTGGGAGAATAATAAGGTTTGTGCTAACGATCACATTTATTTTCCATTCAGCAACTTGACATGACCTAGTACGAGATTACTATTCTATACCTCTTTATCGATAGAATATTAATTTTAAGATAATTGTTAAAATCGATATATGAAAAAAAATGTATTAATTCACTGGAAATGGGTCTCGTATTTTATCATTCCAATTTTGCATTAATAAATCTCGTTATCTCTGTACAACATGGTTAAAAATCACTCGTTCTTTTCTTCACCTTGATTAAACGTGCATTATCAAATCCAGTAATTTCTAGCAAAAGCAAATTGTATTATTAGATACTTTGTTTTGATTTGTATTTAAATAACTCGACATTAAGTTGTACAACTGTTTTGAACGTAATAACTTTAACTAACATTGTATGATATTAACTTGGAGTTTCTTTCTAAAGGTACTCTCCCTAAACCTCCGTAAAATTATTTTGAGTATGTCTTTTTACACATTGTCAAGTGGTTCAAATACTATACATGATCTTTTTCTATTTTTTTCCTAACAAAAGCCCCTAATCTCAGATACATACTTTAGATTCGGCATAATTAGTTTATCGATTGTTTCATAATTATGACTAATACTGTGATTATTTATAGATGGCTTATTAGCTTTGTCCACGTAATGCTGCCATGATTTTTTTTTTCGGAACGCAAGTCAATATTTCCTATAATGCGAAAAGATGGTTTTCATGAATTCTAAATGGTTCATGAAACTAATATTCAATATTTCATGTTCATGTCGTCTTATTTGTGTTGATTATTTTGTACAGACATAAAGGCTTTTACTCTTCAGGGTAATACATATACCATTCTGGGAAAACGTCAAGATGTCTTTGTTTGATAAACACATAAATTTGATGCTAACTTTTAGACGCGCGTTACAAACAAGTTTTAGAAGATGATAAATCGCTCTGTAATACGGAAGTTGAAATATTCTCTTATATACATGTATTCAGATGATGAATTATTTCTTGTAAACTTGCCAGTTACCAGTTTTGTCATAAAATGAGTTTTGTATGATCACATTCGGAGAGAATTCATCTCTTCATTCGGAATAAAACAAAAACTTGCCCATTTCTCGCATACAAGTACAGAACAACCACTACAAAGCAGCACTGTATGGGAGTAGCAAGATTAGGTTGTTGTTGAGAGGTTATTGTAATAGAGAGGTGGGGGAAATCATGCTGTTGTTGCAGGGAGGTTGTGGTTTAAAACAGGGCCGCTCTACAGAGGTTGAATTGTATTTTAAACGAATGAAATGAAGAAAGTCATTGCACCCTGACATCTACGTGGAATGCCGAAGTAGCCCTGCTTTTAATGTCAATATATACACCTGTATACATGTATAAGTTGATCACGCGTATAAAAAACACCAAGGTAGTGAACTCGCCATTTTTTCGATTGACCGAAGTGACAAAATAGGCGTGGGTCCCGGCTTTCCTTCTAAAAGCTGTCAAAACGTTTAAAGTTGGGGCACACTACAACGAAAGCAAGGTTCCCGGAAAGCACGTGCAGATTAGAAGGAAAGCCGGGACCCACGCTTATTTTCGTCACTTCCGTCAATCGGAAAGATGGCGACTGCACTACCTTGGTGTTTTTTATACACTCAATAAAGGGAAAACGTGAAGATTTTTCTTTCAACAGATTTGCGTTGTTTGACGAGTGAAATTGAAAAATAATGTCAGTAAACGTATAAAAATCTCTGAATCGAGTGCCTATGCTTAGGACGAGCCAATCTGAAACGGCCATTCATCCGGTTTAAAGATGGCGAGGAGAGGTAAAAAAAGCACGTGTTGTTCGTGATAGTGTCTTTTGTTTTCAGTTAAGGGTGATCACTCGTGAGCTTTTGTGATACAAAGCAGTCTAGCTAAATGTCGTAAAATTTCAAGTTGAAATTATTGTATTTTTTATCATCTAATGTAGTCAACAATGTAATTTAAATGCATAAATAATTTCAAAGTGGCATTTTCTTCATCGCATTTTTTTACTGCTTTTACGACATCCGACCAGATTACGGCAGTCAATTAAGTTCGTTTGTATATATACAACAACAATATGCCATTCAGTATTTATCAGTTAAAGGTTGTTAAATTTTATATGAATACATTTATATAACCTGGTTTGCAAATATATTGTTCTTAAAAAATGTAAAAAAAATTGTTTATTTCTTTTTAACGTTCATATTGAAATAGTCGCTGTTGTAAAACGGTGGGTGGGGTAAGTTTTCATCAAGTTTAGCATTATGAACACATATCCGTTGAAAAATATTCATCCAAAATTCATAAAAGTCCATCAAATATTGTTTCTGATTATGCATATGCGGTTATTTATGCAACATGCAGTGGTTTTGCATTGAAAGAGGTCATTAACTAAGAAATATCCAGTTTTTGCTGAAAAGAAAAGCTTAGAGACCTAACATTTCACATGATAACTTTCTTATATGAACATGGACATGTGTTTTTCATGTAATATTTTTAATTGGTGTTTAACCTATTTCAGCATAATCAATGTCATTCAAAATCCTTGTTACTCCTTCAATACGTAAAAAATGTATAAACATTATTCATAACCCCTTATTTTTTAGCCATTTTATAGATCTTAATTTGGTAAATAACACAGTGTTTGAAATAGTACACAGTCAAGAAATTGGCATAAAGTGGACATTTAATGCTTTAAGTTTCTTCTACATTCAGACTGTGATACAACCAGTACATTTTTAAAGTGATTTGGTTAATATTTACTGAAATATTTGGTTATTTATCTAGCCACACCCCTTTTTCAAAACCATTATTAGGAAAATTACCGATTTTGGGTATATCACTAAAAAGTAATTTTACGAAAAAGTTAAATCATGGACATATACTTTTCACACTAAAAACTGAATGACAACATGTTATTCTTCAAAATTAAATAAGAATCGAAACATCCTTGTTACAAGAAAATTTTTCGATTTCACGAGTGATCACCCTTAAATAGATTCACGTGTTTCTAGTGAACACGACCGATGTATTTTTTCGTGATTTTCTGAGTCCAGGAGTTCTATACCTTTACTATATACATTTTTAATATATATGTGAAAACGCGACAGGAACTCGATGCAGCAACAAGCAGATGATCATATCATTGCTTTAAACCTACCAGAGAAGATTTTGTCTGTTTATTTGAGTTTTACGCCCATTTTCAACAGTCAGAGTCCTATGAGGCGGACACTACGAAGAACCAGTACTAAACATCCATATCCTCCGTAAGCACCAGCCTACTTTCTTACATAAAGACAGAGAAGAAGGAAGGTATGGTGAAATAAGTCTAAAGAGAAAATTAACGGTCTAGTGTAAATTCATAATGACTTTTTCCGGCGGGGACGCCGCACAGTCGCTATGTGAACGTCGTAGACGTCGTGGGGCGGGGTAAAAACGCGAAGAACGCAGTAGGATCGCCGTATGATCGCTGTATGGTCGCCGTGCAAAATCGCGATAGGGACGCTGCGAACATGCACAGATCACAGGGAACACGGCCCCGGTGTTACGGGTAACTGAAACCTGGATTTATTTAAGGAAATAAAAGGGCGTTCTCAATGCGACAATCGGCGTCCTCCTCAATTTGACAATTTGGGATGCAATACGGACGCGAGTCCGGTGTGACGGGGGTATTAACGTGTGTTGCTCTGCGCCACTTCTTAATTTGTTTGAGTATGAAAGGTAACACTTGACAGCTTATCATTTTGTTTGAAAGACGACCTTGATCCATTTAGCTTTTAGATAGTCGAATACCAACGACAGAATTCTTAATTTCTAACGGAAAACAATTGTACTGCTTTAGGAAGCACTTATCAGTTCATCAAAGGTGAATATTTGAGGCCCATATCGTTTCTTATCGAAACATTTGCCAATTTTATCACTTTGATTTACAACATTTCATACTACAACGGTAGAAAGTATCGCAACCGAAACACAAGTCAATTAAGAAAGAAAAAATAGCAAAGCAGCCACAAGTGTCTCTTTACTTTCTAGTAAACATTGAAAATATTTTAGTAATCAATTTCAGTATTATTCAAGGATACAAAAGTGTGTAAACATTCACTTCTCGTGCAACAATGGTGTCTTTATATGAATAATATAAGTAAAGATAAGTTAGAAAATAAACCATTGCTATATATTTTAGATGAAAACACTTAAAATAAACTACAATATTTGTTCTGATGACCAGTACAGTACCTCACAATCAGGACTACATGTACATGTATGTAGGACCACATAAGAAGGCAGATAAGATTTGGTCTCACATATTAATGTTGTCAGTGTAAAGTTCACCATGAGGACCCTATTATACACCAGTTTGGTAACATTCTGTCTGTCCGTGTATGGATTTGACCAGACTCAACTTTATGATAAGAATATTATGCATGCTGACTATTATACAAGGTAAGGTTTTTATATCACTGTGCTGTTGGTTGATGAAATATATCATACACTATTATTCCTCAAATCTTAGACATGCACAAACTATGGAGTTACTTAGCATTAAGGTTTGATTCGTATTGATTTGGACATCAGGACTATATCTATTCAGTATATAGTGTCTTCGTAAGCTACAATAAATCTACGATATAGAACACCATAATTAGAAGGCGAGATTGTCGTTATTATGATTAAACCGAAGTTACGACCATCATATCTGTGAATTTAGCCACCCACCACATTCCCATACAATTATTGTATACAATAATGTCCATGTTCGTTTACTTTCATCAAGATAGCATTCATACAACCTTTTTTGTTCAGTTTTCCATAGCCGTAACGCGCCCAGTTCGCACGAATTTTGATGTGGATCAAAATACTACGTTATTCTACATCTGCCATACAATTGTAAAACTAGTTCCCGGTTCATGTTGCAGTTCATGTTTATGTAAGTTCAGTTTCCATGAGTACTTTCAGTACTTTGATTATTTAATTATCATTTATGATTGTTGGCGACACAGCAAGCAGACAACTATTAGAATAGCCGCTTTACATGTAATATGTTGTTTGTACAAGGTGATTAATATAATCATTCTAGGGGATACAGCAACCCTATAACCGATTCTGGCACTGGTAGCGGAAACAGTAACACCGGAAGTAGCACTGGAAGTGAGACCGGTTCCGGAAGTAGCAGTGGAAGTGAGACTAGTTCCGGAAGTAGCAGTGGAAGTGAGACTAGTTCCGGAAGTAGCAGTGGAAGTGAGAGTGGTAGCAGCAGCAGCAGCAGTAGTAGTAGTAGCAGTTGGAGCAACAGCAGCAGCTGGTCATGGGTTGGTAGATCTGCTCACAGATTGGACGCCGGTATTAAGATTCAGACATGGGATTTCGAGGAATATTTCATACATAAAACTGGTGTGTATGGAGTCGATTGGCATACTGAAATATATGATGCCAGACAGATGCATGGGTAATGGTATTTTAGATATCATTAATACTATTTGTTCTTGTAAATTTATACATTCCAGTGTATCATGGACTTCGGCGAAAACATGTCCAGTTTGTATTTTTTGTTTGTTTTTGTGTTTTGACCCAGAATAGACTAAATTAACCCTGCTACCGTATGTTGTGATGTACAAAATAATGTGTTCAATGACTCTTCATCTCGTGTCAAGTGAATTACACAAATCAGCAAACAACCTTGACTCACATTGTAGCGTGTAGGACTGTGTCACATGTAACAGTAATGGCGCCGAACGAGAAGTACAACAAACACGTTAAAACATTGATTAAAAAAGATATTTATTGACGAAAACATTCTAACATGTTCATTGTCAATACAATGATACATATATAAGTATTAGACTCAATGTTTAGCTTTTTAGAATATCTCTCCCCTAATACGATTCACATGTATAACATTATATTGGTGTCTTTTACAGATGGACAAGAACAAAATGTGGCAATGTAATATTAACCACTGTAGGTGAACTTGTACGTGCTTCAAACCTACAATGTAGTACATCATGTGACAGTATGGACGCTGCTGATTCCATGTGGAAACTTGTACACGAATCCTCATTCTGTTTTGGTGATAAATAATAAGCTTCATATATGTGTGTGTCTATTAAATCATACTGCAGTACAATCATGTTCCGTTTTATTAATGACGTTATTTGATTATGTTGAATTCAATTTACAACTGATCAATCGTGTTACTGGCCAGTTCCCACTGTTCCGAGCTTGCAACAGACAACTTCTTGCGTGAAGCGTTAGTGAGGGTTAGAAATGAGATGTTCATGTATAATACACAATACAAACAGCCAGATTATATGTTAAAATAAAGCATGAACCGGAGAAGAGGGTAATAAATCAATAATTCATTAATTTTACAAGAGGTGTTTACGCATGATCATAACACTGATGTCATTAGAACCCTGCCCATTACTGTGTTAGATGAGACAGTATGAGATAATATGATAAAGTGGAATACTAGTATATCCTTATTCAAAGACTAAATGATCAAGTATACTAAGTATTACATCCAACTAAAGCATTATAGTTTCTCCGAAATGTATAACCTCAGAGTTAATATCAGCGGGACAGGACGAGGTATTATGACTTTAGATAACATGGAGGCTGGACGTTTATTAGTATTAGAAATCAGCTGATTTTCTCTAAATTGATTGACCCTACGACAAGTTTCTCTCGTCATTTAATTCACTAGAGTGTTAATGCATGTATATGTTGTTTTTGTTTCCTTTTGTTGAGCGAGAGCTATAACACAAACTGAATCAATTCTAAAAACACGTTCATCATTTAAATAAGATGCTTTGTAACAATTGTTACAGTGTTCATACATCATGTTATAAAATACCATCTTATGATATCGATAGGTATAACTACATCTTCATTGGAAACTATATACACAATAATCTATATGCAGTGTGACAGCAAGTCCTCTTCAGAATTGATTTTTGTATTTTGACAAAGTTTTCTTAATCTAAGAGAAATTAAGAATTCATTACGTGTTTTCATTTACTCAGTTCACGGACTGCCCTTGAATAATTTAGATCCGCGTGGATTCGTTACGGACATGACTTGAATATAAATTTGATTCAATGTCTTGCTTTGTGAAGGAATGGGCTAATCTAACGTTAGGGAAAGACTGCGACAAATAAAAAATAACATTAGAAGATAATTTTATCTTTATTGGAACTGTTATCACGACAGCATATTAAAGAGACGACAGTCCCAGAAACTCTTAAAGCACAACCTTCGCTCGTTGATCTGTTTGAAACACGAGACAGATTACGTCTTGAATTAAAATGTATAAAGCTATAGCTGACAGTCCTATGATTGGCAAAATAATTGTTTGTATGTAATTCGTATCATACAAACTTACAAAGAGCCTTAACTTATATGCTAGTAATGAATATTAGAAGGAATCTGTAAAGTTTGATAATCAACTAGAAATGAGAGGGAGATAACTCGGGAATTAAAAATCAACAAAATCAAACATTTTCAATATTCAATCAGGCATAGTAAATTATATTGTTGTTTATATTACCTTGTGAATGAGAGGTGGAGATGTTTGAATTCAGCAAACGCTGCTTGAATCGTTTAACAGTGGAATAAAATGTTAGGGAACTTTTTAATAATATTTACTATATTATATCACTACCAAACATAGAACTTAGTTTTCACACACATAAGAATACAATAAAAAACAAAAAAACAATTTAAAACAGGAAATCTCCATCTCAAGAAATGCGTTTTGTTTATTGATTAAATAATTTAATACATAACATTTTTCACTAATTAATGATTCAATGATAGACAAACGAGGCAGAGTTTTTACTAAAATACTGTATATCATACATGTAAGACCAAAGAGATAATGGCGTCTAATATACTAAGATGATTTTTGTGACGATTGATTTATCAATCGTACACAGTGCTTTTGTTTAAACAAATCCAATCAAAACAAGACAAACCAAACGACACTCAAAACAGAACAACAAGAAAAAAACACAGAACAAAACGAAAAAACCCGAACAAAACCGAATGCACATTTGATAAACTATAAATCGACAGTCGTACAAAAATCTCTATCAGAACTACTTTCGTAAAAAAACGCTCAACTATTTTTTCAAAATAAAAATAGTGAAATAGTTCATTTGTTTATATATTCAAAATACCAAATTATGCAGTTTTATCTCGTAATTATCACGGTATCTTACGTTATTTCGTGTGTTTATTTGTTAAGTAAACATCAACGCGTGCTCCCTATTTAACAGCTTCTTTCTGAACACAAACATTTTAGAATAATAGCTGCTGATCTTTTTTTTGTATTTTTATTTTCTATTCCACATGTAATATACAACAGTCTATTTTCATACAAAGTACATAGTAAAGCAAACATGTCTAATTTTTTGTCCAATATTATTGTATACCTATAACAGTACTATCATGTAACAAATGCACTACAAAAGAAGAAAAGTCAACTTATCAAAATTAATACACAGTAATTGTGTAGTCGTTTAGTTATTAAGGGTGATCACTCGTGAGCTTTTGTAATACAAAGCAGTCTAGGTAAATGTCGTAAAATTTCAAGTTGAAATTATTGTATTTTTTATCATCTAATGTAGCCAACAATGTTATTTAAATGCATAAATAATTTCAAAGTGGCATTTTCTTCATCGCGATTTTTTACTGCTTTTACGACATCCGACCAGATTACGGCAGTCAAATTAGTTTGTCTGTATATATACAACAACAATATGCCGTTCAGTATTTCTCAGTTAAAGGTTGTTAAATTTTGTATGAATACATTTATATAACCTGGTTTGCAAATATATTGTTGTAAAAAACATTGTTTATTTCTTTTTAACGTTCATATTGAAATAGTTGCTGTTGTAAAACGGTGGGTGGGGTAAGTTTTCATAAAGTTTAGCATTATGAACAGATATCCGTTGAAAAATATTCATCCAAAATTCATACAAGTCCATCAAATTTTGTTTCGGATTATGCATTATGTGGTTATTTATACAACATGCAGTGGTTTTGCCTTGAAAGAGGTCATTAACTAAGAAATATCCAGTTTTCGCCGAAAAGAAAAGCTTAGAGACCTAACTTTTCACATGATAACTTTCTTATATGAACATGGACATGTGCTTTTCATGTCATATTTTTAATTGGTGTTTAACCCACTTCAGCATAATCAATGTCATTCAAAATCCTTGTTACTCCTTCAATACGTAAAAAATGTATAAACATTATTCACAACCCCTTATTTTTTAGCCATTTTATAGATCTTAATTTGGTAAATAACACGGTGTTTGAAATAGTACACAGTCAAGAAATTGGCATAAAGTGAACATTTAATGCTTTAAGTTTCTTCCACATTCAGACTGTGATACAACCAGTACATTTTTATGTGATTTGGTTAATATTTACTGAAATAATTTGGTTATTTAATCTACCCACACCCCTTTTTCAAAAACCATTATTAGGAAAATTACCGATTTTGGGTATATCACTAAAAAGTAATTTTACGAAAAAGTTAAATCATGGACATATACTTTTCATAAGTAAAAACTTAATGACAACATGTTATTCTCCAAAATTAAATAAGAATCGAAACATCCTTGTTACAAGAAAAATTTTCGATTTCACGAGTGATCACCCTTAAATAGTTTCATTTTGTTTTAACAAAAGTTATTGTAGACAGGAATAATAAAAGTTTAAAGAAAATAGGCTTTAAATTAAGCATTATATTACCATACTTCATTATTAGTTACAAGGTTTGTGTTATGAAAAATAAATAAATGACAAGTAAAATATCTAGTATAACAAATGACGACCTAATGAGCTAGTGATTAAGGTGAAACATAGGGCTGTATTATACAATGACTATAAATAAAAATAACTTAACAACTTTGTGTATATTATCTTAAGCAAATTTCTTAGTTTTACAGCAGAAACATGCATAATTGAATTATATGAAAAAATAAAACAATTGCCACATTATTAATATTTATCATTATCATTAAGGTAGTTGTAACAGAGATCATATATCTATAAAAGTTTTCAATAACAGTACTTTTGACAAAGTGTCGTTTTCCTTGTTATGTGTTTTAAGACTGAAAAAAAATAGACAATTATATATCACATGGGTATTTTAGATGACTCATTGAATTTATACAGAACAAAAATACTAGCATATTCAGTAAAAGAAAAAGGTGCAAGGAGGAGAGAAAGACAGTAAGTGTAGTCGACAGTTATCTTTCAAATGACATTGATACAGTTAGAAAAAGATACTGAAAACAGTTTTCCAGCATATGTATTCTATTTTTTATTAAAGAAGAATCAAGTGAATCTTTTAGTACCTTTAGTACATAGAATGAATACAAGATGACTATATCATTGTTGATTATATCCAGAGATCTGAAAATTTTCTCCATGTTTTGGAAAATTTTATCATTGTGCCACTTTTGCAAGCCTGGTATTTTTCACACATTAACTGGTTTTTAAACCTTGACTTAAAGAGGTCAACATTTGGTATCATATTTTTCTGTTTAAATTTAAAAATAAATTGTTTAGCTATAAGCAAAACATAATTAGTTGGGACATCAAATTTCTTATTTCCAAGTAGAATATCTAGTTTAGAATAAGTTTTTATAGAATAACCAAATGTATGATTTAACCAAGATATCAAGGAATGCCAAAAACAAATCTACATTCAAAGAATAAATGCACCATAGTTTCTGAATTTTGGTTACACAATGAACATGAATCATTATCTTTAAGTCCTATTTTACTTAACAACCGGTTTGTGCCTAATATTCTATGGTTTATTCTATATTGTAGCCATTGGAGACTTGAATCCTTGGTGGTATGGAATGGGATATCATAAAAAAGTCCAATTGAAGTTTTGATGCAGACTAAGATCAGTAATCCACTTTCTTTGGGATTTTAGTTGTAATGAAGTTTTATGTAAAAGACAATCATAAATTCTTCTACATCCTTTTGTAGTACCATAGATAGTTTTAATAACTGAGGGGAAAATAGGTAAATGTGATTTATTCAATGGGGTTTGAATTGAATAAGTATTCAGAACTTTTATAAAACAATTAATTAGGCCTCTAAATTGTAAAAAATGTGTATTAACATTCCATTTGATACTGAAATGGTCGTATGACATAATTTGGCCATTATCATCTAGGAGGTCATTAACATAATTTATACCTTTGTCCGAATAATTCTTGTAAAAGACAACATTACCCCCTATTTTTAACAGCCTATTTAACCACAAAGGTGACAATTGAAAAGTGCTTTTAGAAACTGGGAGATTATCTTGTAAAATGATTATACTTTGCAACACATCTTTCCAAAATATATTACCTACTGTAGAGAGCTTATTTCTTAAAAAATCGCTTCCATATGAGGCTAGTTTTGAAATGAAAGGGTATGTTCTATGAATAAAATCACTGTATCTTGTATTTTTCTGAGAAATCTTTTTCAACCAAGTACATTTTAGTGCTGCTATGAATTTTTTTATATCTATCATTCTTAACCCTCCATTTTATAATCCTGTGTTATACAATCTCTTCGCTGCTGATCTTTTTGTCTTGAAACAATATAGCAATAGAAAATAGTTTAAAGTAATATAGTGAACTAAATGTAGCGGTTCTATGCAATCGAAATATTTACCGGCTTCCAGAATCTGATATAAAATCAAAGTCCTGAAAGCACTCGATGTGAGTTGAGCTTTATGCAGGAGGTTTCTTCTAATCACTTCAAAAATAAATCTTATATAAAATGAAAACATTTTCTAGGCGGATGTATAAAATCTATGTATATATCTAATACTTTAGTTCGTATCAAAATCCATGCCCCGCGCAAGTGACGGCAGAGTGGAAAGACCTCAGCACCAATCTTTATTCCATCTTTTGATGAATACATCGATCAATCACTGGCCTTAACATATAATAGAGTGAACAGTAATCAACACCCTGACCGTATATCCATATGTAAATATTAACAAAGTCTTGATTTGAGGAGACGATATTTAACAGATGACGTTATTAGAATGGCAAATCTCATCAGGCAGTTATTTAGCGTTCCTCGTGAGTTCTTTGGAGAAGTATAATGATCAATGAATGACAGAGACGTAGGTAATTTGTCGCCTATTCAATATTTCATTCCAATCTTACAGCAGCGTAAATCACACACGCGAGATTGTTCTATCGTAACATCATATATGACAATATTCGTTAACTGACACTTGATTGCTGGCTATTTCTTTAATATAACTTTATTAATAGCTTGACCAGTTTATGTCAATTTAATTATCTAATCAATTTCTTAGCAGCGTAGGTCATTCGCACACGAGGTTGTGCTATAAATAGAATATTCTTCAGTGACAATATCCGGTAATTGACAACTGATTGCTCCATACATTTCATTAATAGTTTGATCAGTTTGTGTCAATCTACTTATTTAATCAATTGTGTGTCTGAATAAACGTAAATGATAAAATGTGCCTTTTATAAGTTGAATACAACTTGCTGGCACAATATTTTATATAACGTTTCACCATGAAAAAGATCAATCTGACCACGAAGCACTTTGTAAAGCTATAAACACATTGTTCATTATTTGTTTAAGTCTTCATTTGAGATATTTAATTAATTAATTAACACAGTTACACACATGGACAAGTGTTCAGTCACACAATTTTATCAGCATACAGTTATTGTATCTATCAATTTAGATATTGATTGTTACGATGCCGTCTGTATTTAATTTAATGAATGACTTGTAATTAATTAGAAATCATTGACAATTCTCCATAAAAAAATTATTTGTTAATGACATAAAATATCAGTGTCAGTTTCAGCGTTAACTGTGAGTCATTTTGACATTAACTCAGAGTTATAATTTATAACTTGTAACAATATGAATGAACCCTTGTTTGTTTAAGGGTTCAAAGATACAGCGTAGAAAATATATACATATATAGAGAATATACATGGTTGGTGCCGAGATGAAGAAGGTTTATCCGGTAAGGCTTAGAAAACTGACATGGGCGAGCCTCAGGTGAGCCCATTTTAGCTTTCGTGCCGAACCGGATAAACATTCTCAGTTTTGGCAAAAAACATGTGTTCGATTTATCCTGTTTCTACAACAAAGTATATGTTTCTACAACGAAATAAGTCTCAAAACACACGTTATGCCTCTCTTTAACAGCCTCATAACATCACGCGACAATGAAATAGTTCCATACAACGTCATGCTATTTGGAATAAAAACGCAATTAAATACGTTGAGGATTTAAACATCCACTTTATTTATATATATTGTATCAGTTTATAATATCAAAAGCACACTTTATTGTATAACGAGCGGACTACAGCGCGTATTAATACTAAATGACGGAATAAAGCAAACCACGTGACCTAATGACAGGATAAAGCTAGGTTTATCCAGTCACTGCTTTCATAGGTCTAAAACAATGTAGAAACAGAAGATAACAATACAGCTACTTAACAATTAGAGTACAGTTCATTAACCTTAATGTGAACGTAGTGTTTGTTTCGGTGAATCCAGTACAGTACTAGTAAAAATATCAAAATGGTTCATCATAATTAATATAGATATATTATGTACCATTTTAATTATTGTCATTATTATTGTTATGCATATTATTATAATTATCTGGTTTTTTTTCTTGTTATGATTTATATTATTTTGATTGTTATGATGTTTGTTATTGACATTATTATATATATAACTTGTTAAGAATTTTAATGTCATTTGTTATTATTTACTATTGGGTTATACCATTGTTATTGACACTAAAACAGTTTTGTATTCCTTTATTTAAAATAGAGTTAATACAAAATTACATCCATTGTTATCCTGTAAACATATCGTACTTGTATATATTTATACGTGTTAATAAAGCGAATGTTGATTTTCGTATAATTTGTTTCAAACAGCTGAGACTTTTAGCTTATTTATTCAGTCCATCACACTTGACACAATTTATTGAATCCATCTACATTACAGACGAACGAAATCAACACCATACAGATACGAAATGATCAGATTTGTTTTAAACAAGAAATCACAAGACTGTGTATCTAAATTATTGTGTTATGTTCGAATATATTCGGAAGTTAGCGTCAATTTAACGTCAAGTTTAGTACGTTACCAAGGTGACACTTCCAAAATGAAACTAATTCAAGTGAAAATGAGGACATAAATAAATGATTGAACTTGTTTTGGAACGTGATGTTGTTATCAGACGTTGTTTCATAATTTATAAAGTTATTTTTTCCAAGGTTGAATCACGTCTAGGTCGATGAGAAGCAATTGTTTCTACTTACAATTAAGTGACGCCTCTTACATCCGCGTTGAGAAAAATAGTACCATTAATTCTGTTGTGTAAGTATTCATTGCTCGCAATTTAAAGTCAAAGCACTGAGAGTACTGACAGGAGCGAAGTTTAAATGCGTTAAATAAAACCATTCCTAATAAATTAAAGGCCTGTGTTATATCATCATTATGATGCAGAATTTGAAGTATATATAGGCTTTACACAATGTACATCTTTAGGCCAATTAACCACTATTTCTATTACACGTTGACTTTAAATTGCGAGCATCAGTTTGAATGATAATAAGCGAACACTTAAGTTGGTACTAGAATCGTCTTAACAAAATAGTAAGACGCTGTGTCAAATTTTCAGACTAGATGTGCAAAGAAGTATAACATTAATTACAAGTAATAATCTAGTAAGTTTATGGTATCACAATTTGTATTTTTTTTTCCAAACTTATATATGCGTACCGCATATGTTTACGAATATACATATACTATGCAATTTGCATATCACGTTATTGTAAAATGTTCATATAAGACAGTTAAAATTCAATTAGAAGAGTCTAGGACATAATTATCCATGTAATGCAATAGTCTGTTAGAAAACCAAGCCGATTTTCTGAAAACTGTTTACCAATACAAAATTGTTTGCGTTTGCATTACGCTCATTGCTATATTTCAATTTTCTTATAGTGAAGGTCGAATATTGGACGATACCATTGTAAAGGTAATCACTGTAAATTGATTGCCCAAATAATTTTAAATCCGTAGTAAAGTGTCATTCACTTGAACCAGAGTCATGGTGTATTGGATAAGGTGGCATGTACATTGTACATACATAACAGTTTTACAAAATGAAGCAGATGTGTGTGGTCCGAACTCAGTCAATGGCACTTTCTTTTTAAATTATTATATCTATTTATTTTTTATAAATAATTAATTGAACTATGTTTGTTCTTGTTACATGTATGTATACACACTAAATAGCACCCTTTTATCAATTTTCAAAAGAGAAAAGGGAAAAAAGAAATGCATTTGTTCTCTGGTGTACTCCTCTTTTTTTCTTGTATACATGTTATTGGACGAAATCGCGAATACAAATATATAATTTCAAATACTATGTAAAAATACTAAACACCTGAACCGATTTTTACTTATTATATTATCACTATATAAATCCTAATTACCAATGTGAGGTTATTATATTTTTGTTAATTTAACGGAACAATTTAAAAATAAAACAAAACTATGAATAATAATATCTTATCGATGTATATAAAGTTAACTTTTATTAAAAATGAAAATGATGTCCAACGTCAGACGCAGTGCTCAAGATTCACTAACTTTATGCTTTACCAATTGCGCCACAGAGGGCAGTGATTATAAAGCTTGTAACAACCCGTTTTGCAATAAAAACGCAAATTGCAATAAAAAAATAAAATAGGTCAAATCTATTCTTTTACACTGGAATCGATTGTATAATGATGTCTATTGCAAATTACAACAGTATTCGTGTTACCTAAACATGTATGAATGAGATCGTCAATGTATACTATAACATTGCTGACCTAAAAACTGAACTATACAGAAGGTTCATTACGGCCCCGTGAATAAAGTAGAATACAAGTTGTATGTGATGTGACCATCTCAACACGCACTCTACTAACCTGAGTAAAAAAACTGATCAATGAATTTGTTTAATTTAATTTCTATACATTGTGACAGAGTCCCAGTTGGTTCAATATAATCCAGATATTATCAGATAAAAACTAATTACAATATAGCTGGTACTTTTGTTAAGTCAATTCGATACGCTAGCTGGAGACTTGTCTCGTGTTAATGTAAACTAGTTTGAAAACAATCTTCCTTCATTTCGATTTTAGCGATTTTTATCAACAGAGGACGATAATAGTACAAGTAATTTTTAGTACCAGTATTTACCACTGGCTTTATTAACTGTTTACGTGTTAATTAATACAATATACCCTTGTATTGAAAGTTTTAAAAAAACTCATGTTGTATATTGCTTTTTAATCGCAACTGTACGTCGACCGATATCATTATATAAATATCACATCCCACATAGGGTGATAGAACGTAATGTTCACCCGAGACAAGTAATGTCGACCGAGGCGTTAGCCGAGGTTGACATTACTTTGTCAAGGGTGAACATTACGTTCTATCACCCTATGTGGGATGTGATATTTATTTTATTATACCGAACAAAAAAAACAATTAAGAAAGACACTAATTCAACAAACATGTTAACAAATATAACGAAACTAAAATAGAAATTGAAACGAAGCTTCTTTCTGACACCATAGTTACTTTTGCTGTCAAAATGTCTACTGCAAAACCGGATGTCAAACTACATGTATATTCTACTAAAGTGCCTAAAGTGTCTAGACAAGGTTAGTATTCGATACGACAGAGATGGATTAAAATTCGACACCCGGTAAAATCGCGTGAGGGCAGTTTCGTTATGGCAAGCGGGCCGAAATGTAATGTCAGAGGGTAACATTACGGATTGTCACCCTCTGACGTCACATAAGACTATAGAGTAAATAAGTCACGTGAGGTATAATAATATAAATTGTAATACTCGTTATCATGGCGGCAAAAATACACCGGATAATGTATTTGATCATCTGATACATATCAAAATGTATACACACAAGCGGTCTGAAATCGCTCACTATATGCATGACATGTTACAGTGTGAAACATTAACGCCACTTCCAGCAATATGACACTACTAAAACCACAGCGCATGTATCATGTACATTTGTCCGTTATGATTTAAGGTCTTCCCAGTCAATCAAATATCTTGATAATGCTACACGAAAATGTTATTATTACAAAACTAGTATAGCCCAATTTTCAATATTTTTATGACAGTCACCTTAGATACTTTAATTTAATTTACATTTTCTTTAAATTGCAGGTGTTGTTGCCCTTTTTGAAATATAGAAAATATTAATGTCTGTATATATTGCATGATGACTTACATTTTATTTTACCAATTTAAAGTGATACTTATGTTATAGCATCTTTTTATCATGATTTTTCATTGCAATGGGTGTTTTTCTTTCTTAAACCTTTGAAAATAGGCAACTCCCATAGCGGACACCAACGCAAATTTAAAGGGCCAATAACTCAGAGGATTATCATTGTTTTTTAACAATCTTACGCTAAATTATTTTCTATCATGAAAATTGGTAAATATTTCCAAAATCTGTCCATCCTTTTTAAAATAATAATTTTGGGCATTAGGCTGGGAAGACATTAACGTCACGGCATGTTATAGAGTTCATATCCCTGGACAAAGTTTTTCACTTACCTTTTCATGACATTCATTATTCAAAGGTGTTGTCTCGTCTTCGTCAGCATCATGGTGATTGTTAGCGCGTTGTCTGAAACGTTCTGCTGCTCTAAGCTGGTATAATATCTTCAACATGACTCTGAAAACAGACAATGCAATGTCACTAGATATTTGTATATCAGGTATAAATGTACAAAAATGTATATAGCATGACTGAAAACAGACACTACAATGTCACTAGATATTTGTATATCAGGTATAATGTATATAGCATGACTCTGAAAACAGACAATACAATGTCACCAAATATTTGTCAAATTTTATGATGATACGATGAAGACTGAAAAGTTCGTATGCCTGATTGAAATTGTTGCTTCTCTCTGAGAGCCACATATTTTGTTACGAGAAACGCCGTTTAAATGAACAATAGTTCTTGTATCTCGTCATGGTTGCCTGGTTACCATCCAGTACAAACCATGTCTTGACGGATACAGGAACCAACCCTTCATCTTACGAAAGTCTACAACACACAACGACAATCATAAGTACAAATGTATAGTGCTTCCAAACTTCATGCAGAAATTATTAAATAACGATAGACTCAAACACCATACCAATACTTTTTTTTCTTTCAGACATTTGATAGTTCAGGTCAAATTCTATCGAAACATAAGTTCTTTTATGTGTATGATAGTTATAACGCCTACCGTTTATCGACAATATTTCTGTGATGTACGGCGGACAGATACCCTAAGTTTTGCACTGGATTACTTATCAGTACAACCATGCCCATATCATTACGTAGGTAACTGCTAATTTATTGATACAGAGATTAAAATCAAATGGTCGTAGACAGAATAACTAAACTAAACAGAAGAATCATCCCAGATTTGAGTCAGCGACCTCTCGATCAAAAGTTCTGGGCTGAGATGCTAATAAATAAGTTCACCTTGATGTATGTTTTAGTAAGATAACATAAAACTTACGGACGTTTGCTACAGTTAGACATATAGCTATAGAATGAAAACTGTTCCCTTGAATTTAAATGTTTGCTTAGTTTAGGCCATTTCGAGGGCAGATCATTTATACATTAATCCCAAATACCATATTTTTTTACTTTTGGTTTATGTTTTTATGCCCCCGTATCGGCATATTGTTTTTGGTCTCTCTGTTTGTCTGTCTGTGTGTATGTTTGTACCAAACTTTAACCTTGCCTATAAAATCAAAACGCTTACACCTACATTCATCAAACCTCATATGTAGGTTCCTCATGACAACCTCTACTGGACCTGTGCATTTTAAGGTCAGTAGGTCAAAGGTCAAGGTCACCCAGAGGGGACATTGTGTTTCAAAAACACATCTTGTTCATTTTATTCTTGGTCAAAATACATAAGTTCATGCACCTTTTATCAGTTGAAGTTAAGAGACTGAAAATTGTTAAAAGATAAGCTTTTTTTAAGAAAATTGACGTAAATTTAGGTAAAGAAGAAATAAATAAACAAACCAATCTTTACCAAATTCTTGAAATTTTGCACGATGACATGAAAAGAAGTCGGCTACGCGAAAAGGGAAATAAATAAGGCTTTGCTTTCCTTGATTGTGAATTATCTGCCCATGAAATGACCTAAAACAAGCCAAAAAATCAAATTCAAGGGCAGATAACTCAAAAACGAGATTGGTGACTAATCGCTTAAAATGGTTCTGTTATCATATGCTATGATGATGTTTTAAAAAAAACTGTGGAACATTTTTCATTCTGCCTTAATGTCTTTGTGAAAACTGTAGCTTTTTATTAACAATAATGATTGTATATTCTACTATAAATGCCAATAAATGTCAATAACATCTTAATGATAATATTTGTTAATAGAATATCTTGTTTCAGACCTCTGCATGACGTTGGTAACATTTAATGTTACCCCCTAAGACGTTTCCTTGATTAGCATCACTGATGTTGGAAAGTTGGAATTGTCTAATGTACTGTACAATGTCAACAAATGGAGAAATTTCTACTGAAATCATTAATCAACTCTGACAAACAATATTAATAGATTTCTTGTATTAGTTTAGCTTTTGAATAAACGTTTAGAGTGTTTTAAATGCCTTAATTCCGACATTTCGATTTATCTGCGCACCGGAGATAGTCCGCTAACGAATACACACGAGAGAAATTATAAATAAAAACTATTAGCTTCGTCTCAGTAAACAGTATTCGTCAAAAATATCTATTTCCAGTATTTGCACGTAACAATGCAAATTTTATAGCATTCCTGTTTGGAAAAAAGTGTCATTTGGTAGTTTTGTGTTACTGAATGACTAGATGATAAATTAATTTTGTTGAAATACGGTAGGTGGCGTGATTTCAAGTTTAAAGCAAAGAAACGTTGGTATGCTTATAGTCATACATTGCACGTTACTAAATAACAGGCGATTTCAAAGTAACGCATGTGTCACAAAAGAACATATCCATGAAAGCCATTATTCCATTAAACATGACAGACAAACTGACAGAAGCATGCTGAGCAATTTAAGCCCAAACCAAAAACAATTTGTTTTTATTCGAAATTGTCTCAATGTTGAATTCAATTTGTATTAAGAAAAGTGTTGCAAGGCTTTATTTTTAACAAAAAATTAAACACTTTAATCAAGCAACACACCACAACCCGAAAGAAAAGTCCATGTCTAAGAACAAGCAAAAAAATACCACACGTCTGATTGGTTGTTTGTGATCACAGCATGAATAGTAATATAACATCTGATTGGTTGTTTGTGATCACAGCACGAATAGTAACCTAACATCTGATTGGTTGTTTGTGATCACAGCACGAATAGTAACCTAACATCTGATTGGTTGTTTGTGATCACAGCACGAACAGTAACCTAACATCTGATTGGTTGTTTGTGATCACAGCACGAACAGTAACCTAACACCTGATTGGATGTTTGTGATCACAGCACGAAAAGTAACCTAACATCTGATTGGTTGTTTATGATCACAGCACGAATAGTAACCTAACATCTGATTGGTTGTTTGTGGTCACAGCACGAATAGTAACATAACATCTGATTAGATGTTTATGATCACAGCACGAATAGTAACCTAACATCTGATTGGTTGTTTGTGGTCACAGCACGAATAGTAACCTAACATCTGATTGGTTGTTTGAGATCATTGCACGGCCTGGCTGCGTCCAGTCAATAAATAGCTACATTATTAATTTATAATTGAAATACATTATATTTATAAATATCTAACACAAATATAATATAGCTATATTTCACATTATAAAACAGATTCCAATTTCACAAAAGTAAAGTTAAATACTGAATATATTATATCAGTTTAAAGCCCCATTAGCTTTTTAAATTTAGAAATACAGAACAATAGTAAAATATAAAAAATGCATTTTATTTGCTCTGAAACATATTTACACAATGCCTTTCTTTAGCCACTTCTTGTAGAAATGATGTCAGACGCTTTTTCTTGTTTTTTGCAATATCATTGAAAAAAATACTGTGCTATATTTCTATATGTACTTCGTGATTAAAAAAGAAAATTACGGTATGTTTTTATTGCAAGTAAAAGTAAATTTCACTGATAAGATATCTTTCTAGGTAAAATAAGACTTACTTTATTTTTAACATCCAAAATGCTAATGGGGCTTTAAAAGAATAGAAACACATATGCTACAAACTTTAATAAGAATAGGCTATATTCAAGGAAAGTCATATTGTTTAAGATAGTAAACGCTCGCTTGTATGGCGAGGGTAAACAAACTCAATAACACGTCTAGAGGCTTGTACCTATATTCAAATCGATAATCATCATTGTCCGCATGTCGGACGAGAAACTTTAGAACCTATATAACCACTATTTAATTACATTACGGATAAAACACGTGACACCAGAAAACGGTCAAGTCCGGATTCATAATAAGTACTTTATATTCAAAACCGGAAAGCTGTAAGAATTTTTTCAATTGCATTTAGTAGGATTAATTTCAACAAAACACTTTTATTCATCATGCGCATATAAAATAGTAATTTGTTAGTTTACGCAAATTGTTCCTATATCTTAAGTGACAAATGTTTGCGAATCCAGAGCTTTTAACCTCTCTGATTTATAACATGATATAACAAAATAGTGTATCTCGTTAGCAATGTAAATATTGAAGTCTTCAAGAACTCTGCCAGATGTATCGATTCATTTAAATAACTTGAAACATTTCCGGATAGCTCAATTATCCGAAAGTATAGACACTGTTGACTTGATCAATAATCGGTCAAACACTGTTAACATGTTTAGCTTAATCATACCGAGGGTTTAATAATTAATGTTTCTGTAATTTAATAAGTTCTCAATGCGTTACAAATGTAAACAAAGTTTCCGACTTAATCGCGAATTCCTCCGCAGCGATTATCGATAAACAGCGAATGCGCCCGAATGAGAGGAGACGCCATATTATCTGGAATGTTTCAATAAAATGAAATGAGTTGTCATGCAAAATCGACCGGATCAATGAATCTGTCATATTTTGTCTTCGGTTTGTGACTCAAATTGCTACAAAATGCAACCTTCGTAAACATGATGCGCAGATTTGGGCGGGATACAACCAGATTATTTAGATTAACCAGTTTGAAAGTTAGGATAGGCGATTAGTGTCGTACAAAATTGAAAAAAAATAGTTAGGCGATTGAGAAATGAATATATTAGAAATAAAATGCATATCAAAGCTTTTAGGTGTATATCCTAAATAATATCTACCACGAATTTGTATCGTTGCCAAATTTGATACATACATAATTATATTTAAATATTCAAAACTCGCTGGCTGTGACCACATTTCCATTTTGTTATTCAAAATAAATTGTACGCGTCTTTGCTGTATAATTTGACTTAGATAAAATGTTTTTATTCTTACACAATCAATAGGAATTACATTTGAAATTGTTACTGTATATAATGGAATACGGAGTTGGTGTTCAAAAGTAACACTGTAACATATTATGATTTTAATACAAAGAATGATTAAAATATATTTTCTGATATACAGTTAAGAATGAGTCTTGCCAATACGTCCGGTATGTGGTATCTATTGTTATGCTAATGTTTTTCAACCTATTGATTTGAACGGGAATTTTAATCACAACGTCCGTACTACTGTTTTTATATACAATTCAAAAAAAATGCAAATAGTGTTTTATTTTGCATATCTATTTTTATTTAAGATCAAACGGTCCGCAAATCATTGGATTAATAGATTCAAGAAGTACTAGTGATTGTACTTTTTATGTAAATTTTATGCAAATGTGATCCTCCTTTAGAAAAAAATGCACGCTTAAAGCAGCATCTGAGGCTGTATAATAATTAAAGTTTAAAACAGTCATGTATTTATAACATGTTGGAATAATTACATCAGTATGCGTTCGTATTTTACTAAAAAAGAAATTATTTCAAGTTGACATAACGGCAAAATTATACAAATCAAACACAGTTCAATAGCTATCTTTTGTATTAAGGCATTATGGTGTCATGGTAAAAAGTTGTTCATTTGTAAAATAGATACATTTTTTAAAGAAAATATTGAGTATCAAGAATACTTACTGTTAAATATCAATGCATTCAAATAATTATCCGATTAGTTGCTGTATCAAATAAATGATCTACTTCACACGTTATAAAAAATCAACAAGCATTTAAGAAATTATTATATTACTATGGTTTGTGATAGAAATGACTCCAGGAAAGGTACACGGGCGGTATAAAATCTTTAAAGGAAATGGATGATTGATTTATTGGTTCCAAGATCCATACAGGGTAGTCTTAAATATTCCTTGTTTGTTTGCTCACCCCAAGACTCTAATATCAAGTCCTGGAACATTGTCAATACTTTGACAGAAAACGATTTGTTCTACACAAGTAAATACCTTGTTATTGCTGTCCTGGTGTATACAATAAAGATCCGCGTGTGTTTGTAGTAACAAACTTGACACACACTTAGATAAACAATTAACTTTACAGCAATGTGTGTTTGGTTCTTTTTAATGGGTGAACGATTGTCTGGTCCGTAAAATATGGAGATATCTATGCTGTACTATGCTATGAAAATAAGACATGATAAACTGTCTTGATCGCTGTTTCGTATTATTGTTCTTTATGCAACACTTTTGTCAAATAGTGTTTTCGTCCTGTTTATATTTGTGCAAATACTAGTAGTTAGAAATTTAGAAATCTATTAAAAGACAAAATCTTGGCATCTGATATATTTGTTAGGACTCATTTTTATTATTACCATTATTATGTAACATGTCACCATTGCAGTATCCTTGTATTTTGTTTCAGTAAGGGCAGTTGTAACCTAGTTAGACAAATACAAATGACATTGAAGGTATTAACGTTATTTAACTTCATGAACTGTTGTATATGTGTATATAATTATGTATATAATAAAATTGCTGTACATTGCGTTCGTATGTAATGTTATTTGTTAGAATACGGAGGCTTGTAATATTATTTATGTTAATTACTTATTTATATTTTGTATTTCGGTCTTTCTCATAGCTTCTTCCAAAACATCATCGCTCATAGTATTGCATTAAATGTTTTGCTTTTGTATATATTATATATATGTATGAGAATATGTTTATTTGTATATACACAAACATTGTATTTTTGTTGTACATGTTTTGATAATGTGTTGTAAATACGTTGTCCTCATGGGCTAAATGACCTAATGGATTTGAAAAATAAACTTCTACATTTGTATCTATAAAATAGCTAAATCAATATCAACTGCATTTATGAATAAAAAGATAACAATTTAAAAAAAGATAACAATTGAAATATATATACATGTATACGTAAACATGTTCTGTGGTTACCTAAGCCATACTTCTTTTCTCTGTAAATGGCCAATGGTAAAAAGTATGTGCCTATTAGTTTTGAATAAATGGTAAATGATATGATAAAGTTTAGGAATGAAATTCACTATATTAATAGAGTTATATCTATGTGTCTGTTCTGTTCTATGTCATATTTCGTATACTAAGACAGATTAATAGAAATGATAAAAACGATCAATACATCAGAATGGGACCTACAATTTACCTGCGAAGAAGATGCGATGACGGTGTCTGAAATCAGAGAAGTCATCCTTACTAATGAAACCATTTATAGTTTTATAAAAACTAGACCTTAGAGACTGCAATCGACATCGAAATCAGAGCAATGTAAAGACTTTCATACGTCATGCAATATGAGTAATGAAGTATCAAGTGTCAAACTTAATTGTTCGTTTCGTCGATATTTTATAAATCAGCTTGGCTGATAAGTAAATCTTATATATTTATCTACGTGACCAACGCCATGTGTTTGTGCCTAACCAATGGACACTACTTCTGTGCCCAGATTGGATTGATCTGCGGTCACACAGCCTACAATCAACTGTCTGAAGTCATGCATGGTCCTTGTCAACGACGACCGAGACGAACAACATCTCCGAAGACCTTAGAAAATATTGTATTAAACGTAATCAGCGATGGCATCCACCAGTTACTGACAAATTTGTAATAACGGGCACCTCCGAATAAAGACCTCAATGTATATAAAGGTAATTCTTTTAAAAAACGCCATAATTGTCTATTTAGAACAAACTAACCTCCGACTAAAGACTATCTGTCAACAGAGACCAAATTTATCTTTCCCAAGGATGGCTTTTGTTCACAGGTTTGGTTCTGCCTTTCAAATATATTGTCGAAACATACAGAGTTTCTAGGCTTTGAAAATTAAACCATGAATCTTGTGCCTTAAAGTTATTAAGAACAAGATTTAGATAATCAGGCATTGTAACATGTGGTGTTGTTATAAAAAACTTCCAAATTGTGTTCGTTATGCGAGTGAATCGAAAGCAAAGTCGATGCATTTTTCAACACAATGACATACCACGTAAAGGTTATCATAGAATGCCAAGAAAAGACAAGTTTGAATAATCAGACTGGGTGCAGTAAAAACAGTTTTCAAGTTTGATATATCGATCTTTCATCGCTTTTTTATATCAAGATGCCGATAATATTTGTATGGTATTTCTGAAAAATAGACGCAGATTCCTCAGACGTGTAAATAATGAAGTTCAGTGGTATTCAAAGCTCAGAGCTGCTAAAACCTTCTATGATTTAGTTCGGAAATATTTCAACAAAGTTGAATTGATAAACGCGATCGGAGTTATACGCTTCCAGAGTTTGCCGAAATTGTCTGGCGTGGAGTTGAAAAATGTATCAAGCCTCGTTACAAACAAAAGCTGCAAACTTTAGCAACAAATAAAGACATTAATAATTATATACATATTCCGTCTGACTAAGACCTGGTAATCTGCAAGAAATGTTTCATTACTGAAAATCAATTTTCGTTTGTGGTATAAAAGTATAATGGTGTGGGTAGTTTTGTTGAACTGTAATATACTTTAGTTAGTTCATACTGTGCATACAATGGTATACTATCTATGTCTGAAGATAACATTAATATGAAAATTGTGAAGTAGCAAATGTGACTGATTTGCGTGTTTGTTACCACGGCAACAACAGTTATTGTCGCTCGTGTTGTTGTTGTTGTTGTTGTTTGTATGGTGCCATTTCGAGAAATTAGACACAGTTGATAAAATTATTTTAATCTTCGTTTCGATTCTTGAAGCTTGTCGATGAATGTTGATATTATGTTGACTAATAAGATTTCTTTCAACTTTTGAAATAATGACGCCCCGCTTTAAGTCCTATCACGCTCGGTATAATACGTGAGTAGAATAAGACGTTCATTAGATGCAACGTACCGAAAATACAATTTCATTTTGTAACCAGGGTGTTGATAATCCTCGATTCATCATTATAGTAGTGATCTATATTGCCTTCTGACTCGGATAGCTTTATCCAATCCATTTGCTGAATTTATTTCCTCCCTCATTAGTTTTGATTAATGACTTGGAGGTTGCATGGTAGTCTGATGCCATTCGTTTTTATGGGGAAATTTCCGCACAAATGAGTGGAGTTTTTTGTATGGAGGAAAGAAATGCAGGGTTGTATTACTGCAAAAACCTCCATAGAACTTGATATTCATTAGATTACTGTCATGAGGTAACATTATAGAACACTGGTGTAGACAGCAACTAAATATACTCCAGGGAAATGACGGTTTTGTCAGATAATTGACTGATATCTCGGGGAAATGACGGCTTTATCAGGGCAGCTACTTTATTGTAGGGAAATGTTTCTTTCATCAGTGAAGCGGGTACAAATATCAGGGAAATGACGGCAATGTTTGGGAAATGACGATAGTTTCATGGAAATGACAGTTGTAGCTATGTCATTACAATTATCCCGAGGAAATGACTGCATTGTAAGGAAGTTGACGGCTTAATCTGGCCATCTTATCCGAGAATTGACGATTTGATCGAGCCGACAGCGTTGTTACAGATAATCTTAAGGACTTGGGTAGTGGAACGCTTAGTGAACCATATTACGATGATATCAAAGAAAGGTTACGGAGTCCATGAAATACACGAGACACATCAGATAAGCAAGGGAAATAATTTTTTATGACAGAGAAAATCACAAAATATAATCATGTTTATAGCGCTAACTTATTAGTGGTTTGTTATAGCGATTGTTTACTATTTAAATGAGATGGTCAATGTGCAATAAGGGCCGTGGTCGAGTTGTAAGTGTGCTCGATCTGTAATCCAGAGATCCAAGTTGGAATCACTAGCCACTAACCGTGAGATCGAATACTAGCCGGGACCAGTAAAATTACACGTATGAGGAAGGTGTCCAGCTAGCTTACAGAAAATCGATGGTTCTACCGAGGTGCACGTCCTTTGTCTTCCTCGTCTGTTTAACTTAAACGTTGGTGCGACATCAAAGCCCAGTGTAACATATATTAATCATGAGAGATATCATAATTTCTATGCATTATCCACTGAATCAATTACATATTTCATATCCGAGTTTTCCACGTGTAATACATCTTCTGAAAGTTCCATACCTGAATCACGACCTGTTTATTACATTCCGTGTGATACCTCGTACGTTATCGTCCTGTATTCAACGTTTAACTTCATCCTTAGTCTATAAGTTGTCCTAGATCTAATGTCTGTACACTTTAGATGTGGCTCTGTTGCAAGTACTGGCCCCGAGGTTATAAAAATTACTACCGATCTTCTAGATCAAATCTCAATTCCATTCTCAAAGTACATGTAGCATGGTTGAAAAGATACAGCTGATTAATATTTTAATACATGTTCAGATTAATCATGATTTTACATTTGTGTTTCTGCTGCAGTTATATCATTTTTTTCTGGTCATAATTAGCTTGGACATATTAAAGTTAAGCTCGCAGACCGATGATAAGTTTTATAACCTCGGGGTATAATCTGGCTGACGGGAGACAACAGACAAGAATGTTGTAGAATATGAATGGAAATGTCCCTTCTGTAATGATGTCGAAGATGAATGCTATGTTTTTTCTTGCGTAATTTGTACCACGATAAATGTTCTGCAGTCTATTTTATTTGATAAGGCTGCAAAAGTCTGAGATATATTTGTAAGACTGCCAAACTAAGATAAACTGATGGTATTATACATCCATCTAGCTTGATACATTTATGTGCAAAACTTGATTTTATAGTTTAACACGAGAATTTCTTACGTTCATAAATAAATATCGCATTATAGTATTGCTATTTATTTAATACTTAGAATGTTGCTCAATCTATTTTCCATCTGAGCGAAGATAATGGAAATTTTGCTGAAATTGCTTTAAATCATTCCTATTTTCTTTTGTTTTTTAACATATTATTTTCTAATTCTAGTTTAATGCATTTGCATAATTTTTTCTTACGTTAGTATTATTACTTGATTCGTAGATTTGTCTACAATCATGTAATGTGCATGTGTCTATTTTTTTATTTTTTTTTAATGGGTGTAGTTTTTCGATGATATTTCAGTTATATATGGTGGCCGGCTCACCTAACAAGTTGGACTGGACTGTTTTCTTACCAGCAATAATCTATCCTTGCACATGGAGGCTATTCTATTAATTTATACATACCGAGTAAATTATGCATGGCAACCGGTATATCATAATTATTATTAAGTTACGTGAGAGCAAACATGACTGGTTTTGGCGTTGTGGTGACTCGGTGTGGGATCGCCGTATAAACCTGGTAAACATAAATATTACGCAGACGTTATAATTCACTTTCCTCTACTGTACAATGATATGGCTATATTACTGACATACAAGATTTTATCTCTTCTGACCAAAAAAGTAAATATCCAGCACAATTATGATCCTTTGTTTATTTACTTATCAAATCCGCTTTCATGTGTTCAGACGATAATTACGCGCTAGACGGGTCACGTGACAAATGTTTGTCAAATTCGTTCGTCTGCGCAATTAAACAGTATCTTACGACTTCAAGCTTCTATATAAAGGGTCGCTAAATGAATGGAAAATATAATTAGTACCTTTAGTCACACAACCCTATATAAACTGTGCACATCTCTTTTACTTATCAGATATACGACCATTGTACGGAATTATGGCAGACACAAATGGTAAGTACCTTGACTTTTTTTTTTACTTTTGATCCGTTTATTTAATAAAAATAAGTAGTAATCACCTCATTTTCAATTACAGAGATTTACAAAAACATGAGCAAATTAATGTGGTATGGTATTTATCTAAAATGACATGTATTATGCGTTATAAGTCGGTACGTAGATATACAAATATATTTAAATATTTCTCGTTGTTGAAAACAATAGTGTTTCGATATGTATTCATCATCTGTCCAACTTATGATAAGATTATAGTTTATATTAACGAGTATCATAAAATAATGCTAAAAATAATAAAATAATAACTGAGTGTTGACCTTATGTTTGAAAGGCACGTTTTTATATGATAGGATTGTTGTAAGCTATACTTTGTCATCTTACTTTTTTCAGTACCTCCCGTGTGTACTCGTTGTAATAAATACATCTATGATGGAACTATCATACAAGTTAAAGGTGAACAATTGCATACCAACTGTGTACAGTGTGTAGTATGTACAACCACAATTACCGGAACATGCCATTTGAAAGACAATGATTTCTATTGCCGTACGGACTTCATAAGGTAAAAACATAGATTTATATTATTTATTTGATCTTTGAATATCAGTATATTAGCTCGTGACGAAAATGTGACCTTCACGTGGCTATTGGATCATGTTGTATAATGATAATATTTGATCGGAAGATTTCATGAAATAACTATTTAAAGCCTTGCAGATTATAAGAACTACTACATGTAGTATGTGGCTTCCTATGTGGAATAGTTAGGGTCTCTGACTAGAAATCACTAGCCCCACAGCACTGTGAGTTCGAATCGCACCCGACGTACCGGAAGAAGGCCTCATGTCCGGTTATCTTTCGGAAGCTCGATGGTTCTAACAGGCTGTACGCCTAGCCCCCCCCCCCCCACAGTCAAAGCTTGAGAAGTCGCCAAATGTCATCAGCTGTTTGGGCGATGTTGAAAGAGTCTTTCACATTGATAATGGTTTATATTTTAGACTACATGGATCAAAATGTACAGGCTGCCAAGAGATTATCTCACCATCAGAAGGCGTGCATGACATAAATGGAGGACTGTATCACGCAGCATGTTTCTCGTGCAGTACGTGTGCTCGACAACTTTGTACTGGCGACTTTGTCTACCTAAAGGATGACGGGAAACTTCTTTGCTCGCTTGATTATCAGCTGAGTACAACAACAGGTAATAAACGTGTGAATATCAGTGTTGTACCTTGTTAGCAAATCTCCAATATACGTCAGTCACGTACGTTATTGATAATTTACTTTTGACCTGTGTCAAGGACCTATACACATGTAATATATAAGTCCTTGCCCATACACAACGGATATCTAGCATTTTAAAAAAAGTTTGATTCACTAAATATGAAATTGTGTTTATAATTACATGATGGTTTGTACTTAGCACGTATGTCCATATGTGATGCGAACTTGGTTGTGGAACTAAAACATTAAAGGAAATAGTTAAGGGATTGTCATTTTGATAGACTCTCTGGTATTTTTACTTCATTGTTTTTGTCATCTTATATTTATGTATTTGCTGTAAAACATGTATTTGTTTTGATGCAATAAAATATTTGTAGTTGTAGTTGTAGTTTAGCCTTTTTAGGAAGCTGAACCATAGGCCATCAAACCATTTTATTCGTTTTTTATCCATATAATTAAAATAATTATTGTTGTGTAATGTTAACACGAAGTAGTATACAAATACCATATAGCAATTACCTATCTACTAATAGGGACACCCGGTATATAGAGACACTATTAGCTTTTTGAATTTAACAAATACATAAAATGGTAGTAAAATACAAGAAATATATTTCATTTGCTCTAAAACAATATTTACATAATGACTTTCTTTAGCCACATCTCATAAAAATGTTGTCAGATGCTCTTCCATATTTTTTACAACATCATTTAAAAAATACTGTGCTACATTTCAATATAATTATTTCAATAAGAAGATTTCGGAATGTTTTTATTGCAAGTTCAAGTCAGTTTCACTGATAAGATAGTTATCTTTATATAGGTAAAATATGACCTACTTTAATACCCAAAAGGCTAATGGGACTTTAAAGATTTTAACAATTTAAAAGTTTTTTATCTCTCCATTTCTTTATCGTTTTTTCCCCTTTTATTATGCCATTTTTTTTTTGTTTCTATGGGCATGGTAAATAAAATAAATTATCAGTACATCGGGGACAGAATGTATCAATGTTGTCAATTTATGCGGCATTTTCGATAACTTGTTAATCAGAAATCAATAGATCGATAAAAATGTGTTAATATTTGATCCCTAAAGGGGCTAACTAGCTCGCTAGACATTCTGATTAGGGTAATTACCAGCAAACAAACGGATAGCTTCGACTTTAATCGTTGTTACTACGTCTCGCACGTTTATTGTGTTCTAATCTGCATGTCCTGATAAAGTGATTAAATTATTATCTCGATTTACACTTGAAATGTCAGAAACTTAAAATGATATGTCGAGTTCTTTTGAAGTACATTTAATACATACTCCGGCTTGGATTAACAGATAATGTCATTAATGAAAAATATTCTTCGCTTAAGGCTAAGCGATGCTCCCTGTCTATATAATACCCGCTTGAACCATTTCTCTTAAACCTGCCGATTATCATTACATGTTCCATCAAATATTTTTGTGATTGCTACGAATTTCCTTCGCTTGTTCAAAATAATTATACCTTGTGAAGGGCGATCAAAGCATTTAAACCCGTAGACTATCTAAATATGTATGTTCTTGAATGCTTTATCATAAACCGATATTGAGGTTTTTATTTCATCATCGCTTTTAGAACAAATATGTTGTTAACCTGTATCATAAGATAAGTTTCATTTTGAGTCGGCATGACAACAACAGAATAACATGTGCTCTGTAGAGCTTTTAAACCGAGTATGAATCATATAAACCTTCTTGTTCTCTCTTTAATCGCAACCACTTAGTTCTAAGACTGCATGATTCTTAATTCTTTTGCAGAAAACTCGCAGCCAGAAACAGACAGTGAGTCGGATGAGTCAGGATCAGACGATACTGATGTCCGCCACCGGATGACGGTAAATGATGCCCAGCTGCGCATGCTCAGTGAGGCATACAGTGAAAACAACCGTCCTTCAAAAAGACTTCGCAAACAACTCAGCAAAGATTCGAACCTCAGTGACAGAACAATCCAAGTGTGGTTTCATAACAGAAGAGCGAAAGACAAAAGTCTGATAAGGAAGTCGTGTTTTTCTGATCGGAAACAAAGATTCACCATAGACCACCGTCCAGCAAACGCACCCGGAGAACAACAAAGGAGTCGTAACAAGACTGGACCACAGAGAGGTCACAATCCGAGTACTGGTGTAAATACATCATTCCGGAATGAGACAACAGTGTTTAACCAAGACCCATTGTCGACGAACTTCCAGCTATATTGCCCTCTTGATTACTTAGTTCCAAACGAAATGCCGCCAAATGTTGACCTGTCGTCTGCGGATATTTGCAATGGAGAAGTAATTCCAGGGAAACACAACGCAGCAAATTATCACATGCGACAGACGATTCCAGAATGTTTGAGCCAATGGCTGTCTGTCTAAGTGTGATTGTGTGCTGTATCACTCAAAATTGATGTTTCTATAATTAAAGTAATGCAAGTCAAATCATGTATACCAGCAAATAGCAAAGAGGAGCTTCTGGATTGGAGTATATCTAGCAAATCTCATTTAAAAAAACACACACAATTCTGTATTTTATTCTACTCTAGAATTTGGAAAAAATACGGTTAAGTATAATACAAAGGACTTTGTGCGATCAAATTCATACTGTATTGTGTGGGGTAATGCTTATAAATGTCAAATTAACGAAGCATGTTAACTTATAATTATGTTTTTTTAGTTTATTTGAAATCAGTTTCCATACAATGAATTATCAACATTGGCAATGTTGTATATAGTGTATTCAGGTACAGGGAGGTGCACAATGCGTTCTGTGTGTCACTATTAGAATGTTAGCTCAAATTATGTATGAAAACCAGTCTGTCAATATTAATTGCTGATTTAGTAAACATTTTTGTCATTGATGTTGTTAAATATATATTTATGAAATGTGCGTTTATGTTTTAAAAATGACCCAATAAATATTTTTATCATATATACGTTTTATTGTATATTCCGTACCAACCAATGTTTTCAATACCGGATACATACCATGTCCGCGTCAGATATTATTTGTATATAGCAAAGACCTTTCCTATACATATACTATAGTCTTTGTATATACAATGTACATATAGATACATATACTGTGTAGATATACATTTTAAACACACATAACTATGTTTAATACATTTATACAGTATGATTTATGTCTTTCAGACATATGAAAGACTTTTCTCTACAGGTAACAATACCAACAAAACTACTTCAATATCCACATATCGCTGTACATATATAAACAACTTTTAAAAAAGAATGTATAATAAATACTCAGTTTGTCGCCAATATTCTCTTATATTATTCAAGTCAAGTCAAGTAAATTTTATTTTACAGAGTCAGTTAACAAACATATATAACACAAGCTCTAAACCCGACTACATACATGTGTTATATAACAATTACATCAAAGATCACAGATAAACAAATTTACTCATCACACTCAGTGTGACTTATATTATGCTCAGCGCATGTTAATTATACGTAGCGCATTAGGTACAATACTCATAATAATAATATTCAGAGACAAAGATTAAAAGTGATATATATGGATAACATTAAAAGCAAACAATTGCAATGTCAATCCCGAGAGTAGATGATGATCATCCTAAATAGTTTCTGAAGAGGACATGTTAAGAAACTGGATGGAAACGTTGAGCAAAAGCTGACAGTCATTGAAACATACTTAGAATGCGTATCACCTCGTATCAGATTATACTATTAATAATATCAGTGATATTTTTTTCATGTCAGAGTATGAACTAATTAAGATACATAATATTCGATATCATTGGATGTGCGTAATTTAATATTAATTAATACTATTATAAAGACTACACACCTGTATATGCTACTTACGAAATTTGATATTCAAGAAGAAAATTCTAATCAAAACCAAAGAAAGCCAATAAACAAACCAGGGATGCTATCCCTGAACAAACGCGTACAATATTGGATATATTAACAAAAACATTCATAAATATTCTAAAAACACCAAATAATTACATGCTATATGCTGATCAATGCACCTGAGCATGAAACTACATTTTAGAATATTTGTTTAAACAATGCATAGATCTATGTCACTAAAGTATCAAGATCATACATGAAAGTGAACCTAAATTAGTCACAGAACAGGTGAACGTGAAACGTTTCGAATCATAGACCGGATTTTACAATTGACGGTTTTGGTTACGGATCTGACTTTTACACTTACCTCCATTTCCGGTTAGAAAATTCCTTCGAAATCCTTAACTTCGGTAAATAATTTAGCATTATGTAGGCTGTCGTGATTATCAAGTGATTAAATTTTATTTAGTTTATCAAAAATTGAATCTGTCAATGACATCTTTGGACAGATTACCCCAAACGACGTCAGATCTGATTGTTTGTGTACCCCACCCACCTCAATTTGCATGGTATCGAATGTAAACAATTTTAGAAACTAGCGTATTTGTCTACTACTCGATTATAATTCGACTGGTTTATCCTGTATCTATAAAAACTTCGATACATATTGATAACTTATGTGATTCGTGAACATTTATACGATAAAAGGAAAGATGGACATTTACACATAAACACGAACATTGTAATGGACAGTAAAATGAAGGGGAAACGAGCATTGCGAATAAAAATTATCAGCATGGGAAATGCTGAAGTTGGAAAGGTAAGAAATTACTTTGTTTCATGTTGTCTGAACATAAGAGCTTCGTCCATTTGTACAATCATGATTTGTTTAAATAAAGATCCATTCTTTACTTCTAATTATTTACAAGGACTTATATACATACATGGATTCGCAACTGCTAAAAATAGATCAAACAATATCGTTCGGCGATCCCACAATGCATTGCTATATACTCGGCAATGTCCGACAGCTGTATTTGGGTGTTTACGAATTTGATTATACTAATAAAACTCTGGCAATTGGGCACGGGAAATTGGTAAAGGATGCAAAAAATTCCTTAAAGATATTGAGATACAATTATAATCCACAAAGTCTAAGTATAAGCGTCGAAAAAGGCGTCAGTCGAACATTTTAAATTCCAAGATGGCGGACATCTATTATAATCCTTTCGTCTCCGAGATTAAACATTCGGAATACCACGGATATTTTCGCTGTTATTATCATTCGGATATCACGGATTTTTTTGTATTTTCGCTTTTGTAAACAATAGCTTGTATTCCCGTTGATTCACGTCTTATTATCGCGGGATTTGATTACTTTAAACTGTTAATACGGAAGTTGCGAATCCATGTATGTATATAAGTCCTTGTTATTTATAAACAGTTACAGTAAAACCTTGATTATTCGACGACCGATTGTCCGAATACCCGGTATTATCTGAATACGATCTACGGTCCCGATTACGTTTCTACATATTTCAAGTACAACAAACCCTGGTTGAGAATGAACTAACGTGTAACAAACAATGTGTAATGTTCATTAATTCATACACGAAGCGTGTCAACAGTTTAATTTTTGTAAAGTTGACCAAATTGTTTGTTACGATTTTATACTAATCACCACAAATATTTTACTGATCTCAATATGTGTACCTGATGATCTGTTTGAAATTATTTACATTTCATAATTTATTTTTATTATCACTCACGTAACAGCATGTTTGCATGTATACAAGAGTTAACTCCCTTGTAATACAGTCTTTGAATGGGTTTTTTGTGGCAGATTGCCTGTCAATATACTGTTTGAAGAAAACTGTCAAAAATAGGTTGTCCGAATAAGGACTTAAAGAAGGAAAAATTCCTTCTGGGCAGTCGGGCAACCAACTAATTCGAAGACTGCAATATACAGACAGTATCAAATCTATTGTTTTCCAACCAGCACATTTGAATAATTGGGGCTTTACTGTACATAGTATAAAATAGTTCTTGGTACTACCAGTAACCCGTACCACTAAAGTGGTCTGTTTAAATAATCACTGTTGTATTAATCATCGAGCGGTATGAGAATCATTTGTTTATTTAAAGTACATTTATGTACTTCAAAATATTTTTTGTGCATACTTTGTTGTTTTGTCTTCAGATTTTTATTGTTCTGTTTACTAAATACCAAAAAGCTGCAAAAATTACAAGAATTTATGGAGCAACCACTATAAATAGTCAATCTCTCTGTAAAGGCTTATCTAGGTGAAGTTTGTTATTTACCATGAATTCAAAGTGAAAGTAGTCAAAATCATGTATGTATTTCCATGCAAGTTGGTTCGAAAAAAGGTCAATTTTAAGCTACACCTGTTTACATGGTTTCCTAGTGTGTTGATCAATGGGGTGATAGTTAGTCAAGTGGTGACGCGCTGGACTACTAAACAAAAGATCATGGGTTCAAAACTTGGCTCAACCTTTCAAATTCTCAGGGATGCTGTTTCAGTGTCCCCATCCCAACTACAGAGCCATACATTGTGTCTAGCAATCACAGGATAAAGGGTGAGGCGTGTTTTAGTACTTCACACTGGGCACAATAAAAACAGGAAAAAATACTCAGAAAGAGTCTAGGATATAAAATCTTTGGTTATCCTCTGTCTTATCTATCCTCTCTGTTGCGGCTCTGAAATGACCATATGTAGCTGTTGAATAGGTCATTAAACAACAGATAAATAAACAAAGTGTTGATTTGAAAACGAAGACATGTTGTGTATTAAAGATAAATATCATTGTGAAAACTAGTGAAAAATATCATTTACTAGGAATTTCAGGGCTCTCCTTTGACTCTTGAAATGGCATTTTGACTCTTGAAATTTGAAAAATAAGTTTTTTGACTCTTGAGAATTGGAACCAAAGGGTCAAATTTACTATTACTTTAGTAGAAAACTATGTTGACTCTTTACATTTCTATCGGCTAAGGGTCATTTTGACCCCCAACTTTTGAATTCTATGGAGCGCCCTGAATTTCTGTTTGATTATGCTATATTGTATTATGTTTCATATTATATGATACGACTATAAACAGCAAGTAAATATTTTGTATATTTTCCTATCAAAATCTCTATTTCAGAGTTGTATTATTAAGCGATACTGTGAGAAGCGATTTGTTCATAAATACTTAGCAACTATTGGTATTGATTATGGTGTCTCAAAGTAAGTATGTTAAATTTTGTGGAATATGTAGCTAACTTAATGTCACTTTTTTCAGTCTAAAGAGCAGTGAACTAAACCCACCTTATCAATTAACATGTTTAGCGTGTTTGTTTCATGCTAACCAAATTGTTAGATAATTTCTATATGATACTTATGGTTGTTACCAGCTATATTACAGCATACACATCTCTTCAGCTTTTTTTTGCCTGATCGGTATCAGACAAAATGGGGGAAATTTGCAGCGTTTTGACCTGAATGTGAAATTTTAAAAGATGAAGACATTTATATTATCAACTGCTCTTCTTTGGTTTTTATTTCAGCACTGAATGTTACATTAGATTTAATAATTGTTTTCAAATAAGCACAAACAAAGAAGGAAGGAAAGAAATCACTGCTCTGTTATTTATTACCATATGTGTCAGTCATTTTGAATATCACTCATAGTTTACAGGGTTTTACAGGACGCGTTTTACTGTGTCAAATACACCAAGGACCCCTAAAAGGTCCAAATCAAGTCCTGTGGGACGCAGACTTTCAAAAAGATATATTCTCAATATTAAAGTAAGGGATATTATGGTTTTAGACTTATCAAGCTGTTTTCCTTGTTCATATATCTACACTGAAAAAATAAACAGATCTTCGATATTTTTTTGGTAAAAATGAAGCACATAAATTCTTGCAAGAATTAAATACATGTTATATAAAACCATCAAAGTACTGAAAGTATTGTCGGACTTGATTTTTACCATACGAGGCAAAAGAGAGAAATGTGTACCCACATCGTTCAAGTCCATACAAATATTTTTAACATTTAAACTTATGGACCGACTTTTCATTCATATTGTCCCTTTGCTAAAATTTTAAAATGAAAAAAGCCTGATATTGGAAAGTTTAATGATTAGCACATTAATTGAAGACAATTTAATTGCATTAAAACTCTTTATTTTACACAATCTAGTGACCAACACTTCAGTAACTGTAAATACAAACATTGATTCTTCTGGTTTTAACTCAACAGAACATCGTTGCTTTGAACACAATCAGGGTCACTCAAATCAAAAAGGTCCTGGCACGGTAGAGTAAGACCTATACGACCTATAGTTAACCTGATGTTGAAATTTAGACGTGATAATGTAATTCTAAATAATCTGGCGTAAGAGGAACTCTTAAAATGTAATTTTCAAAAGTACGTATCCGGTAATTTACGTTCGTATTTAGCGACTCAAATTGTTATTCGTAAGCCGCCTTCGAAGTTTACCTGACATGAACAGAACTCATTCAATAAATCAAACTCCCCAGCAGTTACGCTTTGCTACTAACCACAGCGGGGAGTGAGTCTATAAATAGCGATTCCGTCATCAAACTTACACAAGTTGGTGTGAATATCACGGAAATACAATTAGATGAGAATTCGCTTTGTAATATTAAGAAATGTTAGAAAGGCACATAACACATACATAGATGGTAGATTGTTGCAAATGCATGAATACGTCCATAGAGATGTTTCTGAACTACATGTATCAAACGAAGTAGAACTACTTTTACGGCAAGATATTTTATTGGACAGTGGATACGCGGTTTTAATTCTAAGCATTTGAATATCTCATGTATTTACCGACAAGCACTTATCTAGATACATGACTCTTTCCATGTAGTTACAATAAAATGATTTGAAATATATTTAGATCTGACACACTTAATTGGGGAAAGATTCCAGATACTTCTATATAATCACACCATTTAGTTGCGAACTATTTCCTTTTTTCAGCATTATTTTAACCAAGCTGTTATGGAGCCCAGCGACAAAATTTTGGTCACTGATTACAAAGGACTTGATTTTTATCAAATAGCACAAAAAGACATAGGGGACTCACTAAAACAACAATCTGAGTCCCAAGGACACAAGACTTTAAACTCAGTGTTAAACCTGAGTTTATTTATGAAAAACTGTTTTCCTACTTATTGTTGGGCCATGATCTGGATTATAATTTCTGTTTTATCTTTCAGAGTTACAATAAAAGATAGAGAAGTAAAAGTGAATATATTTGACATGGCTGGACATCCGATATTTTATGAGGTAAGAAATCAAGTGTGAATGAAACTTGTATGTAAACATCTTGCGACACAGTCATGCTTGTGAACAAGGATTCCCAGAGATTCCTTCATTCTGCACATGTAATATTATTACCCCACACATTAATTATATGTTAATGCATTATTTTTTGCTGTTTTACAAAAAAATTGGATAATTACTAGGATTTATATTTTGAGTCAACTGTTGACTGCTTCAATATTTTGTGTTTCTGTAATGAATGTTTTGTAACAATCAGTACATTTCGGGTCAAGCAGAACATAATGATTAACCCAACAATTCGTGGTCGATTGCCAGGCACTGCTGGTCATATCCTTCTATTAAAATCAGACGACAGGACAGGAAAACTGGTTAAGTGAACCAGTCGCAGTATATAACTTTGTATAATGCTTACAGATTGTAGAAATACACATTTGTAGCTCACCTAATTCATCACACAATAACTGACAATAACTTCTAGAGTTATGGGCCCTTGACTTAGAAAATCTGCTATATTTAGCTTGTTTACACTCTAGCACCTTCATTTATTCACCAATCCTATTCATATTTTCAGTAAATGTGTATAACCAAAATATCTTGGACAAGATTGATTATGGGCGGAATCGGACCGGAACATCAAGAGTTATGGGCCCTTGACTTTGAAAATTTGCTTTATTTTAGCTTGTTTACACTCTAGCGCCTTCATTTATTCACCGATCCTAGTCATATTTACAATGAATGTGTATGACCTTACAGTCTTGGACAAGTTCAGTTATGGGTGGAATCGGACCACAACTTCAAGAGTTTTGGGCCCTTGGATTAGAAAATTTGCTGCATTTTAGCTTGTTTAACAGTATTATACCTTCATGGTTGGTTTTGATCTCAAAATCTACGTAAAAATGGGTTATACGAGATGGAAACTATTATACCTGGCAGGTAATTAATTATAGTGCCTTTGTTCTCAGGTGAGCTTTCAAGGGCCATCTTGGCCCTCTTGTTCATATAGTACAATGTAATATGATAAAAAAAGTTCTTGAGTTTTTTTCTTTTTGTTTAACATAGGTAAGAAATGAGTTCTACAAAGATACACAAGGTGCTGTTATTGTGTATGATGTCTGTGATAGATCCAGTTTTGAAGCATTAGATCATTGGTTGTTAGAGATGCAGAGTGAAATGGGTAACCAAACAGAGCATGATAATGTCGTTGTCTGTGTCTGTGCTAACAAGGTAAGATCTACTACAATAATTTACTATACTACAGTGTCATCTTTCAGGTACACTAAACTTTGTCTTAGTGGCCACCTCCGAATAAATGCCACCCTGTATTTGAAGGCCATTCTTTAAAAAACGTCATTGATTATTCAGAACTAATTGACCTACAAATTTAATAAAGGTCACCTTTTAATAAGGGTGACATTATGTTTTACCTGTGGATGACTTTGTTCACAGGTACATGTGGTCAGTAAGGTGTTCTCCTATTAAACTGAATATTAAATCAGACTTGGCTTTTTCATCTTCATCATACAGAATTCACTCTCATTTTTATGGTAAAAAGTGTAATTACAGTTAAAAAGCATAAAATATTTACCCTAAAAGTTTTTGTGTTGGACTGTATTCATAAAACTTGAATGCCATGTTATAAAATATTTAATGAACGACTCATATTATAAATGTCTTGTCCAGAACCTATGCATACATAAAAAGGACCAGACATTTATAATATGGGTTGTTGATTAAATATTTTATAATATGGGTTGTTCTTTTTAGCTCACCTGGCACAGAGTGCCAAGGTGAGCTTTTAGGATCGAGCTATGTCCGTCGTCGTCCATCGTCCGTCGTCAACAATTTCTTTATACAGCATCTCCTCCTAAACCACTGGGTCAATTTCAACAAAACTTCACAGGTGTGTTCCTTGCTTGAAGCTCTACCAAAGTTGTTCAAAGAATTCCATTCCATGAAGAACTCCGGAAGAATCTATTAAAAAATCTTCAAAAGCCTTCTTCTCAAAAACCAGAGGACCTAGGGCTTTGATATTTGGTGTGTAGCATTGCCTAGTGGGTCTCTACCAAGATGGTTCAAATAATTGCCCTAGGGTCAAAATTGGCCCCGCCCAGGAGATCACTTGACTTTATATAGACTTATATAGGGAAATTTTAAAAATCTTCTTCTCTGAAATCACTAGACCTAGAGCTTAGATATTTGATATACATGTAGCATTGTCTAGTGTACCTATGCCAATTTTGTTCAGATTATTGCCCTAGGGTCAAAATTGGCCCCGATCCGGGGCTCACTTGATTTATATAGACTTATATAGGAAAATTCAAAAAATCTTCTTGTCCAAAACTACAAGGCCTAGAGCTTCAATATTTTGTATGTAGCATCGTCTAGTGGACCATAACCAAGCTTGTTCAAATCATGGCCCCAGGGTCAAAATTAGCCCAACCCCAGGGTTTACTCTAGTTTATATAGGAACCAAAAATCTTCTTCTCTGAAACCACTAGGCCTAGACCTTAGATATTTAGTATGTAGCATTGTCTAGTGAACATCTACCAAATTTGTTCTAATTATTGCCCTAGGGTCAAAATTGGCCCAGCCCCAGGGGTCACTAGATTTATATAGACTTATATAGGAAATTTAAAAAAGTCTTCTTCTCTGAAACCAGAGGATCTAGAGCTTTGATATTTAGTGTGTAGCATTGCCTAGTGGACCTCAACCAAGCTTGTTCAAATTATGGCCCTAGGGTCAAAATTGGCCCCATCCCAGGGTATACTCTATTTTATATAGGAAAATCACAAAAATCTTCTTCTCTGAAACCACTAGGCCTAGAGCTTAGATATTTGGACAATGTAGCATTGTCTAGCAGACCTCTATTAAGTTAGTTCTAATTATGGTTGGGGTGTCAGAATCGGCACTGCCCTTGGGTCACTAGATTGGCCCAGCCCCTGGGGTCAGTTGATTTCAACACCTACTTAAGAGTTTTGGTAGATAATTCTTCACAATGTCAAATAACCTTTCCTTGATCAAATTATCCCTTAGTGTTACAATGCTCAGGTGACCAATATAAGGCCATCATGGCCCTCTTGTTTGTATATAGTACAGTACAACCTCTCTAGAGCAGATCTCTTGAGTAACAACCTCCCATTGCAATATTTAACTATTAATTTCACCTCTCTAAAGCAACAACCTCTCAACAGCAACAACATGATTTTGCTACCACGAATGATGTTTCTTTGGAATGGTTGCACTGTATGCTACTATGAAACATTTCCCTGGTGTATATTATAGTACAATGTAACATGTACATGTATATTATAGTACATGTATATGTATATTATAGTATATGTATATTATAGTATATGTATATGTATATTATAGTACAATGTAACATGTACATGTATATTATAGTACATGTATATTATAGTACATGTATATGTATATTATAGTACATGTATATGTATATTATAGTACAATGTAACATGTACATGTATATTATAGTACATGTATATTATAGTACATGTATATTATAGTACATGTATATGTATATTATAGTACAATGTAACATGTACATGTATATTATAGTACATGTATATTATAGTACATGTATATTATAGTACATGTATATGTATATTATAGTACATGTATATGTATATTATAGTACATGTATATTATAGTACATGTATATGTATATTATAGTACATGTATATGTATATTATAATATATGTATATTATAGTACATGTATATGTATATTATAGTACATGTATATGTATATTATAGTACATGTATATGTATATTATAGTACATGTATATGTATATTATAGTACATGTATATGTATATTATAGTACATGTATATATGTATATTATAGTACATGTATATGTATATTATAGTACATGTATATATGTATATTATAGTACATGTATATTATAGTACATGTATATTATAGTACATGTATATTATAGTACATGTATATTATAGTACATGTATATTATAGTACATGTATATGTATATTATAGTACATGTATATGTATATTATAGTACATGTATATGTATATTATAGTACATGTATATTATAGTACATGTATATGTATATTATAGTACATGTATATGTATATTATAGTACATGTATATGTATATTATAGTACATGTATATTATAGTACATGTATATGTATATTATAGTACATGTATATTATTGTATATGTATATTATAGTACATGTATATGTATATTATAATACATGTATATATGTATATCATAGTTCATGTATATGTATATTATAGTACATGTATATGTATATTATAGTACATGTATATGTATATTATAGTACATGTATATTATAGTACATGTATATTATAGTACATGTATATGTATATTATAGTACATGTATATGTATATTATAGTACATGTATATTATAGTACATGTATATGTATATTATAGTACATGTATATTATTGTATATGTATATTATAGTACATGTATATGTATATTATAATACATGTATATATGTATATCATAGTTCATGTATATGTATATTATAGTACATGTATATGTATATTATAGTACATGTATATGTATATTATAGTATATGTATATTATAATACATGTATATATGTATATCATAGTTCATGTATATGTATATTATAGTACATGTATATGTATATTATAGTACATGTATATGTATATTATAGTACATGTATATGTATATTATAGTACATGTATATGTATATTATAGTACATGTATATGTATATTATAGTACATGTATATGTATATTATAGTATATGTATATTATAGTACATGTATATGTATATTATAGTACATGTATATGTATATTATAGTACATGTATATGTATATTATAGTACATGTACATGTATATTATAGTATATGTATATTATAGTACATGTATATGTATATTATAGTACATGTATATGTATATTATAGTACATGTATATGTATATTATAGTACATGTATATTATAGTACATGTATATGTATATTATAGTACATGTACGAGGGGTGTTCCAAAATTATTGTTACTTGCGCAATATCTCGTGGAAATAGTGCTTAATGAGCTTAAAACTACCTCGTGGCGATAGCGTGATATCTGAAGCGTGGGATAGGTAAATATCTCGCTCACAATTACACTGACCTTGGTGCTGTGTACATTATTTTGTAGCGCGCTCGTTACACTCTATACAAATATGGTTGGCAAGAGAGCTGACAATGTAATTGAAATTAGGGCCTATATCAAAGGTAGGTCTCTACTTGGCTTAAAGCCGGTGGATATTCATCGTGAGGTGTGTGATATCTATGGGAAGGGTCAAATGTCATATATGACTATTTGTAGGTGGGTTGCTCGATTTAAGTCGGGACACCAGCAGCTTAAAGATGCTGCTCACACAGGTCGCCCTGCAACAACAACAACGAAGCATAACATTGAACGAATTCGGCAAATCCTTGAAAAAGATGCAAGGTACACTGTCCGGCAGTTAGCTAAAATGACAGGCTTATCTTTAGCACGTATTCATTGTATTTTAAAGAAACATCTTAAGCTGGGCAAGATCAATGCCAGATGGATACCCCATTTACTAACTGACGACCAAAAGAGGTCCCGGGTTGACAATGCCAAATCCTTATTGAAGAAATACCCAAAATACAGCAAAAAGGCGTTTGATAATGTGGTCACAGGTGATGAAACATGGGTGTATTTTTTCGAACCCAAACGAAAATGCAGTAATCGAATCTGGGCAATCAAAAACGCCAGGCACCCTAGCATTGCAAAAAGAATACGCACCATGAGGAAGGTTTTGTATGTCATATTCTTTGATAACAAGGGTCCAATCATTCAAATCCCTGTTCCAAAAGGCAAAACGGTCACAGCGAAGTATTATAGAGACGTTGTACTTCGAAAACTTAAGAAAGTCTACAAACGCCGCCGTCCACGGACAGGTTTGAAGTACCTCAGACTCTTACATGATAATGCGCCAGCACACAAGGCGCGCTTTGTAACGGAGTTTTTGAAGGCAGAAAAGGTCACTGTCCTCCCCCACCCTGCATATTCACCGGACTTGGCCCCCTGTGACTTTTTCTTGTTCCCAAAACTAAAATTTCACCTGTCTGGAAAAAAATATAAATCAAGAAATGCCCTTGGCTCTGCCATTTACCAGTATCTTATTAGTATACCAATTCAAGAGTACGAAAACTGTTTCCAAAAGTGGATCGATCGGTTGAAACGATGCATAGATGCAGAGGGGGAGTACTTCGAGGGACAGGGCAAAGTAAAATGATCAGAATTACTTCTATCAAAGAGAAATCACCAAAGTAACAATAATTTTGGAACACCCCTCGTATATGTATATTATAGTACATGTATATGTATATTATAGTACATGTATATGTATATTATAGTACATGTATATGTATATTATAGTATATGTATATTATAGTACATGTATATTATAGTACATGTATATGAAGATAAATACACCCGAACACACATTATCATCCTGACTGTAACTTCAGGATTTATTTAAGCCTTTGTCTGTTTATTCATGTATAAAATTGTACTTATGAAATTGTTATTATTACTGTATTGAAAAGTTGTATGCATGTTTACTATATCAGTGTGATAGAAGACGGACTGTTGATGAGAGTGAAGGAAGACTGTGGGCTGATAGTAAAGGATTCCATTACTTTGAAACTTCAGCTCAAACTGGGGATGGTGTTAATGAAATGTTTCAGGTAATTGTTTGTTATTGTTATTCATAAATGGAATGATACTGCAAAACTACTAAAAATTCATACCAAACATCACAGAAAAAATGTATTTCACTGAGTATTGTTTGCATGTTAGCTTACGAGAAAGAGTTACAGCACTTTAGGTTCTTTGAGCTGGATTCCCTTTTTTGTCTAGACTATGAGAGTACCTCTCCAGGGTTCCCTAAACACTTGATTGAATTTTAGTATAACTTTGTTTAAACTACCAACATGGAACTTATACATACATACATTATGCATATATTCAGTGAATCTTGATTTGGTTATTTTCCTGAATATGATGACACTTTCTGGTGTGTTAATGATTTTGTCTCTTATCCTAAAGCTATCTTTATAAATATTGTGATTAAAACTGAATGTATTTGTATTACAGGCATTGTTTGAAGGTGTTGTTACTGCTGTAGAGAATGGTGGTAAGAAAGCTCCCTTTCAAACACAACTAGGATATACCAAAGACCAGATTGAAGCTATACAAAAATTGAAAAATGCAAGAAGTGATTATGAAAGACTTGGTCTTCAAGCTGGTGCAACAAAGTAAGTAATAGTTCAAATGCAAGACTTGTTTGTGATTAAATCAGACCAGTGATAGAATTAAGTCTTATCCATGGTCAGTTCATAGACCAATCTGGTTTGTAAGCAGTGTCTAAACCAGTGTGTCTGGTTGCTAAAGTTTATTACTGTGATCACTCTTGTATCGTTTGCACCTGTTTATGAGATGTACCGGTAGGTAAAAAAATCATAGAAATTGCTGGGAAAAGTGTATTCATTAGTCAAATACAAATATTTTTTAGCAAAGAAAATTACCAAAACGGACTTAAGAATTTTTTAATAAACAAGTCATTGTGTTCGTTTTGTGTTTCATAAGTATAACACTTACATGATAATGACTTTTCAATTTTGTAGTAAAACACCAAATAATTTCTCAAACTGCCATCACATACTCAACCTCTCAACACTTGAGGTTATCTTAATCAGCTGCTACATGTAGCAACAGGATAGACAACATTAATTTTGTTGTTGATTTTCAAAACTCACATAGAGGTTTTGAGTATGAAATTCAAGAAAAGTACAGAATCATAAGGGTTTTTAGATAAACAATATATTTCCCTTCATTTTTTCAATGCACCATTCAAATGAAACAGATATTATTACCAGTAAACAAATAATTCCAATTTGTGCTGATTTTGTCCATTTTTAGTCAAGGAAAATGGATTTAGTTCTACTCATATATAAGATGCACAATATTTTTGGATGAGAGTTTGGATGTAAAGACATGTATCTTATACACAAGTGATTACAGTATCTCAACTCTAAGACTGAGAACCAATTTAATTTCCTAGTTATTACCTGATTCAAAACAAAAGCCTGTAATTTGTGCATTTATTAGATATTTTGATACAAATACATCTTATGATAGGTACATAATTTGTTTATTGTCATGTTAAGTAGATTTTGTTATAAAAAATTGAGGATGACTCATTTTGTAAACTATTTTAGGGAATTATTTTTACATAAAATATTTTTGACCTTTTTCAGAGATGAAGTAAATAAGTCCTATAGACGTTTAGCTGTCTTATTGCATCCCGACAAAAGTGTGGCCCCTGGAAGTGAAGAGGCGTTTAAAATTCTTGTTGCTGCAAGAACAACATTGTTAAAGAGATGCTCATGATAAAAGTATTATTTTAGAGTTTTGTGTTCTTTCTGGAGTAGTATGTATTTTTATTAGGGGTGATAATGTATGGCTACAGTCTTCATACAAGCCTACAAACTTGCCTGAAGTCTTGTATGATGTATGATGTACTAAATTACTGTCAATCAGATGTGATACTAGTAATCAAATACAATGTTATACTACAGTTTTATCCATGTGGCATTATTTAGACTTAGCTCTTATTTTGTTAACTGTTGACTGCCCTAATTATTTCATGCCAGGAGAAATCTGAATATCAAAGGATGATAAAATACACTTCAGTTACTGTTGTAATTGTATCATACTATTTAGATGTTATGATTTATCATCACAGTAGATTTATACAGATGTTTGACCATTCATAACAAACTGGTTATGTTCCCTCTTTGTGTAAGTAAATGTTACATTATTTCAGTTTGAAGCTGTTGGAAATATCAATACAATTATCACCAATGCCATCTTTAATGCTGTACTGTTAACTACATGTTTCATTATAATACATGTCTGATTGAAAATGTTGTAGCTAAATATTTGTTGACAAGTATTTACTGATATTTGTTTCTTTACTCTCTAGGTAGACAACCAGTGCACAAAATGTTTTTGTCATGCAATAATTACTTCCCTTGATTTGTTAGATTGATTTTCTATGAAAAATACAAAATATCGTCAAGAAATTGATGCACAAAATGTATGGTGAATAATTCTCATAATGTGTATCTAACATGAACTGTAAATTATTTAACTGATTTTTTAAACAGTTAATTTTATTTTAATAAATTATTTTATTTTTATGACACAAGTTGTGTTGAAACTGTCACTTTGAATGTTGAGGTCTTAATCATTTCTATCTACAAAGTAAGGCTTCCCCTGGTGTATGTTTATGTAATTTTAGTTAATTTCCACATATATACTTGTATGATATTGTTCAGTTTTCTATATGTTGGAAATATTACTCTTGTATTTATTAATGTCCTAAAGTTTTAATGTTATTATTTAATGTTGTACATATATTATTTTTACATCCGTCCAAAGAATACTTTGTTAGGCAGGAATATAATGTAACACACCATTTGTTATACCCATACGAATGAAGTTTGAGAGGGTGTATATTTGAGTCACTCTGTCGGTCAGTCGTTGGTCAGTCCATCAGTCCGCTCTCATACAATATCACAAGTTTGTGGAGCAAACTTCTTCCACATTCCTTAAGAGATTACAATGAAAGTTGAAACATGTCATCACCATGGAGTGTAGATGTTCAAGATACAATTTTCATACCCATTGATCCACTCATTCCAAAGTTTTGTGCCCTTGAACTTAGCCATATAGTGTACAATGGCATTCTTAGCTCATGAATGTTTGTGGAGCAAACTACTTCCACATTTTTCAAGGGATTGAAATGAAACTTGAGATATAATATAAATATGAAATGCAGATGTGCAAGATATATTTTTTATGCCGAGTGATCCTTTCATTCCAGAGTTATGTGCCCTTGAACTTAGCCGTATAGTGTACTATGACAATTTTTGTGTCAAAGTGGCGGCAGGGGTATTAGTCACCTCTGTGACAAAGCTCTAGTTTATATGTGTTGTGTACAATACTCGTACATTCCTAAGTTATAATGCCTATCTTCCATTTACTGTCTTGTGTCTCATGATTCTATGGCAGAAAGAGTATATACACCTGACTCTTCAAAATTTAAGTTCATTAATCATGAATGGTGCAATTATTATGTGAACTCTCGAGGACCAATGAAAATGCATGTTACATAATATTAAATGTCAGGATTGTACCTTTTAGTTGAAGAGCTATCATTTTGTTGCTATTCTTTTCTTTTATGCCTACAAAGATTGATATTTACTGATAACAAATCAGTTTAAGTTGAATTTATCTATACTAAGATGACCACATCGTATTTATTTTTAAAGTTATAAGGTTTTGTCTGCGCAGTCAAATCACTTGAATTTTAAGCCTGGTTTCCTTGCTAAGTTTGATTTGTCAAGACCTCTATTGCTGTGCTCCTTCTCAAGTAAGTCCAGTAATTGACCAATGGTAATAGTGTATTCTAGAGCTAGTCTCATTGGTTGTAATGTCTTTACTGTTTATACCTTGTACTCATGGTAATATTTCATACAAACACCTACAAGGACGTCAGTTCTTACTTTAATGCACAGGTACAATTTGTGGATTGGTTACATGTATATTGAATTGAATGTGTCCTTTTATTTCAAGTTTTACCAATTTTTTTATTCAGTTTTGTTTTAAATTAGTACCTGTGATGGGCTCTAATTAATTACATAAATCTTTCTTTATGTTTTATTTGTATCATAATTTAAGAAATTTAGTTGAAATTAAATTCATAAACACTATGCAGTGTGTAGTGTATTTTATTGCCATGATCCTGACTTGTTTTAACTTTGTGTGTGTGTGTATGCCCATGTGAGACAGGCATTATTGAGTCCTTTATAACACCGACATTTGTGAGCCATTTAGCTTAATTCTTATGAAGATAGAGTGTATACCAGTGAATTAATTATTGGTATATATATATAGAGAGAGAAAGAGAGAGAGAGTTGTATTCCATGATGTTCCTTAAAAGTCTATACTTGCTTCAAATCACAATATGTACAAAACAGAATATATTTATAAACATAAACTATAGACTTATTAAAAATATTACCAAGTGCCATTATGTCACAACTGACACATTTCTTCAGTAGGACAGGTTTTAATGTCTGATCACAATTGCTGGAATCGTCTCTGGGTTAATCGTTACTTCAGAAAAAAAAATCATTTTACATGTAACCACATTAAGTTTTATGCTGCATGATTCATTAGGCAAACATGGTGCAATACATGAACGTGATAATCCTCAGTAAAGTGCAAATATAGGAGTCAAAAGAAGCCAGAAGAAATAATAACAATAATAATAATTAATATATATAATCATCAATTAGAACATACTATGTTCTAACAACAAGTTGAGATCACTAAAGCTACAAGAATGTGGTGCTGTGTGAGGTTACTATGAATGTTGTCCTGCAATTCTCCATTTACTTTCCTATAGTGTTGAACTCCTTAAAATAAAGACAACATATCGTGTGAAGTTTAAAGTACTTTCCATTCCTTGACTTCTCGGGCAAACACATTACATATACCTAATGCTTGAGTACTTACAATTTCATTTTCTTGGATCGTGATTTCATACTTAAGTGTTCATAGATATTTTAACATCAGAATCCAGAATTATATTGTTCTACTATTGTTGAACAATTTTAATATGCATTATAAAATATCATTTAAACCTTGATCATAATTATATAGAATTTAATTACAGCAAATACAAAAGCATAATGTTTAACAATTTCATATCATTCATAGTCATTGTCAACGGAAATTATGTTGTTATACAATGTAGAATCGTTTTATATTACTGTATCATATGTGTTCAGCCACGTACCTGCTGTCTTTGCCTGTCTGACCAACCACTGGACAGCAGCAACAACATAAAAAGTGGACTCATTGCATTTTGTAATTTACCAACGATTTCTTCTGACGTCTTGGCATTCTGTCATAAATTCATATAGCTACAACTAAATATTGTTTGCAGTAGGTTAATGCTCGTGGTAATATAGGGAAATGGTATGGCAGAGGTAATGTCAAAATCTAGCCAAGCCGTGACACAGCTTATGAATAAATTTGGTTACCATGGGTCATGCAGTATTTAAATTAGGTAACTCAAGATTTTTCCTATTTATATAACACCTTCAGTCCAAATCCCGTAATGGATTTGAGTTTGGGTGAATTGGGAATGATCCAAAGCATCAAGAAGTATTAAAGCGATAGACGGAACGGTAAAGTCTATTGGACCTCGTACGGACAAGGCCCAACAATGTGCACATGGCCTCACCATTCTCCTTCGAATGGAATTCATGAAAACATGATTTTTTCTAGAACTGTTCTTGTATACTACATGTTTGACAGGGTTGTGTTAAGTACACGAACCTTTCTAGAACTGTTCTTGTATATTTCATGTTTGACAGGGTTGTGTAAGTACACGAACCTTTCTTGAACTGTTCATGTATACTTCATGTTTGACAGGGTTGTGTAAGTACACGAACCTTAATATTTTACAGACATGTTGGAAATCTTGCGGCGATGCAGCAGATTAAGATGAGATAGTCAGTGAAATATCCAACATCAAATACCTTTAAATAAGTATGTTCGATGTGTTATAACATATGTGCGTCAGTCTGGTTGGCAGATGTTGTATGTAACACTCTTAATGTACTGGTATTATGATAACTGGTTGAAAGGTGCGCTTGTTTAAACAGTTTATGATATTTTTGGAAGTGTTAAACATAACTTACAATTTAGCTGTCAACAAATTCAGACAACTTATTCATGTACAATACTTTATGTCCTAGTTCACATGAATTTAATAGTGTTCCCACATATGGTGTTAAAGTTGGTGTATTTTTATATACTCGCCTGTTGTGTTTAGTCTGTAATTGTTTTAATATTTTGTTCGAGAATATCGCCACTCAGTGCATAATACATGTACACACATATACACTTGTATTAGAGTCTAGTTTCGCAGTCGATCGAGTTTCTAACGCGACCGCCATTCGAGAGAAATATTTGGTCTCTGATATTTTGACACCTTCGCCGTTGGAGATGCTTGCTGAATTGTGCTGATGGAGTTAAAGGTCATATAACGCTTTAATATTTTGCACATATTTACAGCCAACATGCTTGTGCTTCTTTTAATTTTTTTATACTAAAATACTCCAACTAAAGTACTGTTTTATTAATTGTCAACCGACATTGTTCATATTTTGAACCGTCGCGTTTTCTCCCAACTGCACTTTAGGTTGCAGACTGGCCATAGACTCTTAATCTAAAGTATGCAGCTGTTCAAATGCAATTCAGCCGAAATAAATAAGAAAATTTCCATCTAGTGAAAAAATAAAAGTAGTGAAGAGCTACATGCCAGGGGTCACGGATACTAATATCATAATAAAAGACCATATGAGATAAAAAGGCATGATCGAGGGGCTTCGAACAACAACAATTAGGCGGGCCACCACTCCATATACGTGTTGACACTAAGTCTTGGCTATTTGTGTGGTATAAAATGCTACAGAGTTTATCAATTGTGAAATTGAAGCTTCTGAATCTCTGGGAAGTACCCAGGGATACAAACTTACGCACGTGCGTTATTGCAATGTGAAAATGAACATGGCCACACATGACATATATACCGAGAGCTAAGTGGGTTATTCCCAGATCAGATCAATTTACGAGGTGACAGTAAGTAATCTAGATTTGAATTCTATTAAATATTCATCTAGATCTGTGTCGTTGCATCCGTAAATACAATATGTATTTGAAACCAATGAAGAAAGGTAAGCTGACTTTACGTAATATAGTATGCAAGAGTTATCCTTCAATCCCTCCTCCTATATATACCCTTGGGTGCGTAACATTCATTCAAAAATGGCTACCTTCCTGCTTATTTCTTATTTTTTACATAATAAATTATCATTTGAAGCACATGCAAGTTGTACTTTTGTTCCGAATGCGTTCTATATCCTGGTTTGTGATTTTGGTTGTGGTGCTTTTGTTTTAAACTTGGAAGTGTTTTTTATATCCGGATTAGTGTCTAAGCAATGCATGCAAGTACAAACACTTCAGTATACTTGCCATGCAGGCACTTGATACTAACTTAACAGCTTTGAAAAATCACATGAACACGTGAAACCTTACACAATGACTCAACTTCACGTAAATGTATAAATTTAAGCCTTATTCTGGCGCAAGCCAGATTAAATATGACCAAAAGATGAACAAATTAATTATTTTTCTTAGTTTATGATATTTTCTAGGTCTGTAGATAAAATCAACATATTTACATATAACATGTGCTAAGGTATGAACAATACAAACTGTTTGCATAGGTATAGATATTAAATAATTCGATCAAAGCTATTCATCTGCAGTTTGACCCAAGTTTAAATTACTACTTGCCATGGTGACTGCCTGTGATATCTCACATTGGTGCAGCATGGGTCATTAAACTGTGGTCATATCAACAGATTGGTGTACGTGTAATTATTAAGTTTGTTCTACTGCAATTACAACAACAAACGGGTGTCGAATGTTTGGTATTTGGATATTGTTTACTTAGAAATGAGATGAAAAACAGTTTTTTAAAAAGCTCACGAATATATGATGGAATGAGCCGGGCCTTGGTTTTAAGTTTTAACAGGATGTGGGATTCAAAAGATTCCTCTTTTATCATGCATGTGTATTTCTAATCATATTTACATCCTTGTAGTATTAAGTACTCTAGCTATAACCCGGATGTCATATTTCTCGGGAAGTCTCCGTGATCAGCAGTTCGTAGCCGATTTCGACTTTGTGCTGAATTTTGAATTTCCGTGGAAGTCGTATTTTATTCTTTTGAACATTCACGCGTCAGATTTAAATAAAGTATGCTTACATCAGATTTAAGTTGCCATAGATCGTTCTTTTACAGTCGCTGTAAGTATCAGATAGATTAATGTTACGTAATATTCATTGCTATATCAACCTTACTGATGCCAAATAGGTCTTTTCCATAGAGGGAAGTCAATATCTCAGCGCAAATTACTACACACATGTATATAAATTATGTACTGTTATGTTAATGAAACTATACAAACAAACTACGTGGGAATCGCACTTAAGTAGAATTAAGTAATATTCATCTTCATTCACTGAAGTATCAACATGTACAAATGTATAAGTATCAAAGTCATTGAAGACTGAATTCATTGTACTCCTAATCCTAACACTGTACAGTCGTGACGTATCCCACTCACAATATACACGTTGTTAAAAAGTACTCAAAGAAGGACTTGTATATACGAGTGATGTTGAAATTACCGAGTCATTAATTAATCATCACTATTTTTGGAAAATGATGTTTTTAGTTATTAAAGAAATAACAATCTCTCCAGTGTTAGTGTAGGAACAGTGTGTACTTCTGGTCCCAACGCCCTCTTAAATGTAAACGCCCAAGTATAATTATACAGAAACAAGTTGTGAAAGTGTTTCTATAAGTTTGGGACAAACAAGTCTAAACTGGAACTGAATCTTGATTCTTTAAAGAGAAAACGAATAAAATAATATACCATTGGCTACACATACGTGTCTTACTAAGGCAAGATTTCCAATATTTGTCGTAGACTTGTTCCACTTATTGTAAATGTGAGCTATGACAGTTTCCATACCGTTGACAAAAAGCTGCTTAATATGTATATATATGTAATTATTAATGCATTTGATTGAGAATGGTACAGACCAGAATTAAGGTCTGGTTTTTGCTATATGATGCAAAATTCACCATGTCAACTTTCATGTAACCCTTCACGGTGTTGTCAACTTATTTTCTTACGAGCAAATTATCCATGTACTTGTATATCATTATATAGTCATACTAATCACATATCTGTTCACCTACCGACAAGGTTCTGACATTTAACCAAAACCTGAGCCTATAGGTCGTTAGACGAGTTTCATATTATCAAAAATTGTTTACTTTATTAGGAGACTTTACTAGTACACGGTGTTATTTAACACATAACCGTGCAAATTATTTGAGTTTGAACATTCTGGATCAGGTCAAACTTTCTCAGCTGAAATTACTTTCGTAGATCATCAAATTCAGGCAAAAGATGGTTTTGTACGTTCAAACTGTTTGAAGTGCTTATAGCGTTAAATACTTCCAACTCGCAATGATTGATGATATTATAATTAGTAGTTAAATAAATATTCATAATTTTATAAGTTCTTAAGCAAAACATGCTGTAAGGCAAATGCTACAGTGTTTGTGTACGCTCTGTTCGTATTGTCATATTGTCAATTTATTATAACCACATGTACCACGTAAATCATTCATAGTTAAAAGCTTCTTAATTTCATTAGTGTCAATCATAAAACTTTAGCTTTCTTATCTTAATAGAATATGTAAATTAAACCGGTGTTCTAGCTTCTTAGTTTCGAAGAACGAGTTAGTACACCGTGGCTGCACATGCTGAGCACTAAGGCGGTTAAAATGTATATTTGTGTGTTCTTCGTAATAAGAAAGCTAAACAGTCTCTATACTGCTCCGTTTACCGTTAAAAAATCTTATTTACGAAGAACCCCCAAATATGCGCTCTAACCTACACATCATTTAACATTCAGATAATATGATTTATAATATATTACTATAATAACACAAGATAGGATTTCTTTCTGTTATATTTTCTTTAAAGGAATTGTATCTTTGAATCCCAATTCTCCTTCACACATACCTAGCTGCAACATTTTTGTTTAATTATTTGTTGAACCATAAATATGGAAACAATTACGTGTACGTAAAAATACACCGCCAGCCCCTATTAACAGACACCTCTGTAAGCTGGTGATCGATCCTGTCCCTGGAGACTTGTGCGTGTTAATTTCAAACATTATTAGTCTTATTTTATTTACAATAATAAATTAACGATATAATTTAACACCAATATCAAACACAGTGTCGTAAGTTGCATAGTATAAAACATGTACATTGTATAAAAATATTATACTGATATACTACTGATGAAAACATCCTGGTGTGTGCACACGTCTATAATTATGTTCTCTGTACACTTAGTGAACATTCTAGATAATTAATATGTATGTGTAAACATTAAACAAATGTATATAAGTATTGAATTATGTATAGGTGTCTTCGCTATCACAGATTATGAGTATTATGTAAAACAGCCGATTTAAGGTATCAATTACTGAGGATCCTAAGTTAACTCGTAATTCGTTTATATATCTGCTCAATACTACACAATAATGTTAATATTTCAAAACTAGTATTGCCCGATTGTCATTAATGGACTTGATACTTACCTCGGATACGATAGTTTTTATATTTTTTCAAACAAAGTGTAAGAGTTGTTACCCTTGTTGAGAAACAGAAAATATAAATTTCTTTAGATATTGCATGGTGACTTATGTTTTTCTTTATCATATCAAAATGATATTGTGTACTGTCATGACTATAACTGGAATCATATATTACACAGACCATGATTACGAAATTGTGTAGAACGAGCTCTACATCACAACTCAAAATGGAATATTCTTTTTTCTTCAATCTTTGAAAAAGTGGCTGGGTTACTACCATCGACATTAATGCAAATTTAAAGGGAAACTGACTGAAAGTAAGGTCATTATTTAATTGTTTCTTATTAAAAACCTCGTGGTAAAGCATTTTCAATCATGACATCGAAGCCTATAAAAATTATCAACATTTACAATATTTATCCGCCCTAGTTTGAGATAATATTTCTTTAGTTAGGATCTTAATTACATAATATAGGACCTACCTTAATTAAAAAAATTATGCTACTTGAAGTCGGAAAATAAAGACCGTTGATCGTCGATTGTTGTGCAGAAGTTCAATCATTTGCGAGTATTTCCTATATTTTAGGTACGAAATGTGCCAAGTAATTTGAACTTAAATTTGAGCTAGAGTAGAATGCAGTGTGGTGGTTTAGTCGGGATACGGCAAACAAAAAGAAAAACGACCTGAATTATTATTCATCATGGGCAAGAACGTACATGAAAGAACTATATAATATAGAACATAATATTGCTCACTTTCAAATTTTCCCCAGACCATGGATGCGGAAAGATTACAATACATGTAATCTGATTGTGAGATAGTATATAGTTATCAAAATATATGTATAGTTAAGATCATGAGTCATGTATGAAATTATTCTTCGATATTATCATAATTGATGGTAATTATACGATCTTATGATCACGCTCAAATCAAGTTAAGATATCAAGCAATCTGAAGCGCTTTACATTTTCGCTATAGATTGGTTTATCAGTGCTTAATATTTATAAAGGGAGCGATGTATTGTGCCTTAAATTTGTTCTAAATCTTAAAAATTAGCATTTAATGAATGTTTACAAATACCCTCGTGCGAGTGTGATATATTCGTACATGTATGTTCATTTTTCAAGGGCTGATAACTCGAAAACGAATTCGTCAACCCCCAATTTTGTTTCTGTCATCATATGCTTTGATCATGCAAAATTTAAGAAATATTCTATGAAAGAGTTTTCATTTTCCTGTATGTGAAAAGAAAACAGAAACTGTGGCAAGTGTCTTAAAGAATACACCAGCACGATCGACTCTCAAATTGATTCGTTAAATGTTAAGAAATCTATAAAGTTCCTTGTAAAACTTGTGCGTCGTACGTAATCATATAGATCTAACAGGCTATTCAAATCGCGATCTTATGAATTCACGTTCGTCGATTTTGGTCCAATATCCGGAATAAAATACAAAATAATCACTTGTTAATCGATAAGTCATTAATAATTACATAGTTGCATGACTCAATGAGTAGGCCGGCCCTATACTGAAATATTTCTGATTCTCCCAGAAGGATTTAACCAGTTTCACATAGAACTAATATACAAGAAGTTCCAGTGTTTAATACACTCAGAGACAATTAAATGATCATTTATTAATCAATTAGTTATTATAGATTTTTAAAATATTTTAGCTGAATATTTCTTCGTGATTTATTTTTTTATTGAAAGTTATCAGAAAAATGAAATAACTTTTTGGAAAGATATATAATATATATTGATTCGAAAAAGAGTGTAAAATTTCCTAAATTATTAGTTCTGTGTTAGGCCGTGATTTTAAAATATTGTTGGCCATATGACACACTTAATAATTCAGATTTGGAAGGGGTGCTGATTTTAGGGTCAAACCAAGGACTTATATACACAACAAGTCCTTGGTCAAACTTATATAATTACTTTATCTTACAATGGGTGGGTCATATGCACTTAACCCCCACAAACTTCTTTACATTCTGTGCTAAGCCACACCCATAACCACCCGTTCTTAGACGCTCCGTGTAGACAAATGTATTAGTCCTTGATTTAGTTTAAAGAGGGACCGTCTACATGTATGTATATGTATGCGGTATTATATCCCAGTGTTCCTATCTGATTAATTAAAAACAATTTATCTATATATCATTTTGATATCACAACATATAAATTTAAGAAAACAATATACTAGAAAAATGATAACGTATTGAATGCAGGATAAATGTTTTCAGGAATTTAATTCAGTTTCGTATCGAAACTCATTGGTTGTTTCTCTGTCAATAATAGTGACTCAACCTGGGATAATCCCACATTTCAGTTGTTCTCACGAGGGTATGAAAACGGAAATGACGACATATCTGTAAAAAGTAGTGCATATATAATAAAATTTTCTCTCCGGTAACAAGATTATGGCCGAAAACTGTTCATATTTTTTTGCGTGTAGAAAACTTCGTTTGATTGTTTTATCGACATAAATTTTGCAAATTGTTTCATTATATGTAATATAGATGCCATAGCTACTAGAACGCGTAGTAACATATTTCTATAAATGGTCGTATGAAAAGTAGTACGTAATTTGTTGGGAAAACACGACGAGTGCATAAATAACAAGTGATTAATACGTTTTTTGTGTGTTTTTGTGACTTAACACTGAAGGGAACTTATCAGAAGATAGAAGAATACTGTGATGAAACGTTTGTTAGGAATATTTGGAGTCTTAGTACTCCTGCTAGTCGTTAAAAGCGACGCTTCGGTAAGTTACCTTTCTGACTTGAAATACTCGCCGCTTTACGAAAACAAAACAAATTTATCTGAGTTAACCAAAATATATCTACAACCGTCGATCCTCAAAGTAAAGTACGTTCTGTAATAATGACATATATTTTCTGTGTAGAGTCATAAGAAGTTGATGTACAATACAGTACTGTAGGCCTACATCGCCTACTAGTCATCTCGTAGCTTTTTACACACACCTTGTTTTTAGCCCTGTGATTCTAGCCATTGTTAAATACAAACACCAGTTTCATACACTTTCATTTATATACCTTTGTTATTGCTGTACTTTATGTATTTTGCTCGATAGTAGTATATATACGATTGTGTTGTCAGTTTGAAACCATCATGATGCAGTAGGTTTTGGTAGTTGATTAATGGTGGTTCTTAGATTAATAATAATATCTGTCAACTTCTGTTCATTCTTCTTCTTGTGGAAGCTTTAGTCAGCACCTTTTTGAAAAATTGATGTAAGGTAAGTGGGTTGCCATAGTGAATAAAATGATCAACCTTACTTATTCAGTTATTGAAGGTTAAATTCTGCTTTCGGTTGGCCGCTTTCATTTTATAAACAAATATGGAAGAACCACTTCTTACAAAGAACTGCATGTTTATGACGTGGTAATGCAAATTACGTCAAATTTTTCAGAACTGGACTGGTATTTACATAATTTTTCCACTCCGTATACAACTACTAGTTCAGAACGTTCTCATTTTTTCTAAATTGATTTTATAATGGGTACCATGAGCTAACAAAGGTTGATTAAAGTCTCGTTGACATGCCAGCTACTAGAGCTTGTAATCAAGTTTGAATTACCGTATTCCCCCGTTTAAACGCTCCCCCCCCCCCCCCCCAAATAAATGCCCCCCACCCTTTTTTGCCAAAAAAAGTCGTAAGGACTTACCAGCATTAAGTGTCTGTCCGGGACTCATGACGTAAAATCCGTTTTTATTAAAGATAAAACACAATTAAGTCCACTTTGAATAATTGTTTTAATCCAAATTAACATGTGAACAATTACTAAAAACTAGCGAAACTGTGTGAAAAACAATCTTAGTTCTGTCTCTTTCGTACAGTAATACAGTAGATCTATGGACCATTCGTGATGTTTAATAATTAGTTTTATTTGGCGATGTTACGACTTTATCCTTACGATACCTTAAGCGAAAGTAGGTTTTCTGAAAATGATTGCTTAGGTCATCTGGTCGATCTAAAACTACAAAGTACAAAGCGCATTTTCATTAATCCGTTATTTACGTGCTGAATTTGGACAGAAAAATAAGGGTAATACCAAGTGCAATCTCATTTATTAGAGGTGTGAAGTTGGCGATGTGCATCGCAATCAGGATTAACAATCATATCTGACAAGCAACTTCCACAATTGATTTTTGAATGACAAAATGTCGGAGGACATATATAAACCAGTCTATTCAACTATTCTGGTGGTTAAAATTGAAATTTATACACTTTCGCCACTCCTAAAGTTTTGGAACCACTTTGGTCGGACTTTCGCCAAGTGGCGATCGACAGCATGGGCCCTGATTTGGTGTTAATTAACAGAAATATTTCCATCCCTTTCAAAGACAGTTACCGGTATAAAAATCCATCTGTAAAAAAGTTAATGTCCATCACTTTCATAGTGTTTGCCTATTTTTTACCCCTCGACTCCATGAAAGCTAAACTTAATTGACATGTACATAAAAACTCGATTACACATTGGCGAGATTACGAAAGTGACAAAATAAGCGTGGGTCCCGGCTTTCCTCCTGAAAGCTGTCAAAACGTTTAAAGTTGGGGCACACTTCAACGAAAGCATGGTGGCCGGAAAGCACATGCAGATTAGAAGGAAAGCCGGGACCCACGCTTATTTTCGTCGCTTCCGTCAATCGAAAAGATGGCGACTGCACTACCTTGGTGTTCTTATCCACTCAATAAAGGAAAAAATTGAAGATTTTCTTTTCGACAGATTTGCGTTGTCTGATGATTGACTACGATTGACTTCGGTAAGCTTTCCGTGTATATTAAAACCATCGGAGCGTGATTGATAATCATGTGTTACTGTGTAAGTCAGCTTGTATATTGTATACAGAGACAAAACAGGCAAGATTTTAGGGCGAAGTCAATTGAGCTAGACCGTTATTTAGAGGCAAAGTCTGAAAGCTGAGGGCGATTATTTCGCCCACCCCTGGATACTGCCCTGTGTTTTATACAGCTGTCAGAATAATGGCCAAATCAGTGCTTAAATGGTTATAGTTACTCTTATATTTATCAAAGTCACTTAACTCGCTCTCCACCCACTAAAATGATGTGACCCACCTCTGTGGTCAAGTGGTTAAGGTCGCTGACTTCAAATCACTGTAACCTCTCACTGATAGAGGGTTGTGGGTTCGCGCCCCGCTACGACCATGTCTCTTTATGTGAGAAAGGTGGTGCTTATGATGGATGAGAGTCTAGTACTGGTTCTTCCCAGGAACAATGCTAAGGTGAGCTTTCTGCCTCATATGACTCTGACTGTTGAAAAGGGGCGTAAAACTTGATAAAAACAATCATATTCTATGCCTCGTGGCAATCTCATTTGTTAGAGGTGCGAAGTTGGTGATGCGAATTGCTATCAGGATTAACAATCATATCTGACATGCGACTGTCTTTGACTTCCACTATTGATTTTTGAATGACTTAATGCCATCAGCAAAATTGTGATTTTATACACTTTCGCCACTCCTAAATTTTTGGAGCCCTGAAATTTAAGTTATTCAATGTCATGTTAACCAGCTAGGTCATGTTTAATGCTGACAATTACATGCTTATGAATTTATAAATACTTTATTAAAGTATGCATACCAACTTATGATGTGATTTTATGCACTCCGTCAAAGTTTGGCAATGTGACATGAACTTACGCAGAATGCCACCAAATGCATGGTGGCTCATATATTTGACATTGTAGATGAAATTTTGTTACATGTTACAATGTAATGAATAATTCCACCATGAACTTACATTCATATACATACATATATATAAAATGTTAAAAAATATCTGAGTCAAGCAAATTAGTAATGAAAAATAACATTATTATTTTTCATTTTACATACATATATACGGTATATATAAAAACATTATAATAACATGTTCATGCTTTTATGAAATGATGTATGTTTGGAAAACAACTATTGTACTTTTCCATGTTTAGATTTGCTTTTAATTTACATTTTTTTAACCTGAATAAATTCTGTGGATGGTTTTAACATTACAAAATACAATACTCATAAATCGCAACCATTCATTTAAAAAAAAAGAATCATTATGGCTGCAACTTCTAATTGAAAAGGAAACACTATTTAAATATTTGACTATACATGTATTAACTCAATTATTCTATTTAATATCTATAGATGATAGATCTATCTTTAGAAGTGACAAAAATGTCCTCCTGATCAGCTACCAATCTAAGTTCTAACTCATGTAAATATTTTTGATAGCTGTCATTTATTATCTGTGCATGGGTGCTGACAATATCGGCCTTGGCTGTTAGAACTTAGTAAATAGTCTATATATGAATGAAAAGATCTTATTTGACTGATTTTTTATCATTTTTAATAGAAATTTATGATTTTTAGGAAATTTTTCATTCAAACAGTTAGGGAATAAAATACAGGATGTTTGTCTGGCATTTGGAATAATTTCGGAATATTGGAAATGAAAAACCTCCACTCTCTTATCTATAAACATAACTGTTGATAAGAGTAACAGATTTATTTATTCTTAACCATTTGAATTATTTACTGTTTACAAAATTAATACACATACTGTGTCAAGGTTTGTTTACATAATATGTAAACGTTTCTTTATCAGAATCAAGTGCAACAAATACCATGTGACATACCCATACTAGGCTATAGATGTATACTTCAATGACTTATCTTATGGATGAATGGTTGTGTGAACTGGATTTATGTGATTTGATTGTGATAGATCTGTATACAGACTTAAATTACCAATATATGTATTTCCCATATCTGAGATATTATCACATTTTAATTCAATATTTTTCTAAAGAATATATTCTCAAATACTCTTTAAGACGATGAGTCTAGTGTCCCTCTTATGAACAATACAAATGTACCCACTCTAATTATAAATAAACATTCCACAAATCCTGCTTTTATATAATGGAAAGTTGTTCAGACAATTATAAAGTTCTACATTGTAATTCAGTAATTGAAAGATTCATTATCGTGAACAAATTACTTACAAGTTGCATCATTTCAATGATTTGACTTTAATGAAAGATTGAATTAGCTGTGTAATGATTTAAACTAAATAACTATATTACTGGTCATGCTAAAAGTTCTATTAATACTTATAAATATAATTCTAAATGTTTCAGATCTTTGTGTAAATTTGCTTTACAGGTTTGATCAAATGTAGGTTAAACCTGGTAGATAATTGGCTAGTCATTTTAAAGTAAGTGTTGATTGAATAAGTACACAAATTTAAAGGCAGACAAATTTCACATAAAAGAGACAGAACTGTTACTTTAGTGAATTGTATGCTTCAAAGTGCGTCTGTACACCTTATATAGAAAACAGTTACTATCCTTTTAACTCCTTTGTTCTTTGGGTTTGATTTTTGAAATGAACGTACTATTATATATATATAATGAATGAATATGAAACTTATCAGAAACAAATGTTTGTGTTTGTACTGTGAAGATGTACCAGGTTACTAGTATACACTCAGTTCAATACTAGCGGTATGTTTGTTTTACATTATCCATGAGAATAAGATAGTCTCTAGTGTTTTGTATAAAACTATTTTGTATCTGATATCAATCCATGGGTTTTTGTAAATATCTGATTGCAAATTGATATAGAGTCCCCGTTGTAATGTATTATATGGTGTAGAAATGTTTAATGTTATACATTCTTGCTACGTCAATCACACCATGTTGTGGATGGAAGGACTTTTTATGCATACTGAAGTCATGGATCTGTGATTATGCACAAAAACGGCCGAGAACACCAAGAAACTAGTCTCATGTGAATGGGTTTGAATGAAAGAAAACTATTTCACATTTGAAATCCATTTACTACTGAGGTCTTTGTTAATAAATGTAACATATCTATGTCATATTTCAGTAAGTACCAGTGTATGAAATTAAATTGTATTAAGTTGGTATCAGCAATTATGCGTTGCTTTCTCCATAAGTTTTATTGTAACAAAATATTTAATATTTCGCTGAAGTTTACACATTGATATATATAGCGATTTGATTTTATCATTCTATGATATATAATACATGTATTGATAATTCAAAAATGGGGCCATTAATTTTTTTTTTGATTAATAAAAATATGTTTTCTTTTCCTTAATTTTAATGTGAAAACATGCTAGTATGTTTCTAGTACATGTATGTAACATTGTTTGAAAAAAAATGGATTGTGCTCACCATGGTAAATTATTTATGTTTTTCAAATTAGATGAAAAAAAAATGTTTGTTTCTGGTTAATAGACATGCCCTAAGGCTAATAAATTATTCTCCATGTGACTCGAGACTTTTAATTAGTCCAGAAACAACTTGCATCCATTTTCTTTCTTTTTTACCGTAAATTTCTACACATTCTAGAGCTTTACGAAAAAAATGGCTTCATTAGCCTTGTTAGTGAAATAAAGCATCACCTTTATACTGATTGGTAACTAAAGTAACCTAACTGAGGAAATTCAGGATTTATTTTATTTAAGGTCCTACATTTGTACTTTTGTAAAACAGTCATTCTGGAGTGGTATTTCATAATTAATAGACTAATTTCATGAAATATGCAAGAACGGTTCAAGAACAATTCTTGTTTCCAATTCTATTCGAAGGGGTAACTATCTGAAGAAACACCTGAATGATTTATTCTAGAGACTGTCCAAAATGATCATTGATTGCCTGGATGTAAGTTAAACCATACTTACCCTTTAGATAATGCAATTTTAGGAACGTATGTTTGTCGTACATTCTCGTTTGAGGATGAATGGTGACACGACAGGTGTCAGTATTATTGACCATATCCATGTGTCTGACCATAATTGCCTGTGGAACGTAAGTTAACATTATCTAAGACACAACTCATGGCCCCATGTTTATATTTCTGCACCATGTATGAGAAATGCCCTGCTTGATCTGTCTTATACAATATGTTTGTTTATAACATACAATGTACTGCATTGACAGATTATAGATCTGTAGCTGCCAGTGTTAATATTATATAATAAACATGTGACTGTATTGTTTTATCAGATTTGTTATCTGTGCATTATGTTTTCAATGTTTACAATTTGACACTCCTAGTATTTACATGTTTTTATGTGTTGTAATCTTAAATGCAGGTCTAAACTTGGGAACACTTTGTTAGATGGTTATAAAAGTCTTAGTAAAATTCTGAGAACATTGTCACACTTAAATAAAATGTGTCTAAATGTTAAAATTTGTATCACAAAATGACACAATACGTGAAACAATCCTCAGAAGGTTAAATAGTGAAAACAGATAACCAGGAAATATTCAACCATTCATGTAATTTAATATGAACACTGTTATTTTTACATCCAGACAACAATATATCCACTGGGGAATTTAGCCAGTTTCTAGTTTTACCTATACCATTGTACCGTAAAATATCACACTGAACATGAAAATCCTGAGTTGTCTGTTCAGAAGGTTGGGGGAGGGGTGTTAATTAAAGACTTAAATGTATCTAGTAGTCATTATACCTAACATGAAATTAATCGATGTGAATAGATAGTGAAATATTGATCAGCCACATCAGTGGTGTGTTAGTTCATATGTGTGAAATGTTTTGTATTGTTTATGAAAACTATTCCGCAGACTTGACATGTTATATTGTCAATGCTACATTTTTTGTAAGTTGAACCAGCCCCTTTCAGGCCACTAGAGCTGAGCAAAAAAATACATTAAAATGACTTTCTCATGAATAAATGGATAAATCATCATGAAACCTGGTCTGTAGTACTTATCCTTTGATTGTCCTAAGTCAGTCATGGACTGTAGCATACTTGGATCATCACCAATATTTGTCTATTCTGGAGAGTGATGCAGGGCCATCATGGCCCTCTTGTTAAGTTGTTATGTCAAATTATCATTTTATAGTGAAATGCTGTAATTCTTTTATTGTTTTATGATATCATTCTACTAACAAAATATTTTCCCCAGGGACTTATGTGAATATCATCAAACATAACAATTTATAATAAATGTAATACTGAGATGTAAATTGCCGTCAGAAATGTTGATCTTGTGGCTTTAATTTGCATAATTGTATTGATTTCCTGAATGAATTTTTGTAAGCAAATGTTTCCCATAAATGGTAAAACATCTCTGCTTTACATGATTGCTATTGTGTTAATAGTGTGGTCTGCAGAAATAGATTCATGATACATTTGGTTATATACCTAGTACTTTATTAATACAAATGTATGTGTTTCTTTGACTATCATGGTAATTTTGTCTCTTTTTGTCTCAATTTTTTACATGAATTTCCTATCAGATTTGTTAATAATTCCATAGGAGAATAAATAATCAGTGCTTTCTGACATTGTTTATTTTTAGCTCACATCCATGAGCACACAGTGCAGCTCTTGTGCTTCCAGGGTCTTTGTCCACCATCAGGCATTGTTCATTTGTACCCTGTGAAACAAATAGAGGCCACATTTTAATGTTTGTATTGACAGTGTCTCGGAGAATTACGATATAGGTCACTAGGGGTGAAAAATAAGGTCAAAAGCAGGGTTCTCAATAAGTTTGTGGCCAACAGGCCCAAACTCTAGACTATCAGGCCTGCTAGAGGGGTCTCCATGGCATTTTCTAGCAGTATTTTATGAACTTTTGAGATCCCTAACAGGCCCAAACACATTTTTAAGCGGCTAAATTGGCCTGCAGCCTGCTAGCTGTTATTGAGAACCCTGAAAAGGTTAAACTAAATTATGAAAACCTTGTGAACACTCTTAACTGAGCTTCAGGAGAAGCTGTTCTGATTGGTTAGTTGCATGTGATTAAATGAAAATCTGGATTGTTTATTCTTAAAAAGATTCTTATCTGATAGTTTTCAGAATGACCTGACTTTTGGGAACTGTATGTCATACTCATAGTTAAGAGGTTGCCTGTGGGGATATGACCAGATATCTGCTGTAAATATAACTGAAGGAGTCTTGGTTACATGTAACTTTTGTGTTCAGCATGTCTGATAAACTTGTTAGTTACTTTGTGGAACAATAATGTGTTATATACACCAAAAATGTCTGAATAATTCTCTTTTTATTTATTGGCTATTAATATACATGTATTAATATTGTAAGAACTTTTCCGGGTGCTCACTAGACATCAATAATTGAGGGTCTAAAAATGTGTTTTGGTTTCTGATCAATAACTCAAGAAATATTTCATGTATTGGTTTCATATTTTACATGAAGTTGTATATATATTAATAAAATACATATCGAGTTTGATTTCCATTTCCAGAGAAAATATGGCCCTTTTTTGACTTAGCTCTCAGCATGGGCATAATGTGTCCTCAGGACACATTTCTAGTATGAAAAAAGTTATCACATAAAATAACCTCATTGGTGACAGTCAGTCAGTTGTAGTGTAAGGTATATGTTTATATGACCAGTATTAAGTCTGTAGAATTTAGTACCAAACCATGTTTGTAACTAAAAGCAAGGTTTTCAGTCTCCTGTGTTAAAGTATAACAGAGAGACTTGGTTTGTTCTATCATGTAACTTATTAAGTACAGAGCCATCTTTAGTTCTATTAGTCAGTAACTGAATGCATAATGTGCTTTTTGTATCAAATGTATACCTAAATGATAGTATCTATCATGTCTGTGTCATGTCTCAGTGTTGTAAATGAATTAAAGTGACACTTGTACCCTAATGTGGTTAGTATAAAGTTTGTTTGATAGTAATGTCTCACATGTTCATGCATTCTCATGCACTGACTAATTGGTATTTGATTGCAGGTGAATTCTATTCATTGTGTGACTTTAAGGTATTCATGGATGATCAGATTATGATATCTCCTATCTGAGACTGATTTTCTGTACTTTGTAAACATTTATTAATGTCATGATCTTATTGAACAGTGTAAAATATAAACTTCCCTGCATTATATTTCAAATGATCAAAAATAAGAATTGAACACTTATTTTGTGTGTTATACTCAATCATAATATTGATACAACTGGCTAATGCTGGATTGACAACATGGTGTAACTTCATTCTGTCCAATTTTCTTAAGTTACTCTTTTTGCTTAAGTATACATTCATGTATACAGTTTGACTTCTCCTATGGTAATTGTTGCATCATGGGACATTATGTAGTCTTCTGTGACCTCAATTTGCTTTGGATTTGCAGCTTGTCTTTAGCACATGAATAACCTGCACATGATGTTTCTAATGAATGGCATGTCTCCGTAAGCAAATATTGATTTGTTGTTGGTATTTTGCAAATTTAATCCCTTCAGTAAATCTGAATTATGAACAGGACAAGTGATTATTGACTTTGAGGAGAAAGAGCTTGTGGTGTACCTGTTGGATCTTAAATATCTTATGTTGACCTACATGGATGTCTCCTGATTCACTACTTACAGTCTACAGATGATAATATAATTATCTGTTTCTGATTTTCCAACAAAAGACAATTTTCCCTGTCAAATAGTTAGGCATACTTCATGAACTATTTATGAACCATTCTGAATTAACTACTCATGATTGATTTGTGAATAGTTCATGAAAAAAACTAATTTGCAGAACTATTTAAAAAAAATATGGGAACTGTCAGATATGTCCTCAAATGATAATAAAATCTAGTATATCCTTAAACAAATTCTTGGGTCTATGTATAAGTCAGCCACTCTCATTCTCTATCCCTGACCAAAAGCATTTTTTAACAATTTATAACCGTAGTGAATGATATTTGTTATCTTTTAATCCTCTCTCAGATATAATAAGTCTGTCGCCTCAAATAGAGTAATATTTGTTGATCAGACTTATTATATCAGAACCGGTTCAAAACATTTTGATGATAGATCGGGGGGGGGGGGGGGGGGCAAATTGTATGTGGCCTGTTTGTACCAAACTTAAACATGCCTATCAAATTAAAACAATTCCACCTACAGTCATCAAACTTTATTAGGTTGATTCCACATGACAACCTCTACAGAGCCTGTGCATTTTCGGGTCATGCAGTAGGTTAAAGGTTAAGATCACTGTGGCATTGCGATTTAAAACCACCTCTTGTTTATGATTGTTTATTATCAGATATGTTGTATTCCTAGTATATTGATCTTTTTTTTCAGGTGAACTCAAACAAAAACTTCTGGAAAATACCATGGGGAAGTTATGACAAAGGTGCCGGAAGTGATGATTTAACTTTTGTAAGTGTTTCATGTTTTATTTCATGCTGCCAGCCTTCATTTAGTGTAATGTACATATATCTTTCTGAATTACAATTCTCTGATTATAAATATTAATGTAGATGAAAGCTATTAAAATTTAAATGTCAGGGCCCTATTACATCTCAGGGGATTTTCATGTGGTTTGGAAAAAAAGGGGAATTTTGTTTTTCAACAATAATGCTATCAGTTAATTATACATATTTACTTTACAAAAAAAAAACAATTGCGAACTTGGACAACGGCTGCTGTATTACATTTATATACAAAAATTTACAATGTATGTATTGTTCAAATAAAAAAAATCGATATTGATATTCAATTTTTAAACATTATCAAAATAGCTTTGGGAGGGGAATTTTTTCAGAAAAAAATGTATATTTATTGAGAAAAGGAATGGGGCTGTATTTCAGCCTCAGAAATTAGGGCTCTGTAATGTGCATACTTATAGTAACTTGGCCGAAAATCTGGGATATACATTTACTGGTTGTTGGCACAAAACATACTTTGACAACCACCATAGGTAGAGATAGAGTTGACACGTTTTACACCCTTCCACAAAAATTGGTCAGTTCTAGTTATAATGAACTTGTTTAGATTTACATACATGCACAGTTCATCACATTTTAGACATATATCCAAAAGACTGAATTTTGCGAATAAAATCTGCTCTTTAATGATACTGTTATTAACATGCTTTAGGAAATGTTTATGATATACAGGATTACAGGTACCAATAGTAGTACCAGCAGGGGGAAGGGGTGGAGTAGCATTAAACTTGTCACAATGATCAGAGTTGACATTGTTTACTGTTAAATGTATAAGAAGCTGTGTAATAGCTTATAAACAAACATCATACCCTCTGGACTTAATGTTAGAATTTTATCTCTGGCTGTAATTCTGTATCAAAGATATTTGATGTTGTGTACATGTACATACGTATTAGAATCCAATTTTGCACTTCAGCCAAATTTTCGGTACAGTCTGTCTAAATTTATAAAAGATACATAAAACATATAATAATACTGTCAATAAATTGATAAGTATATATATTATGTTTATTTTAACAGGGCCCTCATTTGACGTTTTTTGGGGCCGAAATTCGGCCCCATTCCCTTCCTAAAATCATATACTTTTTTCCCCTATTTTTGAAAAAAGTTCCCCTAAATGATTCATATTAAGTTATTAACCTTTGATTAATAGTATATTAATGTATGTTGTATATTTAAATACGGCCATTTTAAGCTTAAAAGGCTTATTGCAGGGTTACACGGCAGTTGAAAAAGATCCCCTGAAATTCCCCTTTTTCCTCAAAATGACGCAAAATTCCCCTACCTGAGGGCCCCGGGCCCCTTCCCCTAAAGTGCAGCTAGGGCCCTGAAATTTATGTGTTTGTGTAAACTTTAAATTGTAATTTGTATACTCTAAATCATATCAATTATATCAAATTTCTAGAAATATTCTAATGTTGTATATACCTACATGAAGGGGATTATGTGGGTTTAATTCATCAAAGCCATCCTTTAAAAATGGTTTGTTTGAGGGTTACACTACCTAACTCGTCCAAAACACCCAACTTTTTTCATTCTCTGGGGTGAAAAATTCTGTTTCAGTAAAAAAATAGCATTACGAGTCTATGACAAGATTTGTGTTTTGGTTTCAATATTTAAAATAATTTGTAAAGAAAATATTTCCCACCTACATACTCACTGAAAATTCTCTGGATAAGGTAACAGTAATACTGCAAACACACATTTTTTGAAGGATGGCCAAGATACCATAATCTGCTACAACTAGACACTCTGCCTCCACATATATTCAATTTTTTGTGGAATGTAAGAAACTTTAAAAATACATACACATAATGATGTCTTTACTTGGTACTGTAAGGTAAAGTCACTTGAAATTTTAACATTTTTAGAAGTTCATCATGTGTGTGTTATTTCAGCTTGTTCAGATATGTTTCAATAAATCTGTGTGACATGATATATATATATCATCTAGACTAGCTACATGTTTAATTGAAAAAATCTGGAAAAGACACAATGTAATATAATTGCATGAATAAACCCTCTATTCATTTTTGTATAACCATGTGCCCGGAAACCACAGTAACTGTTATAAATCATGGTGTCCTGTATTGACCTATGATTTGGATTTAAATGTGGTTGACCAACTGGAAAGTTGATGTGTAGCTTCATGACAGACTGTGTTATAGCTAACTAAGCTAGCTAAGAAGAATTTATAATATTTGTGAAATTACCAGTAGTTGAGCTTGTGTTTATAAACATGCGACTTGACTCAGACTTATGGTTAAGTGGGCAGGGGCAGAAGTGGGCAGAGGTGGATCCAGGCTGGAAGGGGGGAGGGTGTTTGTGTGTAATATTTAGGAATTGAATGCTATTTCATTGAATGATATTTAATTTTATCTGTGGATTCGGTATGGTAATTTCATCTTACTTGTGATATTAGAGCAGACTGTGTCTTTTAACAAACATGAGCACTTATTACTCAGGGTGAGCTTTTGTGATCAGTCTTTGCAGGCATTGTGCGCTGTTCACTTACCTTGTGAACATACTAGGTGCCACATTTTTGGTTCAATTTTTACAAAACTGGGTCAGAATGTTAATATCGACAAAATCTCATATGAGTTAGATAATTGGTTACTTTGGGTCAAAAACTAGGTCACCAGGGCAAATTAAGGGATTTCACAGTTATAATTTCATCTTCACCAAACATTGTAAAAATTGTTTGTTTTAATGATATGATGGTCAGGTATGAATATTGGTCATCTTGGGTCAATAACTAGGTCACCAGGTAAAATCTTAAGAAAACCTTGTTTCATGTAACTCGATCTGCAGATGTCAAATTTTGATTCGATCTTTACCAAACATTGTCAGATTGTTTTTTGTCTTATTGATATGTATGACAACTTTGAACATGAGTCATTTTCGGGTAAAAAACTAGGTCACTAGGTCAAATCTTAAGAAAACTTTGTTAACATTGTAGATTTTTTTATTGGATTTTCACCAAATTTTATTACAATGTTTATTTTAATGATAATGTAGGTCAAATTTGAACATGGATCATCTGGGGTCAGACACTAAGTCGCCAGGTCAAATCACAAGAAAACCTTGATATAAGCAGACCTCATGACACAGGTTCAAAACAATGTTTTAATGAGTAAACAATGATTGTCATTTGAGAGATATAGGGCCACCTTTGCCCTCTTGTTTAATTTTCTGAACAGATACTGCAGTTTGTTTAAATGAACAATTTTGTTTTGCTCAACATTAATTCATCTTTGAGATTTCAATGTTCATAACCTTTATGTACTATTCTAACTTAAAAACATTTGTGTTTTCTGCAATGAAACAAAATTTATCCTTCAGGGGTTAATGCCAGTTTTTGGTGAATTGATAAGATACCCTTTTACATCGATAAAAAGTGTAAAACATTGTACCTGACTGTGTGCAGCATTTCAACCCAAATATTCAGATACTTGTAGGACTGTAAACAGTTTCATTATACCAGACACCTTTCTTTTTTGAAGTGGATGATTTTGTAACACTGCCAAAACATTTAAATCTGAACTTTGATCCAAGCTGAAGAGAAATATAGAAAACAGCAATTATACATTATTGCACACATAACAGCTCACTATCAGTTAGGTTATAATGAACTCCCAAGTTACTCTTATATAGCTGACGCCATTCTCAATTGAGGAAAACTGTGAAAGTTCACTTTTAGCTCATTAAAAACTTCAGTATCTAATCTATGGCATATTTTGACATATTCATTTTGTAGTTAAGTCAATATGCTTTTTGAAGATACTTTGTGTGTGGGGGGGGGAGTGGTGGTATCTGTTTATCTCCCCATCAACATGTGTTTTATGCATAAAGGTGTAGTCGAAGGTTTTTAAGTTTCACCTTCTATTTTCCTCTCGTTGATCAAAGTTAGTCTCTGATTATGAATTAAGTGCATATTTTATTGTCTAACTCTGGTCTAGATTTGAAGCCACTTACATGCATGAATCAACACTGGTCAGTATGAATGGCCATAATTGATCATTCTCTTTGTAATGTATAATGATTTACAAAACTAAAACTTCCATCATAATTATGTATCCACCCCTAATTAGTAAGGGTGGTGAGTGTTGAACAAGTGATTTTATGGGCTGGTCCAGATATTCAGCAAAAAAAACCAGATAACCGAAACATTTGTTGCTAAGTTCTATGTGTTCCACTCTGGTATGTTTACAATCTTTGAAATGAACTTTACAGATTATATACTGCATTATGACTATCAAAGCAAACTACATTTGTATCTAACCATTCCCCTGGAGTGTAAAGTTTTTATCAAACATTCAGTGTCATTAATATGGTGTGTTGTATAATTTGTCTCCATTTTTCAGGATAATGAAGGAAGTGGTATTGGTGAAGACAAGATCATATCTACTGGTACTCATGATGATGATGAAGATTATGAAGTTAGCTCTGGTGATGAAATCATCGAGCTGATACCTGATGATGATGATGATGATGACGATGATGAAGACAATAATGGAAAAGATGATGATTACTACAATTACGGTGACGATAAGAAAAAGGTTGGATCTAGTGATGATGAAGATGATGCTTTATTTGATGGAAGTGGTAGTGGTGATGTTATGCCGGTTGAAGAAGGTAAGTTCCTCATAAGGCCCAAGAACAAAATGTTTGTTTATGGTTATATACTCATTGAAAATAGGGTAGGTAGATCGGCTCTTACCGTATTTATATTTTTTTGCTTTTGAAAGCAGGTTGAAATTTGGTGGAAAAGTGAGAAAATGGATGTACCATTCCTGAGACTAAATAAGTAGTCTAGGGTCAGTGAGTAGGAATTACAGTGGGTCAGGTTAACTGAAACAGCAAACAATGATTTTTATTTATAAATATTACCATTTGTGAGAGCTTTTTTTCCTTTTATAGCAGGGGCAATTAATAGGTATGGTATCTACCTCTTAAGAAAATTCTTTAAAATCATGCGATCATCCACTAAAATTCAATTTACCAGTTTTCTCTTCCCCTTTGCAAAAAGCATGTGTTTTCCCCTAAAGTAAGGACAAGGCCCACTTTGCCTACATGTGAAAAAAGTCCTGTGAGTAATACAGAGGTAATGTAGTATTGTGTGATTTTATTAAAATGTCTTAGCTGCATATTAATTTCACGATTTTCGTAAGTTATATACAAAAGTTTTCATAATACCGGTTGTCAATTATACAATCATAATTATATACGATGCGCTACATAATATTACATATATATACAGATATGGAATGGGACATACCCTAGCTGTAAATGAACGGAAACTGTGGATAGTGATACTAAAAAATGATCACATTCAGCGACTGTGTAATAATTCAGCTTTGACAGTTGAATAAAATTGCCCTTTACCAATCTCCAAGTGGTTAATAGTTTTTGAGTGAAGTTTATGTATTGATCAATTATTAATGGTATCACAGCCACTGTTGTTCTCGTTAATGAAGGTAGCAGATAGTAGAATGAAGTTACTCCGGTGGGAATTGATTCCTCACCTAGATCTATGTATTGTATTTGATGAGTACTCTCAAGGTTTTGAATTATCATGTTATGAAGGAAAGCCACAGCAATAAGCTCACTCGGAACCAATTTATCAGTGCCTCGAAAACGAGTTTTTTCATTAAGTTTCCATTAGAATGAGTCTTAATGTATTTACCATTTTTCCATGCAATTGTGTTCTTGGTGTAAGTAGATAGTTTCCAAATTTATTGATGTTCCTCCTCTGTGAGCACTACATTGGGTTGTTCAAATGCTTGGCAGTGAATGTATCATTTAGAGTAACAACAGTTTTTGTCAGACATGCTGTCTGGTATGCATTGATTGTTGATTCCATACTATACAAATAGTTTCCATGTATTACTCTAATTGTGTATTAGGAGCAATTTCCTGGTTAAGAATCTGCTTTTAGAATAAATACTGGGAGTTAAGTATGTCTTGTAGAACTATTGTAGTTCAAGTTAACCTGATTCTTAGTCTGCTCAATAAGTAAAGAGATTACATGAAATATTTTAATATTGTTTGTGGTGCCTTGTGACGCTCTGTTGTACATATATAGCCACATCTTACTATTATTTAGCTAAATACAACACAGATACAAGGAGTCTCGATTTTGATTGAGTAACAAAATCTTGTCCTTCATTCAAGTATCTGAAGTTTTATGGGTCCATAGAAATAGGAAATATAGAAAACTATCCATTTGATCCCTAATAGGTTCTGTATGTCTGCATGCCAGGAAATGATATTTCCATGATAGTTTACTTGTTCATGTTATTACCTGACTGAATGATTATTTAAGCAGATTTTCTGACACTTGGTAAACTCCACAGCCTTGTCTGTTAGTGTAGAATGGCCTTGTGGTAAGAAGTATTTGTTATAGAGGCAATAAATAATTAATCTTGTTTCCATGCAAAGTACCATTTTCTCCTGAATTTGGTCTAACTTAGTGTGTGATCATATTCTTGGTCCTCAGCCTGTTTGTCTATCAATCAACAGTGCTTTGTTCCTGGAAAAGAAAATTGCTTGCTATTTGATATAATGGGGATATCTCAGATGGCCTTATGGTCTTGTAGTGTTTGACCTTTGACCAGTATTGTATATTTGCTGTGGGTGGGGTATTTGCATAGGTTTGATAAATGTGGTTAAATTGCGAACAAATAAGAAATGTTCATTATCTGTTATCATTATTTGCAATATATCTTATCTAGCATGTTGGCCAGCAGTGCTGTTTATCACAAATAATGTATATTCTTGGTCCAACCTGATTTAATTAAACGATATCTATGCAGTATGATAGGTGCATTAAGTGTATCAACCATCAAGTAGGTCATATTACATCAAATGTTATCATGTTTTGCGTGTCAGTTTGTCGTTCATTGATGTTATGTATGTAACTTTATACAAAAAAATAAAAACATTTTTTTTATTTATTCATGAACATGTTTGGCATGTATTTCTGGTGTATTAGATTAAATGATACTGTGTAATAGCAGTCAGTGATTTCATATAATCACGTTTTAAACTATGCAGAGACATTTCGCTATATTGTACTCTGTTGTTCATATCCCCTCTGGGACTTATATGTAGGAAGAGATGATATCATTTCATGTAATTAGATCTGAAACAATGTCCAGGCTTGTCTAATTAATCTACAGTTTTTAGCTCACCTGATCGATCAGGTGAGCTTTTAGAATCAATGAATGTCCATTGTCCGTCGACGATTAGTTTGTTTACACTCTAGCATCCACAGCTTAACCAATCGTGATCAAACTTGCTCACAATGTATATGGCCATAATGTCTCAACTAAGTTCGAATATAGGCGAATTCGGACAAGGACTTCAAGAGTTAAGTGCCCTTGGCTTAGAAAATTTGCTATATTTAACTTGTTTACGCTCGAGCGCCTTCATTTATACACCAATCCTAATAATATTTATCCAGTATTCATGAAAATTAGAGTTGGTTTTGATCAAAATCGGTGTAGAAACGGGTTATACCAGATTCAATTATTATAAGTGTCTTTATTCTCAGGTGAGCAATCTAGGGCCATCTTGGTCCTCATGTTGTAATGTCAGTGACTGCTCTTATAAAGAAGTGTGTGCTATCATGCATTTAGGATTGTCCTATAAAATTTTTGTTTGTCAGTGACCTAACCTTACCATTAAATATGTTTAATTCGGTTTTTTACTTTCTCAACAAGTTTTTACTTGAAGGCCTTGGTAAAAAATGGAACAAAAAATCTAAATAATCATAATAACAATAGTTTAAAAATTTCTTTTGGACTGGCTCTCTTTAAAATATTATGAGATGGTTAATGGATATACTTTTTTATTTACTATAGCCTTTACATTTTGTGACATGAACATAATTATGTCGGGTTTCCTGTGTGTGTTAATATTTCCAGGATTTCTGTGTTTAAATACTTCAAACAATAGTTTATCAGTAGTCTGAACATTGTTCATGTGTCTACAAAGAAAAGATTAAGCTTTGCAGAATTTGGTGTTGAAATCACTCTAGTTCTGAAGGAATCTCATTTGCTGCACATTTCCCTTTCAGTCAATGTATGAAATAAGGTTGAATATGCTTTTTTCACAAATATCTAATTGTTGTCAAACCTTCCATACATGTACATGTAGTGACAATGATAACGTTACAACATTTATAATCTAATACCTCCTTATTGTTAATAAAACAATTTTGTTAAATTCTTGTCTCAGTATAGGATTCCTTTACACATTTAGTTTAAATAACTTGCGTCTGTCAGTAGAAACCCTTAATAAATATTCATAAGGGAGATGACAGTGTCGCGTTACGAAAATTGCCGGGACAAAACGGCTGCTATATGAAATTTATGGGACGACTACGCTGTCGCATAGTAACTGCATTGTTGTCAATTCTCTCATGTCTGTGTCCATTATAAAAGTCAGGCAGTTTTTTCTGTGTTTGGTCCCATACATTGTTTCTAGATTTTTTTGTTTGCCAGATAGGATAGATTTATAAGTTTAGTTTCACTGAAGAAAGGGTTTTCTTTATGTTCATGGAAGGAGCCTTTAGTATGGGAATAAAATAGCTGGTTGAAGCATCTTGGGAGAAAATTTCTTGCTTGAAAACAATTTTGGGGATGAAATTTCAAGGAGTAAATTGGAAATCTGGGGAAAATTTCATGATTTCAAAGAAATTTTCAGAGGCCCTTTACTTGCTACATCTATTTTTCCATATAATGACAGAAAAACCTGTTCCGATTCACTTTATAATAATGAATTCAACTTGTATTTATGGTCTTTGTTTTTGGTTCCAGGAAATGTAAATCCTGTCAAGTCAACCACCACAGAAGCACCAAAGAGGCCACGCACTGGCTGTGAGATTCTTAGAAAATCTGCCCTGGAAGCAGAGACTACTACTTTTATGCCTGCCTGTGATGATGAAGGAAAATTTGAGAAAGTTCAATGTATAGTAGATGTTGGAGATAAAAAGGCAAAGCATTGTTGGTGTGCTGATCCTGAAGGCAGGGAAATTACTGGCACCAGAAGGATCGAACCCGATATGCCAGACTGCGTCTATGGTAGATATAGAAACAATATTACCTGTCAATTTTTGCTTACTTGTTACAAATTTTCTTTGTCAGAAAACTAATATTAGGATTAGATTACTAACTTCTTTATGGCATCTTTGTGTTGTGGTCAGTGCTGTACTGTGTTGCCTTTCATTTCAATCTTGTTACGTGAGGCCCCTTACAAGTGCTTTGAACTTGTAACATCCATAAAACTGGCTCAAAATATGCCGTACAATTTTTTGTCTTTTAATTGTACTTTTTATGATTAAATTTACAGTTTAGTTGATCTACCATGAATTAATTTTGTTTAGCTTTTGATTTTGCTCATTGCTTGTTTCTTTATCTGTTGTTAAGGACTCACTAGACAGCTATGGTAATTTCAGAGCCTCTCCAGTGATAGGGGAGATCAGATATGTGAGAATTGGGCATTTTTATCTATTTTATATTTGTCTTGGTTCTTTATCGTGCCCGATGTGAAGCACCAATACACACCTCATTCATTTTCTGTGATTTTCTTTGCATGGTTCTTTCTTGGTTCTGTAGATGTTAGGTTTGGGACATCCCTGAATTATTGAAAGGCGGAGACGAATCTTTGCTTGAATATGTGTGTTATGCTTTTAGGTGAGAACATGAGCACATGCGTTTTCCAACTGGTACAGAACAGCCAGAGTCTTCTAGGAGCCTACAAACCTCGCTGTACAGATGAAGGAGACTATGAACCTGTTCAATGTCAAGGATCAGAATGTTGGTGTGTCGATGTTGTTGGAAATGAAATTGTTGGCACCATCATGAATTTGCCGAACAAACCAAAATGCCCGCCAGGTATTGATTTATGATGATTAAGATGTTAGAGTGATGCATGTACAGGGAACACACTAGGCTGAAAATTTAGTGAGACTTCACTTCTTCCTGGTCTCAGACTTGGGAGAAGATTGAACATTTTTGGAGAAGTGGATTTTGCAAGTTTCATAGATCTGTGGTTTTCTAACTTTGTCACTAGGACATACATAGTATTTTGACTGACCCAGCCATTTCATGTTTTACAACACCTTTAATCACATCTTAATTTCTCTGTTGCTCTGGTTAATCCGGCTAATCACTTCTTCTTAGATTTACTTTTAATCTACAGCTACATTCCAATTAACAACTTAACAGGGTTTTATTCTATCTTTATTTTTGAGATAAATGAATTAAAACTGTGATACAGCAATGAGCATACACAAAGTAAGTGGTAATTGAACAAGAACAAAATTCATGAAGAAATAGAACAGCACCTGAGAAGTAGAATTAATCATTTCTTTATCCTTGTTAACTGTATCAGTCCTTGAATATAGCCCCGATCCGAGGACCAAGTCCACCAAACTGACCGTTAGTGCGGTAAGTTTGAAACAGTCAGTGGTCAGACAGTGTAGTAAATTTTTCATCAAGTTAGTGGGCGTCAAATAGGCAGTGTCCAGTCAATAATTAAAGTTTGGAATTACCAATCTTGACTAAACTTGGTATGTAGGATCTTTGAATGAAAACCTAGCTTGGGATTGTATTTGGGATCTGTGGGGTCAAGGTCACTGTTACTAAAAATAGAAAATCAGTGTGTGGTAAATAACTAAGTTTGGATTGACCAATGTTGACTTAACTTGGTATTTAGCATCCTTTAATCAAAACCTAGCTTGGGATTGTATTTGGGATATGTGGGTTCAAGGTTAAGGTTACTGTTACTAAATATAGAAAATCAATTTCCGGTCAATAACATTATTTTGGAATGACCAGTGTTGACTAAACTGGGTATTAAGCATCCTTGCATAAAAATCTAGCTTTGTATTGTGTTTGGGATCAGTCAGGTCAAGGTCACTGTAACTAAAAATAGAAAATCAGTTCCCAGTGATTAACTTAATTTAAGGATTAAGATATTGCGATGAAAGTTTGTGTGTAGGTAGTTTACATGGAAACCAAGGTTGGGATTGCATTCTATGCCAGTAGGTTAAAGGTCTATGTTAACTTATTAGCCGCACTGGGAACTGAACCACTGATGACGCCTTAGCACAAAATTCTAGAGTACTGTGGTATTAAAGCCTTGGGAAACTTTTTCTCAGTTTCGTCTCTTCTCTAGGTTCTTAGGTATGATTTGCAGCCATATCTATAATAATATCAGACTGTTCAAAACTACTTGCAATATTACCCACTATGGCATGAACATAATTTTCTCACAAGCTCTCTGCTGTTGATTATACTTCACACAGACTTACGAGATGCCTCACTGGCTGGTCAAATGTTGGTCACATTACCAGTTTCACTGTCAACTATAGTGAACATACACAGTTGGTCATGGAGACACCTTCACACTTCTCATTAGGTCAGTCAGTGAATTGCATGTGGTTTCCACCATCAGCATAATTTCACAGAAATCCAGTCTTACTCAACCTGCCAATGTTTGGCAATATGTCCATCAAGAGATGAGTGAGGATACAAACTTGATTGACTACATCCTCACTGAGTTTCTTAGCACTGATGTCAGTGGTAACTAATTGTGACAGTGTGATCACAAGGGAAGGGTATGTCCTGTTCAAAATTGCAACTGCATTTTCGAGACTCTATATGAATGTCTGCATACTTGATTTGAGGCTGACTAAGGTGCTTCTGTTCAAAATTGCAACTGCATTTTCGAGACTCTATATGAATGTCTGCATACTTGATTTGAGGCTGACTAAGGTGCTTCTGAATTTTACGTAGTTTGTTTTCATGAAATGCTTGAACAAATTAGACACAGCTCAGAAGTACTGCTCCATCTCAGAAATTCCTTGTGTGGCCTGAGATACAGCTATTAAATGCACAACAGTTACTAAATTAAAGCTTATTGGTCAGCAGTGCTTCTTTAAACCATTCAGATTTTGCCTTACAAAATTTTACAGTGGCAGTGACCCAATGCTACCATATTAATTTACAGAAGTGTATTGATTAAAATTGGTTGTTAACATGCTGGGTGGGAAACTTGATGATTGGAATGTTAATTGGATTTGTATCTCGGCAGGGGGGTGGGGTGTCCAAATCTCCATTGACAGGCCTGATTTTGTCATTCTTATTCTAGAATTTCATGTACTAAAATTAAAACAGCAAAAATGATTTAAGTTTCAGCCTAAAATTGCCTAGAAACATGTTCCCTGAATTGTACATATAAAATTATATGTATAGCATCAGTTTGGGGGAAATTTATGGGTGCTTGTTAAAAGTTGTCTGACCTTATTCAACTTATAATTCAAACAGCTTGTTCAAATTTTGAAAACTAGAATGAGCTGAAAATTATTAAACTTCTTGTAAATATGAATATCCATCATTAACATAAACATCAATTTGTTAAAAGTTATTGAAATCAATGATGACCCTGTCAATTTTATTTTCAGTGACTGATAAAAAGGTTGTGGATGATATGAACAAAGACAAGACTGTTAATCTTGGTAATAAACCTGATGATGGATATACAGTGTCTGGTAACACCAATGAAGATATTGATAATGTTGTTGTGAATATTGGTCCAGGTAGGTCAGATTGATTTTGAACTGCTCAGCATTTTTTCCAAAGAGTTGGTACAATCACACCCTTGTACTTTAAATTTAAAGGCAAATTATTATTTAGAGTACGCTTTCTGGTAATACATGTATTACTCATTATGACTATATATTAACATATCTGATCAGTAACCACTCACAACCTAATTAACTGCATTAAACATGATTACATCTTCTAGCTAATTCAAACATCTGGGCACCCTGTACTGACTGCTCCTATTATACTTGTGGTGGTCTGAGACATGCTATGATTATTTGTTTACAGAGATCCCTGATGAAGATTCTAACATGGAATTTGAAGAGGAGAACACAAATACTATTGGAGACTCATTTGCTACAATGAGAAGTGATCATAAATTTATGAGTCAGCCAGGACTTCTTGCAGGTATGTTATGCTCTAAGTTTCTTCGAAAAATGTTTCCTGAACAAATGAAGACCTTTGACCCCTGATACTGGTTCTGAGCCAGTGGATCTATCATGAGTGCAAAGAGTGTGTCTAAAAATTGTTGAATAAATGAATCACTCACATTTGTCCTATAAAGATGTTCAGTTTTATTCAGGATTTAAAAAAATGTCTTTGAGGGAATTCCTGGCTACCAAGGCTAGGTTTCAGATAAGAGTAAAAAAAAATATTTTAGAAGTGTCCAAGTTGATGTTAAAATGAAAGAAACATAATATAGTTTGTTACCTTTCCTTATTAAGAACATGAGATTAAGTATTTGATGGACTTTTCATGTGATTGTATGGTACGTTTATGAATCTTTACACAGATGTTCTGTTGTAAAATATACTTGGAAAGATAAAACTTTCTATAAGCATTTGTTTGATTTGTTTAGCATCCTATGAAGCTGATAAGCTTTGAGTTGATTATAATTCCTAATTTATAATGCTCAATATGGGGGGGGGGGGTATTAAAGCAGAAAATGGCAAAAATTGACTCTCCTCGCATCAAAAAATCAAATCAAAATACAAATTCTGGTCTAATTAAATGTTAAAGACTTATATGTCAGTTGTCTGATACATGTATTCCTATTTTCAATGCTTTATATTTCAGCTATTATTGGTGGAGCCGTTGTTGGACTTCTATGCATGGTGTTGCTTGTGATGTTCATTGTGTACCGTATGAGGAAAAAGGACGAAGGAAGCTACCCCCTAGATGAACAGAAATATCAAAATTACTCGTATGCAAAAGCTCCAGACAAGGAATTTTACGCTTGAGTCTTCTGTAGATGCTGACTGAACATGCTTGTTATGTATTACTGTGAAAAACTTTGGGTCACCTCAGCATGTGATATGCTTGTCAGGAATATAGGTTTTTTATGTTCAATGATGTGGTGTTGGCATTTAGGCTTTCTAAAGAATCTATGGGCTATTTTCAGACTTTGTAGAAATTTTAAATTGTTAAAATTTTTCAAATTTTCAGTCATTTGTCACATTTTCTATTGACTTAGAAGTTCTTATTGATGTTTCGTGGGCCAAACTTGTTAAGTTTATTGCTTTTTCTTTCGAAATCCGTTCGTTAAACTTGTATTAATCATTTGTTTGCAATAAGTACTTCCCATGTACAAATCTAAGTCTGAATATGGCCTGAAGTTTTTCAGTGGTAATAACTTGTGAACAAATTTTATTTTCATCTGCATGTACAAAAAAATGTAGCATCAAATGTTTGCTATGTTGCATATATAACGTGTTTATAAATACTAGAAGACATTTCACATAAGCACATCTTAAATGTCAGAATCATGATTGAACGAAAGGTCAGTAGCTTAAAATAAATGTATGATATTTAAGGATTGGCTTGAATTCCTGGTTAATATATTTTTATGGTGATATTGATCGTTCAAGCCAAGCATACTTCTATCTGATATATAACATATAAAGATGAGCCAACTTGGTTGAAACTGATATGTATGGATATAGAATAGTTATATTATCCACTGAATTAATTATCCTTTGTATAGGATCTGTTTAATATTGATGCTTATGTTGTGTCTAAGTGCAAATGTTTACCTGTATGATAAATGTCAAAGCTACTTGTTTGTGATACCTCAGTGTAGCTTATGAGACCAGTAAGGGTTGGGGAGGGGAAGGGGCGCCCGTAATGATTCAAGTTTATATTCAAAAATTTATGCTACTGTGATTATTGATATTTTCTTGCATAGATTGTTCCATTCTTTGTTGGCCACTTATCTTTCATTAATGCTATTCATCGCCATATTCTAATTAACTGTAGACTTACTCGTTTTTTTTTCTCGAAAATATTTTTTCCTTTAGAGATATAGATCTGACTTCATGATGTTGGAAAGTAAAATAATGAAATACTGTTCATCTAGTTGGTCAGTATATGTTCTGGTTGATTGGATTGTATTTTTTATCATTATCTTAGAGATTGTGACCTCATTTAAATGCGAGATAGCCCCAATTTGACACATTCCAGTCATTGTTCGTGTAGGCTAAGACTTCAGTTTCCATGGCAACAAGTATTTTCAATGGTTGCTGATGAAAATTGTTGTCGTGGTTACAGGTTTTGCCTTAAAAGGTCACACGGTGCTTTTAATGAAAATGTAAATTTATGGAGACTAAATTATTGCATGAAAATAAAAATGCATTGCTTCCTTTCTGTCGTTTTATAATCATTAAATTGTTATTTTATTATTCTTATGTGAGGCAACTTGTAAATTGGTGCCAGTTTAGTATGAGAGAACACTGTTCTTGTTTACCCCACCCACTATGTTATATGTGTTATCAAATATCAGTGAAGTGAATTGTATTTTTATTTCTGATTGATTGTGATAAATATACGATATAAAATCTTAGAGCTAACTTTTTGCAAGTTTTCTTTACTCTTATGTTCTGCAAGTCATATTCATTAAATATTTTCCTAAATTCGGAGTAGCAGAAAATTCTAGTTATCAATTATTTTCATAAAAATAGAATTCACTTAACTTCCATTTATCACTTGAATATATTGTTTTATTTTGTGCTACCTCTGTTCTGTTAATCTTGTGTAGTAATAATTTTGGAAGTTAGATAAATTCTGTCCTGATCTTTCTGACTAAAAATGATACTTGATCTAAATTTGCAGTAATTCTATAAGAGCTGAATGTTTTTATATCCATTATGTAGAGGTAAAGTTTTCGTATTGTTGTCTTCTGTTAAACGTGATAGAAAATGTTGCATTTGTTTAACATGCTGTAAATATGTTCTTTCTTCATTCTTTCTTTCGACACAAATCTAATAAGGAATATTGTTTCACATAGATATTATGTATGGAGTAAGTTCATACTACATGCTGGTAATTCCTAGTAATAGTATAATATAACCTGGACCACTGCAGTAGATACAATATAGACCACAACATTATTTTTCCTTCATCATTTTATTACAAGTAGATATTTTTACATGAGTGCAAAACAAATTAACTGACACTTTGTTAAATTCAGTGAGCAAGTTTTAAATATTGGTGAATATGAAAGACTCATTCAGAATTTGTTGTTATAATCATTGAGCTGACAAGATTGTTTGGTTTTGAAATATTATTTTCTGACGGTCACTTGTCATCTCTGTAGTATGTCGTATTGTAAGAGGTCACAATGCTTTCTGCATCGGATGAATGTGTCATACATTTTCGCTCTATTGAAATATTTGATTTCTCAGTATTGATCACCTATAATGCCAAGCTATTCTTAACTTACTTTATTTATTCAAACTTCTTTTTAAAAACTGAGAAATGTCTTTTATTTCATTCTCCAGTGTTTTTCAGCCTGGATGGTATTCCACCAGGCATCTACTTAAAATTGTTTTCTACAGAAGTGTTGATATTATGTTGTATTCATCTCAGTGAGGTAACTGATATCTTAGATTCATTTATTATGTGAGAATATTCTTAATGAAGTAATTGTATATAGTTGTAATGTTATGTTTATATGTATTTGTCAATGTAAATACTTTTAAATGTCTGTTATCATGTATTCACTCAACATAATCCTTGGATTATTCATTTGATAAAGTTTCATGAATAAGTAAATTGTGTTTGATTTTTAGAAATGATTTATTTTTCTGCAAGTTGTGAAATTCTTTTTATTTATTTTTCTAAATTATTGTTGCATTGTTTACTGCCAGGTTATGCATATGTAAATAACAACAATGTGAATGTAAAGAAAACTAGGTTCATACTTGACCAGGTAATTTCCATGTAAGAATACAACACAGCATGAATAGATCAGTGCTAGGGTCTTGCTTCAATCATTTCTGTTTATTAATACGGGTTATATCTCTTATTTCTGCTTTTGTTGTTTGGCAGATCAATAAAGAAATGCAATTTCTTTCTACCATTTAAAAATATAAATAAAATTCTCCCTTTCTTGCAAGTATAGCTTCGCTCAGTTTTCCTCTTGTTTTAATTGTCCATGTAAACACTATGTATACATTCATTATGTTGTGCTTTATCTAAATTAGGCCTTCCTTACAAAATGTTAGTTTGAAGTAAGAATCTCTCACGCTTAAAGATGAAAGATGGCTCATTATTTTAAGATTTTCAACTAATCTATGTTGAAGATTTATTGACTCTATTTATCCCACTTCAAAATCTAAGACTAGCCTTTATTGTGGAAACATCAAGTTTGTTAGTGTTTGAACATCACATCGTAACAAAAGATTAGTTGACTGTATGAATGAATCGTTATCTACTGTAGATCTTTCAGCTGTGGCCGTGGCCCAGTGGTTAGTACACTGGATTTGTAACCTGTCCATTAAAAATGTGACAACAATGTTGATTTTCCTCCACATGCAGGGAAGGGGAAGTTAGTACTGGTTATCATACCGTCCAGGAAATCTTGTTAGGTGAATCAGACCTGTATATAACTGATCAATTGATGAACAACATCATTCAACTTAAATAAATAAATGAATAGATCTTTCAGATGAGAACTTCTTACTAACATTTTATGATGCTAGGCTTCAACAGCTTTAGTTTTATCTTTTATGGTTGTTAACTTATGTGTATTAATTTCTGCAGAATTTTGCTATATTATATATTTTTTCCCAATTCCAGAAAATGTGTTTATTTTCTTAATTTAATTTTATAAGAATAAACTGTCCATTATATTTATTTTAGGTATTTTATGCCAATGAAATTGTTTGGTTGTTACTTGCAGTTTTGCTTCTTATGTTTTGGATATAATGTGAAACTACTTTACCGAGCCATTTATTGTTTAGTAATTTAAAACCCACAAGACTGTGTTAATCTTTTTAACAATATTGGGCCATTTTTCATAAATTTCATGAAACATTTTGAAACAACATTTATCATCTGTGAAGTTCATGATTTGTATGTATATTTATGATATAACGTTTTCTTTTTGTAGATAGAGATAAGACTTGAGAAATGTCGAGAAATATTTTTTTCTTTTTTTTTTCATTATTAAGTCCTCATCACATTGTACTGTAAGCACTGGAGAGCACTGAATTCTTTTATGTCACATTTTGTTCAACAAACTTTTTGGTGTAATTTTAATCCAAGTTGATCTTGTATTTCTTTGATCAAAATTTCATAAATTTTTTAAGACTTTTGTATTGTCATGAATTTTATATAAATATATATATGAGAACAGTTAGAATTCTTGTTTGCAAGATTTGATATACATGATATTGATCATGATCCTTTAGGCATCATTATTGAATAATTATGAGTCTGTCATTGTAGAAGACTAACTTTTCACAATTGTATCAGATAACTGTGGAATAACAAAATTGTCTCCAATGTCTAATTTTAGCATTTTTGTGTATTCTTATCATAATCACTCAAGTGCTTGGATCGTTTTTTGTAACATACCAAATTTTTGTAATTAATTTAGATTTAAGGATGTTCATGTTAAAATTTGATTATCGTTGTATTTTAAATTTTAGAAAGATTTTTCTGCAAGAACTTGTAGTGTGATTTACTGATTAGTTTCTTGTGTTTTTAGAAATATTATCATGAATATCTACCACTTATAAGGATGTTTAATTATTAAAAGACATTTCTTTAATCAAATGTTGTTATTTTTGGTCTGGGCAGTATTTGTCAAGTTCTTATTTTGTATAGATAAGACTTTCCAGTCCTTCATGGATTTTGTTCTTCTCTTCATTCACTGCTATAAATCAGACAAGTTTCAAGGATGAACCTGAAGCTGTTCACATTACCATGTAGTTCCTGATGAAGTGTTGTCTCAGTTAGCCATGTTGTGGCTCTCTTCAGATTGAGCCTTATACGATGTTGAAGTACATGCTCCTGTCTTTCTCACTGCATGGGCAGGTTCCTGATGGTGATATTTTCAGCTTTTCATGCAGGTGTGGATTAAGTCGGTTGTGCTCCGACTTTTGTCTCACAATTATGACTTGCTCTGGCCTGCATCTTTCTTCACCAGTGCTTTGCTAATGGTCGACTTTTCCTAGAAGTACACATTTGGGCTCCTTAGCAAGACCTAGTGTGTCTACCTGTTGGTTACCAGGAACTGAACAGTGGGTCGATATTCACTGGATTTTGTGATCACTGTTGTTGATAGAACCAGTTCTAGAACACACTTATTCCTGTTGTGTTCTATATATAAAGCCTATACATTAAAACAGGAGTGGGAACATCAATATACCTGCATGCTCCATTTTGTTTTACTTTAAGGGCATTTCAGTGGAAAACTGAAGTGAGTTACCTTCAAGTTCTAAGTTCATTTATTGTGCTCCAAAACTTGTCTAATCTGGCTGATAAGATATAAAATAAAACACATTGTTATTGAGATCCTAGTACCAACATCTGTAGTTGACAGATGGACAACCTACTACATGTACTATTAGAATCACCTGGAGTTCACATCTTTGATATCACAGTTTGAAGCTCAGGTGTTTATATTTCTTTCACAGATTGGTGTTCAAAAACAGTTAAAGCCCCATGAGCTTTTTGCTATAAAAAATATATGCAAAAAAACAAACATTTGCTGATATGATCCCAAGATAATTATTACCAACGAAACAAGCCATTTTTCTTCTAAAAACACTCATTTCACTGTGAATTTTGCTTTTGTAAACTTGAAATATATAGAGCGTGTGACGTCTCTTAATGCTGTGTGCATAATATGACTGCGGGAAAACACAGGTGTTCTATGAATAGTATTTATTTCAATGAAAAAAATACGATAGTGGTTTTGGAAACATATTTTCTTGCTATAAAGTATGCACAGGAGGAAAACACACCGGATTCCTCGGTTATAGAACAAACAGAAACTATTAGGACCAATACATTTATATGCTTATGGGACTTTAATAGATTGCTTTCTTGTTTATACTTTATGGTAGGGGGATAAAGTCACATCAGTAGCCAGAGATATTTGGAAATTGTTTCCAAGCTTTAGAGGAAGGGCTTGGGCATACATGGAGGTAGAACCATAGACCTTCTGTAAGTCAGCTAGACAACTTCCCTACATACGTTTGTCTGGTTTGGCGTGGGTTCAAACTTACAGATAACTCTGTATGCAGAAACAAATGTCTCTCTGAGTAATATGTATATATATATAAGCTCCTTTATGACTTCCAAAAAATACATAACAGCATCATCAAGGTAGTATCAATCAACCAACAAGGAATATATAGAAATATTCAAACTAAATGATATAAAATTCAGGTCTATTGTGACTGGTCCAATATCAGAAACACTTTGCCTAGGTAACCTTTATTATATTGACATTCTATATGTAAAACCGTTGAAAACCTTTATTCAAACATTTCATGGATAAGAGGTCATAGAATATTGGAGAAATTCCAGGACTTAATAAATTTATAAATGCTTCATCAGTAATTAAAAATCTTAGACAATAAAAATTCATCTTTAATAACTAACATTTCATGCAAATCAAAAGAACGGCGATGGGAACTAAGTTCGCTCTCTAACATGCCACTTTAGTTCTTGGTTTTCTAGAAGAAAAACTTTATGTGGAAACAGAAAACCAAAAACAAAGAATTGGATTAAAATCTCAGACAAACTTAATATAATGATTGAAATTTGAGATAATTTGCATAAGGACATTAGATTTACTAATGAAATAAATAATGGAAAGCTGCCATTCTTAGGTATCCTTCTTCGTAAAAACAATTTTAATATAATAACAGATATATATCAAAAAGAAATCATGCCATCATAAACACACAAAAACTAGTATACCCTACAACTTAGCTTGCTTAATCTGCACAATAGTCTCAGAAAAAACCACATGAAATAAAAAACTGGAAGAATTACCTGGTAAAACAAACACTAAAACTAAGAGATTACCCAATAATCACCATAGAAACAGGAATCAAAATTCTTTAAATATTCCACAAGAACAATTTCTAAAATCAAAATGTACGGCTCAAACTGAAATATTACTCCATTATATAAATGCATAATTCTAGTAATATTGAATTATTTAAGCATCTAAAGAAAAACACATTCTTAAATCAGATACAGTCATGCAAGAAATCTGCAATAACCAGTCTAATTATTCTCTAGCTATTGGCCAGACAAGGTTCAGATACAGGACAGTCCAACAGACATTTGCAAAGCAGTATACCTCTAATTCTATGAAAGGGGGCATAACTAGGCAACAAACACAAAACTAATAGAAAAATATTGTATTTATTTATTTTGTATAAAATGTATATCATTCATCAAAATTTCATCTATGAAAACAACCCACAATTTAATACATGTAAAAGAGTAAAAGTACAAAGTCTTGCGTAATTACTAAGTACAGATTTTAACAATTTTGTCTTTGATTAAAACCAATGATTTTTTAGGGGATATGGATAATTTGGAACAAATCTGGAATTGAACTCATGCCTGTTCTACCCACTGCACCAGCAATACCTACAAATACCGTTGTGCTAAATTATTCTTATCTTTTATCAATAAATTTCATTAATTATGTTCCGACTACCAACTATCCAAATTCCCCAGTTGATTGAGTGTACTCTTCTGTCACTGCTTAAAACACATGGTAGAGTTTTAGTTTATGTTTGCACACTAACATAACAAAGATATATAACACCTAAACCTGTTAGACTGACAACTACGTGTACAGATCTGTGAAACAGAAATGTATCAACATAAGCATTAGTAAATCTGTTAATGAAAAAGTGCTCTAGATTAATATAATGTGTGCTTTGACTTTGATAAGATTGTATAAAACAACAGCTAAAACTATAATATGCAGCACAAATATACAGCAATTTATAAATGGTAATATCCAAATACAGGGTAATCAATAAATGTAGAATAACAAGCACACAAATAAATGTATGCTGGGTGCCTAGTACGATCATGTAAGGTGAAAAACTATTATAAAACACAAGTCCTACACCAAACGTTTCAGCACTTGCCACGCCCCACCCACATGATGAACATATTAGACACAGTCTTTATGCTTTAATTGCTTGTTGAACTGATTTCAGGTAAGATACACGAGCAGGATGTTCTTCCTGGGGTCTGTTATGAGGGGTCCAAACAGGGTCTCCAACAAAGTACCTTTTGGCTTGAATGTAGTTCTGAAATAAAATACCAGTAAGATAAAATAAGCAAGATGATCTCACACCCAGGTTGCTACAGTGAAGCTATTGAACTTGTTGAATATAAGTAGGGATCATAGATTATATTGGAATATTTGGTATATTGGAAATTAAAATCCTAAATATTTGAAAAGAAGGTTAAAAGTTTGGTAGATCTAACGCAACCTCATTTTGATTTGAAAAAAATTGACTGAAGTCAATATACATGTCATTCTGTATTTTGTAACTTGTTTACTAAACGTACAACTTATCAGATTCTTCATGTTTGTAGCAGTCGATAATAAGTCGATAACAATAAGAATCGAAATTTACAGCATACACCGGGCCAGCTAATATTACAAGATATCGCTGACTGACGCTGAGCAATACTGCATCCTGGTCTTAATGTATTTGCCAGGCTAACTAGACAGAAGCACTGCAACGCATAGCATTATTATATGCCGAAGGTATATTTGAGACTGTAAATACACGAAATAAGTCATATTTAACCCCTGAAAGTGACCTTTGTATCCAATGTAAATCTGTGGTAGATTCCAGCAGGTAAAATTATCATGTCCCCTTTAACAAGTTCAATACGGATCCATTTATCCTTCCCATCACGCACATCAAAATACCCACTTCCATCCATGCATAGTCGAATTTCCTCGTCATCATGCAAGTGTTCTTCAAAAAACATTTTAATCTGAAAACATTAAATTAATGCAAGATCAGTAATAATGCTATTTCACATACGCATTTAATTAAAAAACCCTCCTATACAAAGGAAACAAGAAGCTGCATTCTATAAACACATTTAATTAAGCTCCCAGTGACATGCTGTATAATAAAAATCAGTTTGTATGAAGTGCTACCTACTTATGAAATACCTAGCAAATAAATACCGTCAAATTATTTTTTTAGGATTTCTTTTTTCTAGTGTTATATAATCCTACTTAACCCAGTGCTGAAATTCTGGGTAGGAACACTCTTAACAAACTTCTTTTCATTTTCAGCCCTATCATAGCATTCTTGTAAGTGATGTTGGTGCTAGCAAAAAAAGTAAAATCTAGTAAACCAAACTAGAGCTGTCACAGAGGTGACTAATACCCCCGCTGCCACTTTGACACTAAGAAAGTGATAGAACACTATACGGCTAAGTTCAAGGGGACATAACTCTGTAATGAGTACTAGGCATGAAAATTCTGTCTTGCACATCTACACTTCATGGTGATAACATATTTCAAGTTTCAATTCAATCCCTTGAAAAATGTAGAAGTAGTTCGCTCTACAAACTAAGAGTGCCATTGTACACTACATGGCTATGTTCAAGGGCACATAACTCAGGAATGATTGAATTGGTGGGAATGAAAATTGTGTCTTGCACATTCTATACTTGAGGATGATAACATGTTTGGTTTCATTGCAATTGCTTAAAGAATGTGAAAGTAGTTCGCTTCACAAACTTGATATTTTTTGCGGACAGACCGACCAACCAACCGACAGAGTGACTCCAATATACCCCCTCTCAAACTTTACACTTTAATGACTAGTATGTATAATCTTAAAGTACCATTTATAAGCATATAAATTTATCAGTATCAGTTTGTTCTATAACAGAGGAATCTGGGGTGTTTTCCTCCCGTGCATACTTTATAGCAATTGTTTTTTGCATATATATTTCTATAGCAAAAGTTAATGGGACTTTAAGGAAATACTTGGATTCAATGCAGAATTTTATCTAACGCCCAAGGGAGCTAATCATTGAAAAAATATTTCTAGCATTTGTTTGAATTACATCCCTTTGAACTGTATATGTCAAGTATGACACACACTGCCAGTTTATGTTATAAAAAAGGCTGGTAAGACAGGGGCCCAGAACAGTGTTTGGAAAGATATACAATGTACTGATTTGGGTTTAAGGTTCAATTTTGTTAAAAAAAAACCCAGCCCAAAATACTATCCAAACACCGTTCTGGTCCCCTGCAGCTGGAACCTTGAAATCTTGCAAAATAATACCCCTGGTAATTTACTTTTCTACATTAGATGGATTGTGCAGAAGTTTTAAGGTTCTTCAGTTATCTTACCATACATAAAGAGATGAATCTGTACACATATTATTCCCTTATAACCACTAATTTCTAAATTCATGCCTCACTCAAAAAATCATGATATACTACAAAATCATTTGGGCAACTTAAAAAATTATTTCTGCAAAATGTACTGTAGACAGAGGTATTAAGTATTAAGGTATATTTTACATAAGTGTATGTATTCAGACAGTAAGCATAGGATGCTACTATCATGTATATTCTAAGTCGTTTTTGATCAACCTTTATCAACAACAGTATTAGGGTACATATTTCATGTGTAGTGTCAGGGTTATGTTTTCAAGAAAAGTGGAAAAATTACATGAAATACGACTTTGTAGAATATTTATAATGCAAATACATGTAGGTGAAATAGACTTTGTGGTGAAGTAATAAAGCTTATTTTCTGAAGGGAAGACGCCGTGTATCATTGTCTATTTCTTAGTGAAGTAGAAAAAACAAACTGCCAATTATAACATTACTGAACCTTCTTATCGTAGTCAGGTAATTTATCCGGGCAGCATGTAATCATATCTTCGTAAGTATAGCCATGGTCTACTTTCAGTTTATTTAGAGTTTTATCCTCCGACAGATTATCTACATCCACCTGCAAGAAGAAAATGTCAAATAAAATGTACATTGTATAAGTTTAACTTAATTCATTCATCATGCTGTCTAAAATAAGTAATAATTTAAGATAAATAGATTATTTAACAGACATCTCCAGGTTTGAAGAAGAAAAAAACATAGAATAGATATCAAAGAATTAAATTATATATAATCATGCTTTTCTACAAAATTAATTAGTACCAACTCAGATATTTAAGTTTCAGCTATAATGAATACGTTGATATCTGTAATTAATATTTTGATGTCTACAAACTGTCTTCTGTGAATACATGGACAATAATTATCTCTGAATAAATCCATTTCTTGCTCTTGGCTTTGTTGCGAATTGCACAATTTTATACAAATAACTTTTAATTAAAGGTTCAAACAAAATTAGTTTAAGGTATCTGGCTTGGATGTCAGGTCAAATCAAGTTTCACCAATTTATAGATTTAAAAACTAAACCATAATTATATACTAATATAAACCCACTGTATAAAGTGCATTGCAAGTAATTTGAAACAAATATTACATATGACTTGTCTTCTATAAACCAATATCGCATGTATTCTACAAATTTTTGAACAACGATAACTACTCTGTATATAGGAATATATTACAACCAGTGATTTTTTTCCAAAATTTTCTCACTACCCATGCCCATCAAAAGGGGAAATTTAGCACACCAAATTTCAAATTGGGAATATATAATAACATTTATTTCTATGGAATATGTGATTATTTTAGTTGTTTAAATCATAAGTATTACCACACTGTAATTGGTGACAATGGTGTGAAAACTGTTGTATTTTTCTTTTTTTTACAGATCATGTGGAAAACACTTCTTTTTAGGGGAAAATTCTGGCCATTTTATGGGGAAAATAAAGGAAATTTTACTAGGGGAAACTGCCCATATTCTGCAGTAAATATAGCAAAAAAAAATCACTGACAACAAGTAGCCTTAAAATGACTATCAATGTATAAAGCAGGGAACCCTGCCTCAGTTTTTTGATAAAGTCCTCCATTCGTTAGATACTTGACTTTAAAGAAATTCCGTACCCAGAACCCCGCTGTTAATTACGTAATATTCCATAGATAAAAAATGAAAACAAGTATCATAATTCTGAGGCACGGTTCCCTAGATTAACATTTCCGCTACATAATACCGAAAACCGCTTTGAAATCCGTCATCAAATTAGACGGCAATGTGATTTTGAAAATGACATCTACTGTGTTTTTTTGAGCTGAGCAATTAACAATTAAAGTCAATGAATTTGACGCACCCCATTCAATTTTGATAGCCAATCAAAATCGCTTGCCGGTATGTTTACGATTCAATAATTGAAAAAGGGGTGCAGTAATTATCGCAATAAAACACCATTTCTTAGCGTTTCGTTAGAATTGTTTGTTGCTTGGTATTAAAGTATGATATTTATTCTTTGTAAATAATGTAAAATATCATTTTACGCTATTTTAGCGATTTTAACCAAGCCAGATACGTTAAATCTTAATAATCATTTCAGCCATAGATCTATCAAACATTCTATTTATAGTTATGTTTCCATTTAATGTACAAATCTATCAATCCAGACAACATGATGCTTTTATCCATAGCAATAAGTTCAGGGACCGGAGCTGGTGTAATCTAATCAAAATGAACATTTAGTACAACTAAATTCAAACTTATGAGTGTAACTGCTGTTAGTGTCAAATGAAGAGTCCAGTACTTTTGGAAGTGAAGAAATACCACTCAGTTTTAAGTCAGAGATCAGGACGCTGTGAGTATCTTACCCTTAATGTCTACTGTGGTGTCAGTCAGTTTTGTTGGGCTAAAATTTTGTATTATTTACTAGCATTACTACTTTACGGGATGTAAATTAATGAATTTTGAATTTTAAAAATTATAACAATTTTTTTTAAAATTCAAAATCCACTAATTTTATTAGGGTTGTTATCATGTCATCAATCATCACCAACCACCTGCTCAGAGAAAAAGAAATTTATAGTTTGGGGAAATGTTAGGGGTCGTCCCCCCCCTATGAATCTTGAAGTTGGAAGTTGTGAATTGTCATCGCTATACAATCTTGTATTAAGCGACCGCCTGAGGGGAAGACCAAAAGTGGTCTCTTAATACAATGGTCTCTTAATACAAAAACCTGAAGTTTCCGATAGTTGAAGCAGAGCACTTTTATTGTGAATAGGTGTTCAACAGTGTTATAAATATAAGTAATTATGATAATTATGCAATGAAAATCCAGGTTTATTTAAATAATTTATTTATTTTGGTACTTTGCCTTGTTCATGGAAAACATAGACAGTACATTATAGAAAGATCACCAATGAAACACATTAGTGATGAGGCAAAAAGTAGGGGAAATGAATAGCAATGGTGAAATAAAGCATATGTACCATTATAATTATATTGTACTATTTGAAATGAAATGCATCGTTGATGACGCATTACGTATTTTCTTATCTCTACAATATTTCATTACGGTACAATATTACCTCTTTGCACGATTTTTTACTTAATTTTAACATAAATGCTTTTATAGTCGTGTCTGAAAATCTATTGTGTCTTTAAACTGGTTCCCGTTCCATGATGCAGTGCACCAAAGGAACAGTTACGGTCTAAAATATCCAGCGATCTGATTGGTCAACCCGTTTTAGCTATTTCATTGGTTGCTGTTCATTCGAGAAACATTGAGGATTTCCGTACATCTGATAAATGTATGCGGAGATGTTAGTGGTAATGTTTGAATACCTCATGAATACCATTTATTCAAAATAAAAAAATATAGACTGATGCTAGAAGTTACTATATGAATATTCATTACAGTATAGTCCTATAACATAACAAAGATACATATCTTATAAAATATCAATTAACCCGTTGATTTTTTTTTTTTCAAGGACTTGTATACATACATATTCATGTATTAAGTCCTTGTTTTTGTTTTAACAGTACTGTTGTTAAATGATTTTCTTTAAAAACAAGAGGACCAAGATGGTCCTATATCGCTCTGGCACATGCCAATCACTGCTCACTCATTAAAACATTGTTTTGAACCGGTGACCTAGTTTTTGACCCCAGATGACCCATGTCAGAACTTGCCCTACATATGAATAAGACAAACATTCTGACAAGGTTTGGTGAAGATACAATCAAAATTTGACATCTACAGTGTTAATAAGGTTTTCCTAAGATTTGACCTTGTGACCCAGTTTTTGACCCCTGCTGACCCCTGTTCAACCTTGACCTACATATCATTGAGGCAAACATTCTGACAAAGTTTGGCCAAGATCAAATTAAAACCATGACATTTTGAGCTTTTACAAGATTTTTACCTAAGATTTGACCTGATGACCCAGTTTTTGACCCCTGCTGACCCCTGTTCAACCCTGACCTACATATCATTGAGACATTAAAACTGTGACATCTACAGTGTTAACACAGTTTTCCTAAGATTTGACCTGGTGACCTAGTTATTGACCCAGATGACCCATATTTGTACTTGACTGTTATATCATTAAAACAAACAATTTGATAAAGTTTGGTGAAGATCCCATTATAACTGTGAAATCTAGAGTGTTAACATGGTTTTCATAAGATTGACCTAGCGACCTAGTTTTTGACCCAAGATGACCCATGTTCAAACTCGTCCAAGAAATTATGAAGACAAACATTCTGAAACGGTTTCATGATGATCCAATCAAAACAGTGACTTCTAGAGTGTTCACAAGGTTTTTCAGCAATTTGCCCTAGTGACCTAATTCTACTAAGGAAATGACCCATTATCAAACTTGACCTACATATTATTGAAATAAACATTCTGACAAAGTTTCATGAAGATTCAATCAAAACAGTGATTTCTAAAGTTTTCACAAGGTTTTCCCTTATTTGGCACTGGTGACCTAGTTTTTTACCCAAAATGGCCCAATATCGAACTTGTCCGAGATATTGTCGATATTAACGTAATGACCCAGTTTTGCTAAAATTGGACTAAAAATGTGGCCCCTAGTGTGTTCACAACATAAAGTTTGACGACGCACAACGCTGGACGGAGACTGACCCTATCACTTAATGACGTGAGCTAAAAATCGAAGCCTAAATATGGCAGTATTTTTTCCTGGAAAGACAGGTCAAGAGGGGTACAGTCAGTGCATCAGCACTACAAAGTGGATTGGAGTAAGATGCTACCTTCACACTTCGATGAGTAATTACTAAAGATCAACATGAATAGCTACAGTATTCAAGAAAGATATTGGGGATAAAATATTCCTTAAGGTTGAAGTTTTTTGAAGTTCCAAGAGACTTTCCTTATATCTAAAATAAATCTTAAGTGGTATTCACAAAACATTTTAACTGAAGATTTTCATTATAACTCACAACTTTTTCCTTAAATTTTAAAGAAGGTCGTGAACCATGTCCTTAAAAGATAGTTGTGGGTGGCCATCTGTGACTGGTTATCAGTTTCAAATCTTGTCTATCATCAGTAAATATAACATGATATAGCAGTGGCCATCTGTGACTGGTTATAAGACTCACTTCTGGTCATCCATATACAAGGTGTGTCCAAAAAGTTCGTAGACACATGCTCTTATTAAATAATTAAACAAGATAAAATCTTCATTTTTGCGCTACTTACATTTTCAATTTATTATCTATTATAGCACTTAAAATAATTATGACCTTGCGACAAATAATACTTTTACAATTATTTTAAAACATACATGTAAGTGTCTACGGCGCAGGTCAGGACGTAGTGTTGTTGCCGACGTCAATTACGTTATAGTTTTTAGAAATAACAACCATCGTTTTTTTTACATTTTTTCAATGACTTTTCGATGACTTTTATTCATGTTTGAAAAATATTGACATACCAGCCCGTATTAAACGATTGAATAATTGTTTGCACATGTTGGATAAGGTGTTTACATTTTTCATGGTGAATATCACATAAATCCGCTGTTAATCGAGGAAACATGGTATTTGGTGTTGATGGTTTTACATCCCGGGACTGAATGAACTAACAGTATTCCTCTTATATCAAACAAGAGGGCCATGATGGCCCTTTGGCGATTAGCATTGTTGAAGTTTTCTATACGAGTCTAAGTAAGATCAAGTGACCCATCTGGGCCGTTTTTTATCCCATGGCCATTATATGAACAGATTTAAAACAGGTCCATTAGACAAAGCTAGATACCAAATATCTTAGCTTTAGGCCTTGCGGTTTCGGAAAAGATTTTTTTAATTTTCCTATATAAGTCTATATAAATCAAGTGACCCCCGGGCGGGGCCAATTTTGACCCTAGGGCAATAATTTGAACAAACTTGGTAGAGGTCCACTAGACAATGTTACATACCAAATATCTTAGCTCTAGGCCTTGTGGTTTCGGAGAAGATTTTTAAAATTTTCCTATATAAAATAGAATAAACCCCAGGGCAGGGCCAATTTTGACCCTAGGGCAATAATTTGAACAAACTTGGTAGAGGTCCACTAGATAATGCTACATACCAAATATCTTAGCTCTAGGCCTTGTGGTTTCGGAGAAGAAGATTTTTTAAATTTTCCTATATAAAATAGAATAAACCCCAGGGCACGGCTAATTTTGACCCCGGGGCCATAATTTGAACAAACTTGGTAGAGGTCCACTAGACAATGCCACATACAAAATATCTAAGCTCTAGGCCTTGCGGTTTCGGAGAAAAAGATTTTTTAAATTTTCCTATATAAGTCTATATAAATCAAGTGACCCCCGGGGCGGGGCCAATTTTGACCCTAGGGCAATAATTTGAACAAACTTGGTAGAGGTCCACTGGACAATGCTACATGCCAAATATCTTAGCTCTAGGCCTTGTGGTTTCGGAGAAGAAGATTTTTTAAATTTTCCTATATAAAATAGAATAAACCCCAGGGCAGGGCCAATTTTGACCCCGGGGCCATAATTTGAACAAACTTGGTAGAGGTCCACTAGACAATGCCACATACAAAATATATAAGCTCTAGGCCTTGCGGTTTTGGAGAAGAAGATTTTTTAAATTTTCCTATATAAGTCTATGTAAAATCAAGTTACCCCGGGGCGGAGCCAATTTTGACCCCAGGGGAATAATTTTAACAAACTTCGTAGAGTTCCATTAGACAATGCTACATACCAAATATCTCAGCTCTAGGCCCTGTTGTTTCGGACAAGAAGATTTTTTAAGTTTTTTCTATTTGTTGCCATAGCAACCAGAGTTTTTAATGAAATTTAATTTTTTGAACAACTTTGAAAGGGGACCACCCAAGGATCATTCCAGCCAAGTTTGGTTGCAATCGGCACAGCGGTGTAGGAGGAGATGTTGTTTTAAGTAAACATGGACGCCACATAATCGTAACGACGCACGATGGACGCAGGGCGATCACAAAAGCTCACCCTGAGCACATTCGTGCTCTGGTGAGCTAAAAAGGATAAGCATCACTTTTGGCCGATGACTTCTCCACTTTGACTTTCACTTTTGGTGAAGAAGACGACCATTTACAAACTTATGACTCCTGCTTATTTCAGGATAGAAAAGTTGATTAAAGTATCTTCTTTCGTGAGCATTCCATCCGTCTGTTCTGTCTTTTTCAGTGAGTAATATTGACACTCAACGTGCGCAAACTTTGTTCCTTTCAAGTTTGTCCTTTCGTACATTGTTAATAGTACCTCTACTGACACATAACTTGTCTTAAATTTCCCGCACACTAACTCGCCTGTCCAGCTTCACTATGTTCTCCACCGGCGTTACGATGGCGTCATCAATCACGCTCAGTCTACCACTCCTTGGTCAATCTTTGTTGGATATCCTACCGTCTGCGAAGGGTTTCTACCATTTATGAATTAAAGATCTGCAATCTGTTGATTTCCCTGTTGCTGACTGCAGCATTGGAATAGTATGCGTTATTGTTTTATGTAAAGAGGCACACATTTTTATAATTGTTCTTTGTTCTTCTGTATTCAATGATGCCATTCGTACACGCAAAATTTCAAGTAGCGCTGATGATAAATGCCCTTTGAAATAATATCGCGTGACTGTGAACAACAATATTTATAAATGTATTATGACGCCTCGAATCGTTGTGGCGTCATTACATATCGTCGACTACCATCTGTTCGCGGATATCATTGATTCACGGCCATTTTTGTTTACATGCTTGCTGTGACGTCATTTACCGCAACGCATGCGGGAGCGTGGGAAATTTTTGTCACATGCTCGCTCTGTCGACAAATAGTTCTTGCATTTACCAAAAATAGATTTAAATGGCTATAAACTTATTTTTTAATTTTTGTATGAAATTTTGTCATTTTTCACTATTCCCAAAATTTGCAACTAGCAAATGAAACTTTTTGACCCAAAATAACGTTTATGTTGAATTTTTCCTTTTACGTCTACTTTGTTGACATTCGAATAGATGACTACGCAAACTGCACGTCCCCAATCATTAGGCAAAGTTTATTTTTTTCGTAAGTTAACATCCCACTGTTGTTAGCTGCAAATTTAATTTTCTTTTTTTATGGTTAAGGCAATTTCAGAGCCAATCAACAGTCAATACGGGACATTTTCACCATCTGACATGACGAATGCATAGATGAACGAGTACATTTTCGAAAGATAATAAATTGTCAATACCTATAGAATGTATTGGTTCCCAAAAATACTCGTAGGAGTAGAGTTCTGAGTAAATTAGACCCTGAAACTTTTGTAATTGGTTTAGCACCTTTGTTCGTCAACTTGAAGATTCTATCATTGTAGTCAAACATGTTCAAATAATGCCTGCTGTTGGTTTTCAGCTCATGTTCTGCTGAACTTTCTTTAGCATCAGCTATACAGCTAAATTCTGTGATTTTTGTAAGGGAGATAAATATCATTGACAAAAGGTTTTATTTGTATGGTACCCTAACACTGCCTGTTCCACGGATGGACACATTACTGTGCAAGGATTTGGCCCCGTCCCACACAGAGGCGACATGTCCCTTTCGAATTCGTACATGAAATCGGCCAACCGGAAAGGCAAACACCTCATGATGGAATAAAACATATAAAACATATGAACATACTTTATAGTATAACACCCCCAAATCTTTGAGTGTTTCCAAGGTAACTGTTAGATCTTGCTGGTTAGCCTGGTGTGGTTCACGTTGGTCTGTTGTTGTGTCATCGTCCATATACCAATAACGAACCATTTTGTAGCAGCTACAATTGCACGTTGACAAAATGCTTGAATCAACACAGGTAGGTGAAGGCCGTTCAACCGGTGTTCCAGTGAAATTTACTTATCGTAAAATATGACTAAGAGAATTACTACGGAGTCCCTAAAGTGACATTTTGCTGGATTTTTTCCCAGGACTGTGTTCATTTTTACGAAATATTATTTCGTTATTACCGAAGACCTATAGGTTCGGGTATTCGTGAACACTTATGAGAAAATGCATGTGTTTTAACGAAATAGAGCCAAAAGCAAAGGTCAATTCAGGGGGTCTGTCCTAACACCGAATATATATGAGTATATATATGAACGAAGGTACACGCATATGAACGATATTTTCATTATTTTCGAGAATTTCGAAGCTTTTTTCTAAATGATTAAGAACATAAAAGTAACATGATATACGAAAAATCGTTGATTTTAGATCTATTTTATATAAGTTATGAGCTGTTATATATGATTACTCTACTTTAGGGATTCTATTAAATTGTTTTCTGCATGATTTTTTCATATGATTTATCACAGACACTTGGGGTTGGATCGAGCTCTAAAAATATATTGTTGACATTGAAAATTTTAGGTTTTATTGATAGATATGATTAGTTTATGTGTTGGGATTGACAAATATGTAATTATATTGTTTCTTTAGAGCTCATATATAAGCCCAAGTGTCTGCATGTGTGACTTATGAGCCCATTTAAACCTTACGAAAACCTGCTTGTGCTACTAGATATACTTGTAAATGCACATGTAAATTTTGCGCCCAATCATTACATTTATTTTCAAAATAAATGTTATTGCAATGTACGAGCAAAACGAGATCAGTGCCCCCACCCCAATTTTATTTTCGCTTGAAATGTTTCTGTTATCATATGCTACGATCATGCAAAGTGAAAACAACTCGATCCATTGTTCAGTTTTCATTTTACCTATAGGTCTCAGTATATGAAAAATGTATCGAACTACCGAAAACGTCTTTAAGCGTCTTTAATAAACTACGAAGAATTCATAACAAATGAGATGTACAAGTGAAAAACTAATGTTCGTAGATCAGCATCAGCCATATATTCACCTGCTATGGGTAATATTTAAAAAATGGTAAACGATTTTCATACCTTTGTATTGGTTTTGCACCTTAAAAAGCGTACTACTCATGCGTTTTGGCACCTTCTACTCGCACCGAACGATTGGACTCGGTGGTACTAGTATTAAATGTTGTAGTATTCCGATATAAGGAGATTTTTTTATATTTTACGTCTGTTTTGTAGATTCTACTACATGTAATTAGATCGACTACGAATTTGAATAGCCATATGATTTTGACTTGAATGCACGTAATATTTGAATTTGCATTTGTGCCATTGAATTGTAAAATTGGGACTATTTTCGTAGGCGGAAGGTTAATGGAAGCTCTTCGGCACGTAGGAAAAAAATCACGACTTACTGTTGAGAAATGGTCTCAATTAAGTTCGTACCGAACTATATAAAATATATATCTTGCAGCCTTTTTTATTTCATAGAACTTAAAAGAAAAAATGCTAACATCATAAACTATTTATATAATATCGTTGATCAGACCGCACCTATATAGATCTATCAATAGTCTTATTTATTTCCAATCGTGCTACACATATTTCTCGTGCTAGAGTTAGCACATTTCGCAGAAATAACTCATCAGCTCCGTACGTATCGTAGCGTATCACTTAACAAGAACATGATTTCCCCGAGTTCTAAAAATAGAAATAGATCTCGCAACAGAGGCCAGAAAGCAATGACTCAACGCGGAGGAGGTCGTTAATCGAGGTGCGTATATGAATATAAATGGTTTACATCTAGCAAAAAAAACTGATAAACTTTTTTTCTGATTCTGTAAAAAATGTTTTTGATAATTTAATGGATTTGCTCTTTTCACGGAAACCTGGACATTATATCATTTCCATATTTACAAATTAATCATGGCTTTGTATATTTTGTTCTGCATAGAACCATTGTTATAAAATAGTTTTTTTTAACTCAGGTGGCGTTATCATTCATGTGAAAACTAATAATACGCTATTCTTTACTTCTCAAAGTGATAGTATATAATTATATATATACATATATATATGGACTAAATAATCAGGCGCTAAACTTTCAATAGACAGAGATTATTACATTCGTCTTTGTTATGTTATACAAGATAATAGCAGTTGGTAATCTATGATAGACAATAATATTTTTGGCAGATTGTTTGACACTGTGTGTAGAAAATAACGTAAACAATAATAATTACTATTCGATTTTTGGTGATTTTAATGCTCGTATTTCTTTGTTTTTTTACTTTGCCATTCATAATTATTATAGTGTTTTTAGCTTACCTTAGCTCAAAGTGAGATATTCGGATCACGTGATGTCCGTCGTCCGTGCGTGTGTGCGTCCGTCCGTCAACAATTAATTTTAACAACATCTCCTTAAGCAGTTGGCCAATTTCAACAAAACTTTACAGGGGTATTCCTTGCACGAAGCTCTACTTTACCAAAGTTAAAAAAAGAAATCTATGCAGAATTCTGGTTGCCATGGCAACCAATAGGAAAATCTTATAGAGCTTATAATCGTAAGATCTTGGTCTAGATCCTTGAATTTCGAATATTGGTCCCCTAGTCTCCTGATAGTCAAATTTACCTCACTTTGTCTTTTAACAAAATTGACCTTATTTTAAGAACTACTTGTTCAACTGATTCAAAAGTTTAATATATCAACAGTTAGACTTTTAGCCGTTGGGATAGATAACTCTTTACTATAATGACAAACAACTTTCCTTGATGAAATCATCCGAAAGTGTAACGCTACTCGGGTGAGCGATACAGGGCCATCCATGGTCCTCTTGTTAAATAATGATCGATGTATTACAAGAAGATTACCAAACAGATATATGCCTAAACATCCAAACGTTCTCTCATGATAAAGGGAATGTGAATAATAACGAAAGGCTGTTATTAACTTAATTTCTGCCAGAATACAGGCTATAGAATAATGAATGGTAGAAATAAAGCATGGATAATATACATTTAGAGCTTGTAGAGCGGTTGATTATTTATTGTGTAAAAATAATAAGTGTGATTATATATGCACCTTTGATATTCATTGTCCTAAAATTGTGTCTGACCTCAGTGACTGTCTTATAAATGTTTCTTTGGTATTTAAGAAAACATGTTAATTAATGATAATTATCTATTTAATGTAGATCATAATTTAAACATTATGGGTATATTATGTGTGGAAAGAAGACTTTAAAGACCAACATACCGTGAATCATCATCAAATCGAGGGCTCAACGCAACAGTATCGTAACTCATATTGAAATAAGAATAAGTTACGACAGTGTTGCACTGAGCCCTCGAAATGGAATTTACAAAATAATAGTAAGTTGCACACAGGGAGATACAGATAACTTTAAAAATAAAAGTACTGGGAATACTTATGTAACACTCATCGCACCGGTTACGTCACGATTTGCTACTGTAACTGTACTGATGAGAGAAGTTACCTCTGTAGGGAGATTGTGAACTTACATGGACTTGTACTTGTACAAGATAGAACGGGAACCAGATTAACAACAATTTCACTTACACTTACGTTGCATATAATATAAAACAGCTGTTGAGTAATGAGCTATAAACTATTTTTGGCATTAGTTAGTAACTGTCTGATATAGACTAATTGGTAAACTGGGTTGTTGGTAAATTGGTTCCTTCGCCATGGATGAAAATTTCTATCGATGAAATTTTCAAGTCAAGTCAAATCAACGTACTTTTATTCACTCATTTCATGATACATGAATAAATGAGTGAATAAAAGTATTTTGACTTGACTTGACTATATAGTGTAATATATTTTACAACCTTTCTTGTTTTGAACTAATTGCTTAAGGTAGGGTGACATACTTAAATTATTTTTGTGGTGTAAAATTTCTGTTTTCTTGTTTCTTATGGTATGTTTCCAGTTGTTAGGGATAGAAGCTATTACTCTGTAATATTCTAAAAAGTTTCCATTAACATTGTAAATTCTTTGAAATTATGTAAATGTGTAAAATTCACCTGCATTATTTGACAAATCTATCACATGGAAAATACGTTTATCATACCAGCTTTATGGGAAATGTAATTTGTTCCGAGTTTGATTAGATCACTGATATCTAAGTTTGCCAAAGAAATCCAACTTTCATTATTTGTTGTTAAAGGCAGTCTTCTTAACCAATTTATCTTAAGGCCAGATATAAAAGACTTATTGTCATCAATACGTTTGATCTTATCTTGTCCGTTATTCCATAAAAAACTATGCGCCATTTTTTCTAAAGTTTTCACAATCTCTATAGGAGGGTCAGGAAGTGCTAAGAATAAATGTACACATTTTGAGGAAATTAAAGATTCTAGGACTGTTATTTTTCCAAATAGTGCTAGTTTGCGTTAGGTCTACGTTTTTATTAATAAAAAACATTTTGCTACAACTTCTGGTCCATTAATACTACATATGTCTGTGACAGAACCTATAAAATTGACCCCTAATATTTTTATTGGTCCTTTTGTCCAATCCAAAGATACTTCATTACATAATGTTGTATTTGAATTTTCCATGCGACCGATCCAAAGGGTTTTGTTTTTTCGGCATTTATTTTCAAGCCTGGAATATAGTAGAATTTGTCTAAGGTATCTAAACAGCCTTTTAAAGATAATTCTAAAAATATAAGGCGAGATAGGATCTCCTTGTCTACATCCACGAAAAAAATGTGGCATATGCCCATTTTGAACAATACATGATTCTGATTAGTTTTGAAATAATTTTATCCATTTCTGAAAGGAGTTTCCAAAATTGTAATACGCTAAAACTTTATCAATAAATGCCCACGAGACAGAATCAAAAGCTTGTTGAAAGTAAAAGACCGGGATATTTTGAGATTTTGCTTTGAATAAAATATCAGATACTGTCCTTATAGTCTCGCCAATAAAACAACCTGCCATGAAGATAATAGTTTTATTTATGTACACGTAGTTTCTTTTATCTAGTCCGAAAAAATATTTTGTTGGGTTTACTCCTAAATTTTCATACCTGCATTTGGTCATAATCATAGCACAATCTATTTTTATTCCTTAGATTTTGTAATTGCGATTTTTAAATTTTTAGTTCTTCAATTATGACATCATTGGAATTTGTATTTAATTGAGTTTCTAAATTCTGAATACTATTTTCGAGTTGTCTTTCCTGGTTTTGTCCTGATTTTTTTCTGTGAAGAATATTTTATGGTTTCCCCTCTAAGAACTACTAAAGTTTTCTAAAAATAATTGATCATTAATGTTTAGGTTAGGAGAGTGCTGACTATTAGTCTCATCTATCTCATTTTTATGTATATCAATCAATTCACTTAATACCGCTTTAACCAGAGCTGTATAATTCTGAACGTTTAACAATGAGTTATTAAATTTCCAATAACCTCTTCCTCTTTGATTATCCGAAAGTTTCCATTTAAGGACTATTCCTGCGTGATCTGACCAATAACCTAATATTTCTAAATTCTTATTGACAAGAAAAAATCTAGACGTGCTAGTTTTCGAACTGGATTAAATCTTTTCCATGTATATTCTTTAGCTAGTGCATGCATTTTCCTCCAAATATCACAAAAAATCGTTTCATCTAATAAAATCTTATACTAATTCCCTTGCTCTGGGATTGTTTACATTTACATGGTTATCACAATAAATATTCGGATCTAAAACCAAATTCCAATCCCCACATATAATTACATAATCATTATCTTGATCGTTTATTTTCTGAAACAAGTGTTTATAAAAAGTCGGTTTACGTCATTAGGACCATATACACAGGGAACAGTCGTTTTTTCTTTCAGATATACTTACATCTAACAAAATAAAATTACCTTCAATATCCCTAAATATATTATGAACTTTATGTTCGAATGTATTCTGAAATAAAATCATGACTCCTCGACTGTTACTAGTGTAAGGATTGATAAATGCCTCATATCCCCATTCGGATTTGACGTATGAACACAACTGTGGAGTAGACAAATTATATCATATTTCTTTTCTCTGACATAATGAAATAAATCTCTCCTTTTCTTACGATTACCTAAACCCTGACAATTCTGTGAATAAATTGTTATTTCATCCATTTGGTATAAAGTACATATTTCTCAAACAAAATATTAAGCTAACTAAGGACTGACTGAAACAATTCACAATTATTATATAGACAAATACATAAAGAGGTTGCTGAATACAACTAAATTTATATTTATATCCATTACCCTGTTATGTGCAACACTACATAATATAAAAAAAAACTACACCAACAACGTTTGCACAACAAAGAACATTTGAAAGCATGTATACATGTAGCGATAAAGCACTACACAGATCAATAAGTTTGATATAAGGGAAAACTGTACCAAACTGAAATATATTTGTATTAATCGACAATAACCTATACGCACGGTGGTTAACCGGTTCGGACTTTTTGGGATCAAATCAGCGTCCCCAGACTATTTTTGATAGAGCAAAGGACTTTTATTGATTAATTTCTTAAAAACAATGGACAAACATCCTGGTTCAGGCGCAAAAACACGTAAGAACTTAACAATTTCTGTACCACGGAACTTTCACATGTCTGTTATTTCCATACATTAAAAATAATCAACAATTTCTCAAAATTTATTCTTTACAACAAGAAAAAGTCTGAAGTTTCTCAAGTGAAAGTGCATCAACATTAACCTGAAATTACTAAGAAAGTACACCGATTTTTCAGACTTCATGCTTGTTTATTGCTCTAAAATATGTGTATAGTACATAGCCAAGCTGTTTTAGTCAAACGTGGGTCTTTTAAATATCAAATTATCAGTTTTTTGACGATCCAAAGGAACTGATCATAACTAGTCCGTTTCCATGATCACTAGAAGTCCTTCGCTGCTAAGTCTGTTGTTTTGTTCCTCTTTAACAACAATGAACCGAATTTTGACTGGATAAATACCCGATAAGTAACCTTTTATAAATTGTTATTATTCAGTTCAGTATCGATATCGATTGAAAACCATGAAAACTTTGTAGAAATTGACATTTTATTCCTTCACTCGACAGTGTCGCCCAATCTTGCGAGGGAAAATGCAATTTGATTACATTTGTGCATAGACTCTGTTCTCTGTGATGTTGATTTAACATTATTTTCTTGTCAATATACATTTGTGCTGTTCCGTCGCACATAAATAGTTAAAATAAAATAAGTAGAACATAATTATAAAATATCAAATATTTTGAACACACCTGAACTTCATATTCATTAAAAGTCCTTTGCTCGACCAAAAATAGTCTGGGGACGCTGATTTGATCCGAAAAAGTCCGAGCCGGTTAACCACCGTGTATACGATTATGTTCTGTTAAATACAGAAATATGAAAATAAGCAAAAACTGAGTATTATGGGCGAGTGAAATTAATGAAATAGTTAACCAATATTAACCTTATGGTTTGCTTAGAACATTTATACAATAATTGCATTTAATGTTAATTTTGAACTTACATGAAATATAGAAACCTATATACATGTACTTGACTTGCAAAATAAATAAAAAAAGTGTGTTAGGTGACCACAAGCACCGATCGCCTCGGCAGTTACGTCAATCATTAGTATTGATGATTCATCAATGTAGGCGTATGGGTAGTACCACAATGTTTTTCCATTCATCAATTAAGGTTTTATACCCATAATGTCCAAAATTAGTATATCAAACGGGAGCAGACAGATTCTGAATTTATTTATAATTCTGTTTTTAACCAAGGGCAATAACTCTTGCAAAATAAAAATTATCGTAAATAAATTGAATTTTCTAGGGTAACTATCCAAGAAATAAAGATGATATTTTAATACTGTTTATATAATATCATTTTTGAGTAGCATTGTGCAGTTACATGGCACAAGCACGTGTTATGGATATAATACCAATTACCTAAGCGGTTTTATAAATGACATGTCGTCGTTACTTCGTGAATATTATGATGGTACATTTATCATGTTTTATTATTACATTTATTGCAATACTTCAATTCTCTCCATTCAATCTGGACAACCAGAAATTTGATATTTCCGGTAATTTACGTTAATTTATGGAATGTGTCATAAAGTATCTCTCTCGTAAATTAAGTTCTGAAATTGCTTAGGAAATTGTCCGATGATTTTATGTCTCCTCGTGAGTTGTGTCACTAGTTGTGTACACATGTATGAAAAATGCGTTAAGGCCCCATTAGCTTTTTGCTGTAGAAAAATATATGCAAAAACATTTAATTGCTGATATCATTCAAAGATAATTACATTGTATTACCGACGAAACAAGCCCTTTTTCGTCTGAAACACTTTTTTGACGTCACTTTACTACGTTTGCATAGCATGGCTGCGGGAAAACACAGGTGTTCTATAAATAGTATTTATTTCAATGATATTGAAAAAAATACGATACAGGTTTCGGAAACATTTTTTCTTGCTATAAAGTATGCACAGGAGGAAAACACACCGAACAGAAACTATTAGGACCAATATATTTATAAGCTTATGGGACTTTAAACTTTTGTTTGGTACGCTCGCAAGAAGGTTAATGAATTACTTAAGTTATGTACATATTGGATGATGTCCCTGATGTAGTAATAAAATTAACACAAAGTTAACATTTGGTTAATGGCTTTTGAAATCGTGTCGCTGAAGATGCAAAACAGTCGAACAAAATCATCAAGTTTGTTTATCTATGTCATGAATCTTTCACATGTGTGCTATTTTGAAGAAAGAGATTTTCGCCTTGGGAAAATAAGTTGTGCTCATTTGTTCGGTATTTTCAACAACGGCTAATAACGACAACTTTTTTACACACAAGTTTCTTGTTCTTTAATACTCAAGTGTAATTCGTCTAGAAAAATGAAAACAAGTATCAAAATTTTGAGGCACGGTTCTCTAGATTAACATTTCCGCTACAAAATACAGAAAACAGATTTGAAATCCGTCATCAAATAAGACGGCAATGTTAATTCGAAAATGACTCCTACTGTGTGTTTTAATTTTGATAGCCAATCAAAATCACTTATGTTTACGGTTCAAATTATTGAAACCACGCCCAGGAGTAGTAGTAAACTGATGGCCCAGACTATTCCCCCGGATTATCCCTATCACGTGAACACGTGTTAACAACGTGCTAACCACGTGCTGACCACATGCATGTGAACACGTGTTGACCACGTTCTAACCACTTGACCACGTGCTAACCACATGCATGTGGATACGTGTTGACCACGTGCTAACGTGCTTATTACGTGCTGACCACGTGACCACGTGCTAACCACATGCATGTGGACACGTGTTGACCACGTGCTAACGTGCTTATCACGTGCTGACCACGTGACCACGTGCTAACCTTGACCACGTGATGACCTTGACCACGTGATGACTTTAACCGCGTGATCAAGTTATTTATAGAACGATGGATTCTCAAAAGTTATTTTCAGAATGGCGTGATATTTTGCAGTTTTTGCATTAAATTTTGTTGTTTGAAGGCCATGTTGTAATTTATGACATCATATAATTATGTTTGTATATAATATGTCTATACATGTTACCTTCGTTAAATAAAGATTATTATTATTATTAAATGTGGTCGGATGTTAGATATGACAAGACATACATTATAGAAGATTGGTTGCTCAAAATAATGAATTAAAACGGAAATTACAGGAGACAGAACAAACCGTTAATACTACACGTGCTGAGAGAGACAATTTAGCTCTAGAGAAAGTGAATTTAGCTCTAAAGAAAGACCAGTCAGATCTAGAAAAAGACAATTTAAAACATGAGAGAGACCAATTAGCTCGAGAGAAAGCTAAAACAAATTGATGGAAACAACATGAAATTAATGTGCTAGAACAGCGCATTGACCAATTCTCTGCCACCGCTGCTGGTGCATTGGCAGAAGAAAGTCAAATGAAGAAAAAATTCGAGCAACAAGTAAACATTTCGAAGCAACACAGAACCCATCTAGATGATTCTGAAAAGGAAAGTGCAGAAATGATTAAAAATATAAGAACTGCTCTTGACCATTTCTACAATAGGAAAGCTTCACCCAAGAAAAGAAAAGCGGGAGACAATCATAGATCAGTCAAATCACCAAAATATGACAATATTACGAATGATGATGACGATAATGATGTGGTGGAACTCATAGCTATCAAAGCGCCATAGATATGAAGGTAAATTGAAAGTTCATTTACAACTTATATTACAGTGAAACCTCGATAATCAGACTACCTATGGAACTTTAAAAAATCGCTCACATTATTGAGTAGGTCTTAATACTGAGGTTGAATAATGAGTAAACCAATGGAACTGAATCTGCAAACTGTGGTCCTAATTTGAATTGGTTATATTATTGTGGTGGTCTTTAGATGAGGTTTTACTGTATAATGTTTGATTGGAAAATATAGGAAAACAACAATATGCATATATAACATGTTTATTTATACCTAATATATAAAAACAGGCATCAAGTATGAAACTAGTGAAGAGGAGGTAGTGAGGAGTAAAGAGGAGGCAGTGAGGAGTGAAGAGGAGGCAGTGAGGGGTGAAGAGGAGGCAGTGAGGAGTGAAGAGGAGGCAGTGAGGAGTGAAGAAGAGGCAGTGAGGAGTGTAGAGGAGGTAGTGAGGAGTGAAGAGTAGGTACTGAGGAGTGAAGTGAGGAGTGAAGAGGAGGCAGTGGGGAATGAAGAGGAGGCAGTGAGGAGTGAAGAGGAGGCAGTGAGGAGTGAAGAGGAGGTACTGAGGAGTGAAGAGGAGGTACTGAGGAGTGAAGAGGAGGCAGTGAGGAGTGAAGAGGAGGTAGTGAGGAGTGAAGAGGAGGCAGTGAGGAGTGAAGAAGAGGCAGTGAGGAGTGTAGAGGAGGTAGTGAGGAGTGAAGATGAGGCAGTCGGGAGTGAAGATGAGGCAGTGAGGAGTGCAGTGAGGAGTGAAGAGGAGGTAGTGAGGAGTGAAGAGGAGGCAGTGAGGAGTGAAGAGGAGGTACTGAGGAGTGAAGAGGAGGCAGTGAGGAGTGAAGAGGAGGTAGTGAGGAGTGAAGAGGAGGCAGTGAGGAGTGAAGAGGAGGCAGTGAGGAGTGAAGAGGAGGCAGTCGGGAGTGAAGATGAGGCAGTCGGGAGTAAAGATGAGGCAGTGAGGAGTGCAGTGAGGAGTGAAGAGGAGGTAGTGAGGAGTGAAGAGGAGGCAGTGAGGAGTGAAGAGGAGGTAGTGAGGAGTGAAGAGGAGGCAGTGAGGAGTGAAGAGGAGGCAGTGAGGAGTGCAGTGAGGAGTGAAGAGGAGGTAGTGAGGAGTGAAGAGGAGGCAGTGAGGAGTGAAGAGGAGGCAGTGAGGAGTGAAGAGGAGGCAGTGAGGAGTGAAGAGGAGGCAGTCGGGAGTGAAGAGGAGGTACTGAGGAGTGCAATGAGGAGTGAAGAGGAGGTAGTGAGGAGTGAAGAGGAGGCAGTGAGGAGTGAAGAGGAGGCAGTGAGGAGTGAAGAGGAGGCAGTCGGGAGTGAAGAGGAGGCAGTGAGGAGTGAAGAGGAGGCAGTGAGGAGTGCAGTGAGGAGTGAAGAGGAGGTAGTGAGGAGTGAAGAGGAGGCAGTGAGGAGTGAAGAGGAGGTACTGAGGAGTGAAGAGGAGGCAGTGAGGAGTGAAGAGGAGGTAGTGAGGAGTGAAGAGGAGGCAATGAGGAGTGAAGAGGAGGCAGTGAGGAGTGAAGAGGAGGCAGTCGGGAGTGAAGAGGAGGCAGTGAGGAGTGAAGAGGAGGCAGTGAGGAGTGCAGTGAGGAGTGAAGAGGAGGTAGTGAGGAGTGAAGAGGAGGCAGTGAGGAGTGAAGGGGAGGTAGTGAGGAGTGAAGAGGAGGCAGTGAGGAGTGAAGAGGAGGCAGTGAGGAGTGAAGAGGAGGTAATGAGGAGTGAAGAGGAGGCAGTGAGGAATGAAGAGGAGGCAGTGAGGAGTGAAGAGGAGGTAATGAGGAGGGGATAGAAGGATGTGGGAAGAGACTGTCGGTTGATCATTATTTAAATACATGTAACCGCACTGAACGGTGTTTCATGAAAAGATCGGCATTAGTTTAAAATTGAAAGCAATTGAAAATGGAACAAAACAGTGACGAAAAAGTGTGCAAATTGCGGATGCTTTTTCTTCTCCTGGAGAAATAGTTTACATTACTTGAGAATATGGCATACATTCACGTATTATTCGTACGTTAATCTTTTTGAAGCAACAGTGTTAAATGTCAAACGATTAAATATATCGATTCACTTCTGCTCAAACCCACTAGTGGTATGTACTTTAAGGTGTGAAGACATACATTTGAAAAAAACGAAAAGGATATTTTTGATACACCGAAAAAAAGCGCGGAACGTTTAAAAGGAGTGTCTCTCGACCGATTCGCGAGCCCCGTTCTGAAATGTTTATACGAATGGTGCTACCTGCGGAACAGACACCAGCAATAGCTAGGAGTATGCTTGAACGTCAGTTGAAACCTAAAGTGTCTCTTATTGATAGGGAATTGCAACGAATGAAAGAAGCTAGTAAAAAACGGAAGCGTTCACTTTCCAAAGGGATGTTAGACAGTAACAAGACAAGTAAGAAATCTCGACCGAAGGTGCAATCTACTGGAACTAGAGCGCCGAAACAGTACTCGAGTGACACAGAAAACATCAGCAGAGACGGACATGTATTAAAATGATTGTCCGTATGGCTCCTCCTTATTCGTATTTTAGACGTTGGTTGTGATGTTTGAATGTCATATTTGTTTCAAACAGTTTGGGATGCGGGACACTGTAGCAACGTTAAATGTCGCATCGACGCTAAATGTCGCATTTGACGTTATATGTCGCAAGGCTGACGTTAAATGTCACAACCAACGCTAAATGTCGTAAAACCTCCTGACGCTATATGTTGCATCTGTAACGCCAAAAGTCGCAACAAATAGTACTGACGCTATTTGTCGCAACATCAACGCTAAATGTCGCACTCCTTTATCAATCTCTATAATGTTGAGTTATCGTTACCGCTACGCTCCCAAATGACTGTTCATTCGTTCATGTTAATGTATAGTATATCCCCCCAAGTTAATCACATTTGCTCGTTTTGATTGGGGATCTTATTTTCTATCTTGGCATTTATTATATATCGCCGTTGCCTGTGTGTGCATGTGTGTGTGTGTTGACAGAACAGGGTGTGATGGCCAAGAGGTAGAGTAACGAGGAGTGATTGCCCGGTGGTAGACTATTCACATTTAGAAAGGAAGGTCCTACCAGTTTATTGACGGACATCTATGTTCAAAGTTTAAAGGAACGCCGATATATCTATATACAAAAGGTCATACATATTGCAGGATCTCGTACAACAATCTGGCTTAGCTATTATGCATACTCTTATTCTTATTCCAAGCTTAAAGGACTTACGTCCAACACATACATCGACTTACTTTTCACTCAGTTTGAAGAATTGCCATATTAAGGAACTGTTTTCACTTGTCTTAAAGACACTTTTATTAAACGGTAAAGAGTTAAGGCTTTCGAAGTCTAATGCGAAGTGTTAAGGATCGTATTTTAAATATTGTCATTCTTTTATATATCCATTAAGACATTTACGGGTGATTTTTTAAAAACTTTTACCGTCAGTTAAGAGAGTTACAACCATTTTTGTTCCTCTACCCCTAACGTAAAGTAGTACCTCAAAATCAAATGAAGTCACCTTTATGAAAATTGGCCTATCTCTCTAACAGATGAAACAATAAATGAAATAATGTGTATAAGTCTAAGGGTAACCAATATTTAGTCAATTCAAATTGTTTATACGATGTTTGGAAGTACTATGTTCACTTGTAGAAAAAGTGAAAAATGTAACTCAGCCCCTTTAAGATTTAGTCAAGATTTTAGCATTTTTCCAAAAAGTAACAAATTGATAAATATCATTAAAATAAAAACTAAAGCAGGGCAGCAGCTGAAATTTTCTCAAAATTAACTACTATGTGTGTATTATATCTACACCAAATTTTAAAAAGTTTCACCGTCCAGTTTTGAAAAAAAATGTGTCAGAAATCCATAGTTACTTGATTTTCGTTAATTAACCATGTATAAATTCCAATGAACTAGACAAAAAATAAATATTTTCTTCAATATTACTGTATAAATTCATGTTCTTAAAGAAAAACACCTTATTAATATTCTTAACCGTCTACAACAAATTGACAATCTTGTTTAATCATTGAATATTCTTATAGTGTTCTCAATGATTTACATCTTTCTTAAATTAAGATTCTACATACAAATTTATATTGTTTCTGTTCATTTTTCATGTGTTATACTGTGTGCGTTAAAATGTGGTTAATTACTCGTGTAAGCATCTTATAATTACATAGTAAGGTGAATGGACGTAGGACAAAAGCCCCTTCACTTTTTATTGTATGGTCAAACGGTCTCAAACCCCATATTTAGAATGGAGAGAAACCCCCTAAATCATTTGTTTTAGTAGACAAAACATCATAAATACTTGATTGCTATTATGGTCAGGTATGAACACAGAACAGAATACAATTTCATAATTCCTGCCTTATTGTTTTAGCTTTTAGTATTCCATTGGGCTGTCCATTGTTTGCATTAACCATCAGCTATGTGCAAGATATTAGCACAAATGAATTTTGTCATATAATACAGAAAAGTATAAAAAAGTAGACTCGCGATAGGACAAGCCGTGCCAAAATAGTATGTTTTAAAGATACGAGATTCTTTCTTCGTTAATGTACAATTAATTGTAAATTAAAAAGATAAGGAATATAATGTTAAAGAAAGTGTAAACGTCATTATTAACAAAATGCCTTGTTTAATTTTTCATGCACGTATTGTTTTGTCCTCGTAACTGTATAAAACTCTAAACATATACTCCATATAAATCTCTTATTATTTTGTTTCTATTTGATGTTCCTATACCAGCTGATTCAACCCGATATGTATCACGTGCTATTTATTATACATTCACTTTTTAATTTTCTAACATTTACCACTACAGTGTAACCTTTCTAAAGCAACACCCATTGGTAGTAGCAAAATTATGTTGTTGTTCTGAGGTTGTTGCTCAATGGAGGTTAAATTAATTGCTAAATCGTGCCGTGGGAAAAAATCACGCTGTTGTTGAAGGGAGGTTGTTGCTTATAGGAGGGCCGCTCTGGAGAGGTTGTACTGTATTAATAAATTACAACTTTTTACTTTTAAATGCGACTGCCAGGCCGAAATATTTTCAAAATTCTCGCATAAAACATTGCGTGCATGCAATGGTCAATAAACTTTTTCGGTTTATGATATACGTTATTCTCTTATTATTTATTTGTTATCTGGGTGTTTGGTAACGCCTTTGCGGGCTTAAAACACCATCAACAAAGGAGGAAATGATCACGCAGCATTTTGTATCTTAAAGGAGATGAGTACAATAACTCTGTGTAATCAATTTGAATAAATGTATTTCATGAAAACAATTTAAAACCAGCGTTCTACGTTCTATGATGTCTGTCGCGGTGTAAAACTGGGCCTGTATTCATAAAGCTCCTTTAATTTAACTTATAAAGGAATTTCCTTAAGTTGTATAAATTTCCTTAGGTAAGGAAATTGCTAGGTAGGTAGGTAGGTAGGTATTTTATTCAATTCAATTCAAAAGACTTTAAAGACCACAAGGACATACATAGCACAATGCAAACAGTATGACACAACACAATGATATACATAATATAAGTAATGTATGATATTATATCAAATAAATGATTACATTTGACAATATTATGGAGAAGATCAGAATATAACGTAGACTGATCATAATTATTCTTTTTTTAAGTATAGAACATTATATTGTAATTCCATTCAACTCAATTATTGAACTTACAGTTTTGACTATACACTCATTAGTTAAATCATACTAATAGTTACAGGGTTTTTGATATATGTGTTTACAGTACAATATTTCTTAAAAAGTGAAACTTACAAATATCTATTATGAGATAGCAATTGAAACAGTAATACATAATACATATATATATATATTCGCATAAATATAGACAATGTAAACAATTTTATGATATTATTTCTAATTTCAAACGCAGTATAAATGTAAGAGGCTATATTTTTAATGACTTTTTTATCTTCAGTATTGATCAATTCAATAGATTTTACCATGTTAGGTATAGTAATGTACAAAAAACAGCAATGGCTATTTATTTGAAAAAGGAGTGACATTAAAAGCTGGCGTTCTTTCAATTCTTGTTATGCATATATTGATATTATTTTGGTATAGCTCTTTACTTTAGACATTTAAGGTATAAGGATCCTAACTCCCATTTTTTTCTCAAAATGGGGCGGAAAGATTTTGGATATGTTTATATAATTTTCATAGATTAAACAATAAACAATGACATTCCTTTGAGTTATTTTCCCTTTAAATTTGAATTGAATTATGTGAGAGTTACCCATTTTTAAAAGATATAAGAAACATTTCAACGAAAACTCATGGTAAAAAGATGCAGTAACACAGCATCAATATAATTTGATAAAGAAAAATATAGATGACCATGCAATATCAAAAGAAATTAATGTTTTTCAAGAAGTGCAACAACTCTTACAAAAAATTAAAAGAGGGTCGTAAAATGGATTGAAGTATCTGAGATAACTACCAAAGCAATAATGATAATTTGGAAATTCAGTTTTTGTAATATTAACATTTTGTGCAGCATTGGACAGATACATCAGAAAGGTACAGTGTTGGGATTCTAATACCTTAAGTATTGTTGTTAGTCAAGCCTAGAAGTAATGCTATCCATGAAATATGCAAGGTATATCCAATTTATATCTGTTGAACATAATTATGAACATTTGTACTATAAAACTATTCAAACCTTGTAATAATGAACTCTGAATTTTAAGGAAATGTTTAAATAAGTTTTTCTTTGCTATTACATGAACGCGGTCGTACAGATTAAGAAAAACGTCTTTCTCATCCAGGACTGAATATCTTTATTTTCCTTATAGTGACAATTTAGATACAATTTGATAAACAGCTTATTCATTTTGTGAAGTCTCAAATTACACGTAAACAACTGACAGTAAACCAAAACATTGCTTTATCACACGATTTCTAGGGATGCATGACGTGTGTCTGTAATTTGAACTTGCGTTTCGACATTCCAATAATAGCTTTTAGCAAGTGTATTAGTTTCCACCTTGCAGTATTTTTATGTATTTGTCAATAGTTTAGGTTTGCATGTTTATTACAATTAACTTGCAAAAGCGTTCAAGTGGCTGAAAATCGCCCATTTTAGAAATGATGTAACATATACTCCGATCAAAATATAGCGATCCTCTTACGGTTAAAATTGGCTTGCACGAATGCTAATTGTTGTTTGTTTATGACAACCGAAGTTGCCATTTATTTTCACTATTATTATTAATTGACACCGTCGACATGTGAAAAGTGTGTGTCAGTGAAAGGCGACAAATAATGTTCATTTAACGTCATTGTATGTTCCAAACTCAATTACATTGACTAAATTCAAACCAATTTTCTCCACGACAGAATATACCGAGTTCATTAAAGGCTAATCGACCGTGAAATGACGTAACCCACAACTTATACTTTAATGTAATAATGTTCGTATATATTTCGTATATACAGAAGAACTATGATGTTAAGACCACCATAGGGACAAAAACTACGGTCTTGATTCTGAATATAGACAAGAAGAGGATTAATAGAACGAAATTTGATGCCATCATACTGTTCGACAATTACGAACAAACATAACTAACTTTATCAACAAATGTGTTAAATTCTGTACCCGAACTGAAAATATATGTGCAAATGGATATAATCAATATAATATTATTTACAATATCAATATACATGAAATAAATTCATACTAACAAAGCTTGACAGAATTCTTCTTTGTCTTAAAAACTTGTAAGGTACGTTATTTTTTAAGGGGATAATCGACCTACATAAGGGAAAATTTAAGTTGAGGAGATTCAACAATAGCACTTAAGAAATTTCCTCATATCTAAGGGAAAATCATAACCTTTAATAGGGTAGAGGAAGTGTAGGCTATGAGAACAGTCGGTAGAACTGCGAAATGGCATTCCAAGGATCAAGGGTTTGAGCTCTTGAAAATCTGTTACACTGTGCTATCACCCAATAAAATGTTTTTGACAGTCATGTGTATTGTTACAGTTTCGGGCATTCATTATTTCAAGCCACCCCGAGTGACTGCGTCGTACGGTTTTACCATCAAATTTTTCCACAACAGGCAACATTTTTACACTTGCATACTCGGAAAACCCAAAGCTAGCTAACTGCATTTCGATATTTTTACACAAAGGCCTGTATTCTTCAACATTTTGGAAAAACTTACGTTGTTGATATACAATATGGGTGCTCACAATGGGGAACGTAAGTTCCTCTCAACTTTTTTGCCGAAGGATAAATTACACTCGTTGTGAGTTAAACGTGCGTGATATCGTAAGTGCGCGAATCTATATCATTAGTGGGATAGTTCAAATCGTTCGTGCGCGAGTGTGAGAGTGCACAGCGTTAGTGTGCTAATCCATATCATTAGTGGGAGAGTCCATGTCGTTTGTGTGAAAGTTCATATCATTAGTGTGCAAGTCCATCACTCAATCAACACAACGGCGACAGCGGTATATAATAAATGCCAAGATAAAAATAAAATCCCCGATCCATACGAGCAAATGTGATTTACTTGTGATGTTGCGACAAATAGCGGCAGTACTATTTGTTGCGACTTTTGGCGTTACAGATGCGACATATAGCGTCAGGAGGTTTTACGACATTTAGCGTTGGTTGTGACATTTAGCGTCAGCCTTGCGACATATAACGTCAAATGCGATATTTAGCGTCGGTGCGACATATAACGTTGCTACAGACACTATTTTACGTCATAAAAAATAGTGCATTCAAACTCGGAATATGACGACGTGTCAGACGATTCTGCACAAAAAGACATTTTTGGGTCCATTCACGATCATGAGTCTGACAATACGTCTATCACCTCCGAGGATTCCATAGAATTTGATCCTTGGCAAGACATAGTAGATGAAGCGTTTGATAAGTGTCATGCACAGTTTCAAGACAATGTTAATACACTTATAAAGGGAGATGCTGAAATCAGCGAAAGTGAAGCCGAAGAAAATGTCTTTAAGGATATGAAAAGCAAATACAGGATAGCTATGATGAACGCTTTCGGCAATAAAATGGTATGGTTCGACGATATGAAGAAAGATCCTATCTATAAGACGATAAAGAAGACAAATCAGCTCATTTCGGAAGAGGAAAACGAACCACAAGAAGCGTTGAAATATGCCATCCTGTACATGTATAAATTCTTATAATCTAAACAAAATATTTTGGAATAAATATTTACCTTCATATAACTGTATAAATTCATGTTTAAAGAACAATACATTACCAAAAAACTAAAAAAAAAAATATGGTCCCAGTGGGATTTGAACCCATGACCCTCAAGGAATTAGTCAATTGTACACTTGAGTACTCTTCAGAATGGAGGTAATGCATTATACATCTAATATAGTTCAATTTTCTTATGCATAGTCAAGGTCGAATATTGGACGATACCATTGTAAAGGTAATCACTGCAAATTGATTGCTAAAATCATTTTAAATCCGTAGTAAAGTGTAATTCACTAGAACCAGAGTCGTGGTGTATTGGATAAGGTGGCATGTACATGGTACATACATAACAGTTTTAGAAAATGAAGCAGATGTGAGTGGTTCGAACTCAGTCAATGGCACTTTCTTTTTAAATTATTATAATACATTTATTTTTTATAATTTATGTATTGAAATATGTTTGTTCTTGTTACATATACGAGTATGTATACACGCTGAATAGCACCTTTTTTATTTTTTTTTAAATTTTAATTTTTCAAAAGAGAAAAAGGAAAGAAGAAATGCATTTGTTCTCTGGTGTATTCCTCTTTTTTATTTCTTGTGTACGAAATTGTATTTTATTGCACGAAATCGCAAATATAAATGTAATTTCAAAAATAAATATGTACTATAAAGAGATACTAAACACCTGAACCGGTTTCTACTTATATTATTACTCCAGAATTGAAACATATAAATCCTAATTACCCATGTAAGGTTACTATATTTTTGTTAATTTGACGAAACAATTTAAATATAAAAACATATGCAACATTATTTTGTTATCGATATATCGACGCCTCAGTGCTATAACGGCGTAAGTGGTACTTACGCCCTTTTTACCAAAACGCAGATTTAGAGGTTCAGGCTCTCTGCGCATGTGCTGTGAAAATTTCAGCTCCATATTGTTAATATTGACGTCATAACTAAGCATTTACTGTAGGTCGTAAGTGTACGGGGTCTATGTGCAACCAAATAAAAGGTTGTATCTACAACATCATCATATTTTAGAAGGTCTTAACTGCCAGTTACGACCTTTTAATATTATGTTCTGTAAAACAGAAAGGGGCTTTAGTGGCAGATAATACCTTTTAAGATTTGATTTGACTAGCAAATAATATAAGCAGAGTAGAGGATACCTGTCACTTAACACCCTATTTATTAATTGGTAGTGTATAATTATTACTCTCTCTTTCATTACTCTCAGTACTTTCTTTTGCCTTTTTCACTTATTATTGTAAACAAACAAAAATCCAGAAATAATTTCACTTTTAATTGATAAATAAATTAGACAATGTTATGAATCTTCAATTGTACTCGCACCTTATTTCACATAAAAAACAACATTTCACTACGAGAAAATACATGTACTCTTGAAGAGTCATCAAAATAGACAAACAGCTCCTTATAACCAAGTGCTTGTAATAACGAGGTTATTATGCCTTTGTTGAAAATTGATGGGACATCAAGAACACCTCGGGATAAGACTGTGTGCTCGTGATATTGATGCTCATAATAAAGGCGTTTTACTGTATTTTGTAGTACAGCACTGATCAGAATGTTTTGAACAGCTTAGAGAACGCCTCATGAATTTGACGTCTATTTTTGAATAAAATATATTGCACAATGATTTATTTTGATACCACAGTTAAGGACATTTGCGAAATCAAACCATTGAAACATATTTCAGATATAAAGGAAAGTATTAAAAATAAATGTAATGGTTAGAATGTAATTTTATTTAACACAAAAAATAACCAGACCTGTTGACAAACTCGTACATTTTCTAACAAGGGATGTTAGCCAAGTCTTTCCATTCACACACATATAATTCAATCAGTAATGAAGTCATTGCACCTTTCGTTAGATATACAACTTATATATATAGATCGTAAATACAAATAAAATAATGTATACATGAAGCATGTAAACGGTTTGTACTATCAAATGGAAATAATATTTGTTGGATACTACTTCAAGATATGTTATTAATCTAGACTGAGTTTTGAATGTCATAAAAGATAAACAAGATCGAAGAACTTATTGAATACATTATTGTGCTGATACAATGAAATACAAGTTCACTTTAAAAATGGATAATTCAAGAAGCGAATATATTTCAGATGATATTTTACCATTATATGAGCTGATAAGGAAAATGTAGCGTTACATCAAACAAATGAGTTTTTCAATAGATGATAATATGACAATGTTTTAACAAGGGTAAGTCGTGAAGGTATAATCCAAAGAAACTGAAACGGGGTATTAACCAATGAAGGATTGTTGCTTGCATTACAAATTGACTTGAATGAAACAACAGAGTTAGGGGTAGGACTAGAATTTATTTATGGTATACAGTTATATACTAGTATATAGATATTTCCATAGAAAGTGAAATAGAAATTAGTTTGTTCGAGAATGATGATGACAAAATCTTAGAATCATTGGCTATTACGGACGAGGTAATGAAACTGGAAAAGGGGGAACCATCCGGATCAGAATATATACCATCTGATATAGACGTGTCTTAATTAACATCTGAAACACATTAAGATAGAAATAAACAAAAATGGAGAAGTAGAAAAGTGAAATACAAAAGTTAACAAGGACGATACTAGTAAACGGAAAGATACAAAATCATGGAAAAGAACATCACCACACGACAACACCACAAGGGCAAGGAATATGAAAATGCCAAAGGAATCTGAGTACCTATATAAAAACCCAACATATACAATATTATGTAAATTCAGGTGTAATCCGAATCTAGATAAAGAAAAACAAGGTAGAACATTCCTACACTGCAGGAAATTAGACTATGAAAGCCAGAGAAGCTTCATATTACACCATGTTCGGAAAAAGGAGGAACATACAAGGAGACAAAATGTCGAGAAGAAAGTATTCTTATGAATATTATTTTGCATCCGATTTTGAAGTGTGCATGCAGGTTGTCCTTAATACATTATAAGATATAAAATAGAAACAGGGAGCAATATGTATCAAAAGATAAAAGATTGTGATAAACACACGAAAAACTATTCCTGAACGTCCATGAGACGTGATCAGACGACACATAAACAGTGTTCAACCAATAATACACAACACTGTAAGAAAACACCAAACATAGATACCTTAACAAAACTGAGCGTCAAAAAAATGCACGAAATCTCTATAGAAAATATGCTTTTCCAAATTGAACCTAGTAAATAGAAACCGTGGCTGTATGCTCCTTATTTTCTGCTTATTATTGATTTTATTGTCTGAAGTTTTTAATAACAATGTTTTTTGACAGACGACTGTTATTACAGAATTAACTTAACTGCTTTACGGTGTTTTTGAAGATCTGTTCCTAATACATACGTTGTAAAATCAAAGACAGGTAATAGTTAACCCGAATATAGATAAATTGATACAAAATGTATTTTATTTCATTTCAATCAATTAAAGCATACAAATAAAATTTATAATCCGTCTAAATCAAACTACCAGATAGCTTCATGCACTATATATAACAAAATTTTCAAGATTGTAAGTGGTACATACAACCTTTTGTATACATTTCTTCCCTACTTTAAAGGTCTTATCTGGTACATACGACGTGTTTCATGTAAAGAAACGCAATTGATGGTAATAATATTATAAGGTTGTAACTGAAAAAATCGAATTATCTGACAACATTAAGAAAATGATTGCATAATAATAATCACAATAAAATCATTGATTTGCTTCTAATTTGATTTGAAAATTTCATTAATATTCATCAAAAACTGTAATGGTAGTCAGTTTTTTTCGATTCCTGAAAAGTTGTGAAAATACACTTACGCCGTTATAGCACTGAGGCGTCGATATATAAAGTTAACTTTTATTAAAAATTGAAAAAAGTTGAAAATAAAAAATGATGTCCAACATCAGACACTAGCTTTGTACTTTACCAATTGCGCCACAGAGGACAGTGATTATAAAGATTCATAGATTGTTCTATAGCAAATTACAATAGTATTCTTGTTACCTAAACATGTATAAACGGGATCGTCTATGTATACAATAACATTGCTGACCTAAACATTGAACTATACATTAAGTTTGGTAAACCAGCGACAACAATATCATAATACTAAATATATTTAATGTTCGGATTTATGTTTTGACGAATATGCATGCGAATCAAGGTTAAATACAGATGGAGTAAGAACCGAATGTTAAATCAGTTATTCAATATTCAAAGTAAATATGCTATGATTTTTTTTTTGTATATTGAATCTTTGAAATTCGCAATTATATAATACCTGTATGTTTTAATTATTATGTATTATAGCAGTATGGTATATTATGTAGTATTTGAATAAATATATTGGCTGGGATATCATCCAGCCAGATAGGCGCAGTTGGTAGAATATCCGACTTTTAAGCAGGAGATTCGATCCCAGCATCGGGTACATTATTTTCCTCCTCCTATTACAGAATCATATTTTACTATCCTCCAGCACTTGAAGTTGTATATTGAAAAGATAAACAGATTGTGACACTCAATGAAACATTTTAATTAAACTGAAAATGACGATATTTAACAACTGTACCAACACCGGCTTCATAACAATTCACATAAAATCTCTATTATAGGCCCAAGCACAGATAAAATTGACAATTAGCATTTCTAAAAAGTGATTTTTCGACTTTTCTGTATGATATCACCGTGTTTACCCTCGGTTTGTCCAGGTTAGCAGTGTCTAATTCTAAATGGATTTCAACATAACTTTACAGGAAAGTATTTTGTGTGGATTGTATGGAGACACCGTACATTCAAAATAGAAATGCTAAAAAACACCACCATCCCTGATTGAAGCATTATATTGAAATATCATTTTAGAGACAATCATACAAAATGCCGCCTTATCGTTACTTAGTATCTATGGTTGAGGAATCCATTGAGTAACAAGTTATTTAAGTACTGTAACATCGAAAATAATTAAAGTCAAAATACGTAATATTTCACACCTTGTGATTTTATTAGTAAGGGCTTTTGAACTATTGATATAACACAAAATAAAAGTATGCTATATAACAACTATCATGTTTAAAGATAGGTGGTATGCCATACCAATAACTTACAAAAATAAAGAAATGAATACACAATGAAGTGTAAACATGACATTTGTAAAACATTCCGTCCCGTTGATGATGGCAAAATTGTCCCGTTGATGAAGCTTTTAAATGCAATGACTAGAAACGAAGTAAATAAAAGAATACCGTTTATTAGCAATGTTGACTAGATTTAACAAACAGGTTGATATTTATAATTGCTTTACTGACGAATATTAAACTTAATACTTAGTAAAGGGAAAAGACAATGTTTTTTGTAGAGTTTTGAGATACTTTCACCTAAGGATAAATTAAATGAACTTTCAAACTTATAAAACCACCAGTTATAGCTATGAATAAAACTTGTAAATACATCATGTTTATTCAGCTTGCCTATTACGAACACTGAGCTATAAGTATGTCTGCGGAATTAGTTTTTCTGAACTTGGTGAAATTGTCCCGTTGATGATACAAATTTATATACATTATTACATACAGTCACCATAATTATAACACTTGTTTCATACAAAGGCACATGGTCTTATAAATTAGTATTATTAAAAACATAGTTGCTTTTCTAAATGGCAGTTAACGCAGTAATGTTATATTACACTTTCAATCTTTGTGACTTTGTGCCGTAGAAGAATACAGATGGTTGTAGAATACAAAATGAAGGGAAAGTTCTACTTGCAATACGAGCTGCAATGAAACAATATCAATATGTTATGTACAGTGCAGGGTTCAAACATTTGTCTGTTATGTCCACACGTATAGATACTTCAAGCACTTGGAAACACATGGGCACAAACTACTAAGTCGGTTAAAATGGTTTGTGATTATAGGAGTACCTACGTGTAAAATGCTAACATAACGCTTTAACATACATTTTAGTCGTACAATATATATTTGTTATATTATGTTATTGTATATTATATCTAGCTATGAGTGAGTCAAGCACTGTACAATACATGTATACTAGCCAATATTTGGGTGATAGTTTCTTAAATATACATGAACAGTAGTCATAACTGAACATGAATGCTGCAGTGCGAAGTATAAGTAATCGACAACTTTACATACGCGATAAACCAGTGCTCTCTGAATTAAGATGTACATTACAGTCAGTATGTGCACAATCCATGAAAATAATGACTACATTTGTTACTGGAAATATTCTTCTTCCTTTCCATGTTGCTACTGGAAAATCAATCTTACGAAGAACATGTTTTGGAATCCATATTTTATCCGGTTAGGTAGGCCACTTGGATTTTGCAACTAACTTGACACGTTTTGCTTCTTCCATACAATTCACATGAACTTCGTCATCTACATTATCAATTGCCAGAACCTGCCCAACATAACATGTTTCTTCTTATCTACCTACTGTGAAGTCAGATACAGACTAATGCTTCAAACTTACATTCATTTTACTATTCTCATTCTCTTTACGTATGCAACCACGTCCTGTACCGAATGTTCTGTCATATTTTTCTGGCTTTCTGCTTTCTTTCATGTACCTGCTCTCATCTTATCTACATGTAAAGCGACTGATTCGTTCTCTATTTTTGCAGAAACACAAATAGCAACGGTAGTACTGACTTGCTTTTTTGAATCTATGTTCAAGATTTTTTTCTCCTATTTACACCTGGACACTCCATCGAACCCGTCGTCGCCAAAAACAGATCAGACACTGCATGCACATGTAGTGTCTCTGACATATAGTATATTGTTCTGTCCATCGGACAAAAACAATATTTTCTACTATAGTTTGGTATTACTGTCTTACATTTTCGTATATCAAGACATATAAAACAATTTTATAAAGGTTCAATATATAGTCAACTGATAACTTCTTTAATTTTGGAGAAACAAAAAAGTAACAAACGAAATCATCAAACTTAAGATACCAGTTGTATTTCTGTCCATTTAGAGCTATGAAAACATGAAGAAAGTTGTTTATAAATATACATGTACATACTTTGAATGCGTATTAATAGATTCGCGTATAAAGAAATTCACTTAGTTCTATTTATACTTGAAATTAGAAGCAAGCACTTACATTTTGCCTCATCAACGGGACATTTATTCTCATTTACGAGTCATACAGAAAACACGGAATATCTCATATTTACATTATGATTTTACAAAGGGTCAAATTTAGGGGCAAGGATTATGCATACATGTACATGTTTTGTAGACATATTATAGCCTCATGCTATTGTTGTACTCATGTAAATACCCACCTGACATTATTACTTTTTGTGACCCTTCTATTTCATCTTTTAGACAGCACGCTATGTTTGTTTACATCCGGTTGAGCTTAAATAAGTTTAAAGGTGTAAATGGGATCAAGTCAGATTACAGCAATATGTACGCATTTGTCTCGTTGATGAGGACTCGTTGATGATAAAATTATATGTTACTTGTACAAGTAAATTGGCCTGGTGACGCAATTTCGAACAGAAACGTTTTTGGACTTGATTTTTATCAAAATCAAGTCCTTTGTAATCGTTGACTTATATTTGTCGCTGGACTCCATAACAGCTTGGTTAAAAGAATGCCACATAAAGGAAATAGTACGCAACTAAATGGTATGTTTATATAGAAGTATCTGGAATCTTTCCCCAATTAAGTGTGTCAGATCTAAATACATTTCAAATCATTCTATTGTAACTACATGTAAAGAGTCATGTATCTAAATAAGTGCTTGCCGGTAGATACATGAGATTTTCAAATGCGTAGAATTAAAACCGCGTATTCACTGTCCAATAAAATATCTTGCCGTAAAAGTAGTTCTATTTTCGGTTTTCGTTCGATACGTATTCATGCATTTGCAACAATCTACCATCGATGTGTGTGTTTTGTGCCTTTCTAACATGTCTTAATATTACAAAGCGAATTCTCTTTTAATCGTATTCCGTGATATTCACACCAACTAGTGTTATTTTGATGACGGAATCGCTATTTATAGATTCACTCCCCGCAGTGGCTAGTAGCAAAGCGTAACCGATGTGGGGAGTTTGATTTATCGAAGGTTGAATGTTAAAACTGCGGCTTAAGAATAATAATTCGAGTCGCTAAATACGAACGTAAATTACTGGATACGTGCTTTTAAAATTTACTGTTTAAGAGTTCCTTTTACGCCAGATTATTTAGAATTACATAATCACGTCTGAATTTCATGCAACATCGGGTTAACTATAGGTCATATAGGTCTTACTCTACTGTGTCAGGACCTTTTCGATTTGAGTGACCCTGAATGTGTTCAATGCGACGATGTTCTGTTGTGTTAAAACCAGAAGAATCAATGTTTGTATTTACTGCTACTGAAGTGTTTTTTTACTAGTTTTGTACAATAAAGAGTTTTAATGCAATTAAATTGTCCTCAATTAATGCGCTAATCATTAAACTTTCCAATATCAGGCTATTTTCATTTTAAAATTTTAGCAAAGGGACTATAGTAAAGCCCTAGCTTATGTCAATAACCTATATGCATATGACCTGCATTACAATATGAATGAAAAATCGGTCCGTAATTTTAAATGTTAAAATATTTGTATGGGCTCGAACGATGTGGGTACACATTTCTCTCTTTTGTCTCGTATGGTAAAAATCAAGTCCGACAGTACTTTCAGTACTTTGATTCAATATGTGTAAATGAAACCTGCAATGTCTAGTCTATAGACTCTCTGAAATAAAAAAGGCGCACATCGAACCATAACTTGTTCATTTAAAAATTAGCGAGAGACTCGTTGATGATAAATCATTTTTTCCGACTAAGTTTTTTCAACTTTGGTCTTAAATATAATTTTTTCAGTATTTGAATATCTAATAAGTATCTTTGGATTTAGATGTTTAGTTTACATCACACAAATAAACGGCTAAATTAACACCCTATTTAAATATATTCAATTTGTTTGGATCCTTTTAGGTTTGGACTCGTTGAGGAAGTCGCATTTGGCGACATGATAAAAACCATCATTAACATATAGATGTCTACATCAAAGAAGAATTTCATTTTTCCGATGAAGAACAACCCTGCAGATGTCCAAATTCATGCAATAATTTCGATCGATTGTCTTTTCCAATACCTTCAATATTAACGATAAAAAGTGAAAATTATCTTGGCGACATAGGAATTTCGATACCCCTTGATGGTTCTGAACGCCATGACTCTTTGTTAGAGTAACTCATCTTCCTTATAATTATATGTATCAAAATACTTATAAATGTTCATAAATAAATAAAATGTATAAAAGATACGAACATAATGATAATTTACTGATATACTTTTACTATGAAAAATGTAGTGGCCTGATAATGGCTGGAAACATCAATTGTCAATTTTATCTGGGATTGGGTCTATAATTCAATTATTAGGTCAGCAATGTTATTGTATACACGGAAGATCCCATTTATATTTTTTTAGGTAACACTATAGAGCAATCTATGAATCATTACATCACTGTCCTCTGCAGCGCAGTTGGTAAAGCAAAAAGTTAGTTAAATTTTAGGACTGTGCCTGATGTTGGACATCATTTTTTATTTTCATTTTTTTTCATTTTATACGCCCGTTTAAAAAACGGGTCGTATTATGGTAACACCCACGGCGGGCGGACGGGCTTGCGGCGTTCACAATGGTGTCCATGCACTCTCTAATTCAAACAGATTTATTCGGATCCTCACCAAACTTGAAAGAAATGTAAATGGCCATGAGATCTCGGCCAGGTTCGATGATCAACCCAATCAACCCCGGCACTTATGGGTTATGCCCCATGACGCTTTGAAAAATGAATTTTGACGGGCGCATTTTGTGACCTGGCACTCTTGTTAATAATAAAAGTTAACTAATATATCGATAAGAAATTTTTGTTAAATTTAAATTGTTCCGTGAAATTAACGAAATGTAGTAACCTCACATGAGTGATAAGCATTTATATACAATGTATTATTTAATTTTGAAGTAATTATGTTATAAGTAGCAACAGGTTTATGTGTTTAGTATATATATAGTATTTTAATTAATTTTGTATTCGCGATTTCTTGCAATAAAATGTATAAAAGATATGAAAAAAATGAGAACTACACCAGAGAACAAAAACTTTGATGCATTGTTTTCTTTCCCTTTTCTCTTTTGAATTGCAATAAGGTACCATTCAGCATGAATATATACAATCATATATCAAACATATTTCAGTAAATAAATAACAAAATTAAAATTGAAGTAAAAAAATAATTGCCATTGATTGAGTTCGAACCACACACACCAGCTTCATTTTGTAAAAATGTCAAATAAGTACGTACCACCTTATACCCAATACACCATGACTAGCTCTGGTTCGCGTGAATGACACTTAACAATGGATTAAAAAATATTTTGGCAATCAATTTACATTGATTACCTTTACGATGATATCGTCCAATATTCGATCTTGACTATAAAAAAATTGAACTGTACGCGGGAAGATTGTCAACATAACAATTATATAAATCCAGGTCACGTGATACAAACGTGACATGTTCTATGGTTAAAAATTTTATATACAGTAAATATATCTTCTATGCTTGTGTTATGTGTACAATTATGGTTTAGTTTTTTAAGTCGTAGAGTTGGTAAAACGTTTAACCTAACACCTTGCCTTGTACCGACTATGTAAATTTGTATATGAAGCATTTGTAATTAGCCAATGTTATCAATTAATGTAACTTCCACCCGTAAACTTTATTATATATTTTCACATGATAGCTCGAATTAATGTTGTACCGTAAATAGTTACTTTATTACTCTATACATATCTATAACAACATTATAGTTCTTTCTCATGTATGTATCTTGAAATTGTATAGTTTATCAATTTCAAGTACTATTTTCATAATGCTATTGTATACTGGTGTAACTTTAATATAAATCATGTGATATGATATGTTTATAAAATGTATTGGATCATGTGACCAGAAACATGAATAATATTATGTTACAAATAAAGAATATTGAACAATTGAACGTTGAATCCAAATAGATGGTTTAGCTACATCAATCGGTATTGATATTTTGTTTAGAAACCCAACCTGCTTACTCCGATGTTTTTAAACGTTCTTCGGTAGAATATCAAGTCATGAGCTTTGCGTTAATTTACCAAATGATAAATTATAACACAGTGATTAACTCAATATGTGGACCTTTGGCTTTTTTCAGTTTTAACTGCAGGCATATCAGTTTGACAATGCTGGTATTATTTTAGAAAAAAAATGAGTTTGCTCATGAATAATGTTGTTAAGTTTGTGTATCGCGTTGGACTCTGGTCGCCTAGATAAGTGTGACGCTGAGTAATCCTGGGATATAAATCCGAAAACGAGGCTGAAAGCTCTGCAGCAAAGAAAACTGCGTGGCGTGTTTTTATTCGAGATAAGTCTTTCCGGAAACGTTTGTATACACGCGAGAGTATACATATTATTAAGCATATCTTTCATATACGTTTTCCATTGCTCCTAAATACGTTTAAAAACGAACTTGCCATCAAAAGTCAGATTCTTGTAAATGGATTTAAAAGGAAGCGATGTACAAGTTCAGTGTATCATGTTACTATGGCTAACGTAAATCTTATACCAGTGTAGATGGAGATGAGTTTGTGTGATAGACTGGCTTCATCCAATGTGCATTGCTGTGGCTCGATTAGTGTAACGTATTTATATTCCCTGTTCAATGTTTATCTACTTGAGCTATTCTGGATAAACGGAATTGGTAAGGCTATTTATATTTCTATACCGTTTTGTCAGTTTTAAAATATATTAACTGAATTTATTGTAAAGTACTAATTGCAGTGTATTCCATGAATATAAGTGATGAAGTAATTTAAGGCTTCCTCAAAATTGTTTTGTATTTGACAGTTTTCGATCATTGAATTTAAGTTTGCAAAATTATTATATTAGTAATAAAATTTTTTGTGTTTTTGTTATTATAATATTGTAAGTTATTAAATATCGTTATATAATAGAGATCAATTTGACCAACAGTGTTAAAGAGCATGGTCTAAATGATAACATCTAGAGTACGCTAAATTGTGATCACAGTCAGCACCGAGTCTAATCGTTCAGTGCGAGTAGAAGGTGCCAAAACGCATGAGTATAGTACGCTTTCTAAGGTGCAAAACCAATACAAAGGTAAGAAAATCGTTTACCATTTTTTAAATATTACCCCTAGCAGGTGAATATATGGCCAATGCTGATCTACGAACATTAGTTTTTCACTTGTACATCTCATTTTTATGAATTATTCGTAGTTTCTTAGATCATTATCGACAACCGTGCTGGAAATAGCGAAATTTGTGTGAGATCGGTATTTAAATGTCCAAATTTCGCTTGAAATACCACCTTTAAACTATAGTTCCGTCCTGTTGACCCAATTTACATATGACAACATATACCAGAAGATTTCACTGTACCTGGAAATATTATAGAGACAAATCAAAGTACTGAAAGTACTGTCGGTCTTGATTTTTACAGGAAAAAATGAGAAATGTGTACCCACATCGTTCGAGCCCATACAAATATTTTTAACATTTAAACTTACGGACCATTTTTTCATTCATATTGTAGTGCAGGTCATATGCATGTAGGTAAATGACATACGCGAGTGCTTTACTAGTCCCTTTGCTAAAAAATTAAAATGAAAAATTAAGCCTGTTATTGGAAAGTTGAATGATTAGCACATTAATTGAAGACAATTTAATTGCATTAAAAACTCTTCATTGTGCACAAACTAGTGACCAACACTTCAGTAACACTAAATACAAACAATGGTTCTTCTGGTTTTAACACAACAGAACATCGTCGCTTTGAACACAATCAGGGTCACTCAAATCTAAAAGTTACTTCCTGCCAATAAACGTCATAAAAGCCTGACATTTTATATTTAAATGAACGCCTTTATATTGCCTTTTTCATATTTTTGTATTTCTAAAGCAGTAAATACGCTTCTAAATCCGAGGGATAGTTAAGTATGTTTATAGGAATACCTTAGATCTTGCATTATGTTTTTAAAAGAAAAATGGCATTGTTTATAAGTCATGTTCTAGTTCTCATTTTACACTGATTTATTTACATTCAAATATTTACATATACCTGTACATAGAGAATGTAAGTCGTTACTGCATATAACACCGGTATGAAAAGGAGGCCATACCACCATACGAATCAATGTTTTAGACAATGTATGGACTTCCTATTTCAAATGAATGCAGGATTATTATTAATAGAAATATGCATAGGAACATCGCCCGAAACCTACATCACGAAGCATACGAGAAAATTGAAAAATCAAAATTCAATTAAATTACATAAATTAAATTTCATGTATGTTTGTATTTTAATCATAGGCACTCGATTCCATGATTTGTACGTTTATAGACGTTATTTTTCAATTAAACTTATCAGACAATGCAAATCGGTCAAAAGAAAAACTTCAATTTTTACGCTATAGAATGTACAGGGTGTCCCAAAAGAAAGGTAACACTTTCATACATGTTTAATGTCCCTTTAAATTGCAAATGAATACATAATATATACATGTACATAGATATGTAGATCAAAGATGAGATTTTTTTTGTGTAAGAGAACCTTATAAATATGTTCAGAAATACAAATTTGAAAATGCATTCTTTCACCAACATGTGATATTGTGTGATGCGTAAGGCCCACGGTAAAATCAGTCAAAAGAAATCAAGTTAGTTTGCATCTTTAAGTAATAGCAAATAACAGTACTGAAAAACCCTTATACCTCAGATTTTATACATTCTGTGTCAAAGCAACGTGTGGGGGTATCCGTCACTCCTTTTACAAGCCGTCTTGTCGTATGATATGATAACGCCGACCAGTATTACATGTCTACTACATACTATATTTGTATTATATGATCTATGGATAAAGAACATTTTGATTGAATTAAAGCCTGACACTACATCGTAAATTATAAATGTCATAACCAATGGTGTAAGATGATATTTAGTCCATTGAAACACCCCAATACATCCCAATAACTTTTGAATTATTCCAATACACCAAAATAAAGTCAAACTATATATAGTCCGACAACGACCTGTGAATGATCAAAGACCAGCTAAGTCAATTCTGTAGGGTGAGTGGCAATTCAGAACATTTCGGTGGTTTTTGTAAAACATAAATATCAGTTATTTTCCGATTTAGCTGAGATTAAATGCGGAGCTAAATCGGTAAAGCCGTCGAACTATTTACTTATGCAGTCTCTTAGTCGATATGTTGCGGGTTCGAACCCAATGTGAACGTTTTTTTTCTTTCCATTTTTATTTGCTTTTTGGCATTTGGTTATTACAAATTTTAACTTTAATATTTGGACTGAATTTCGTATGTTTTATATTTAATTTCATTTCATGTAATTTCAATTACTCCTTCGTTAGCAGTATCTATACTGGAGCCATGCACTGTCAGAATCTAATAAATTGCTTCGTTGTAGCATGTCATCGTCTGCATACTTTGAGAACGGAATTTGATTTTGATTGCAAATATACAAAAAGTATACCCCTTTTAACATAAAGTCACCGAAATCAAGAGCACTGTATGCTTTAAAAAATAAATGTGGCCAGAATAAGGATATGACCCAACACAATTCAGTTTGATAATGTTTCTAGGGCGGTGCACTGATTTCAGAACTACGTAGGCCACTTTTGACTGTCGTAATAATAACGTAATCATGTTATTTAGTGTACGGGATGGTAACGGGTTATAAGAATGCGGCATTTATACGGGTACTTTCGATATATTTGCTTTGCTATATACATTTCAAATATGCACAAGATAGTCTCAAATGAGCGTTTAGCAGCATTAATAATTAATAATTAACGGTAAATACTACACCGTTGATACTGTGTCCAGTGCTGGTTATAGCTAGGGTGAAAATCAGAAACAGTTAAATGTTTTACTCTGGAATGTTCAGGGTATCAAAGCCAAATTGAATGATTGTGACTTTATAAACTTTATCTCGGATTATGACCTTATTTTGCTTACAGAAACTTGGAACTCAAATGTAGGATATTCGTATTGATGGTTATTGTCTGTAACGTTGAGAAAGTTATATATGTTTATGTTATATCCCTCCGGAAGATTCAGCTGTGTACCGTAATCCCAACTCGTCACTTTTTTCGAGTGTTTGAACAATGAGATACGTGTATTTATATGGTGATTTGAACTCACGTACTAGTGATCATCTTGACTACGTGCCTGACATCAATCTGGGTCGTTATGTTGATTTACCATTGAATAATATTAATGCTTCGTCTTTAGCTACACGTAAAAACTATGATACTGGTTTAAACAACTTCGGCTCTAAATTACTTAACCTTTGTAAAGAAAATAATCTATTGTTATTGTGAATGACCGTTTAGAAAACGGTAACTGTACTTATCATTCTATGTATAGAAATGGGCCTGCAAAAAGTACTGTAACACAGTTGATTATTTAATGACTGATGTTAACAACTTCGATACAGTATTAAGCATGAGTGTCCTAGATTTAACCGAGTTTTCGGATCATTGCCCAGTTGCATTTACTTTAAATTGTGCACTTAATGCTTCAATGGATAACTTCCAATCTTTTGATAAGATAGTTTGGAATACATCTGATACTGACAATTTTATAGACATGCTACATTCTAAGAAAAGTTTGTTGGATGACATAGCAAATAATCTGTCGTCTGGATTAATAGATATTAATCAATGTATTGATACGTTTTCTGATGCTGTATATGATTTATCTTATAAATGTTTCGGTAAGACTTTTACCAATAAGCCAAAAAGTAAAGTGAGAAAATCAATATGGTTCAATGATGAATGTCGGCGAAATAAAAAGTCCTTCCTTGATTCAAAACGAAAATACTTGTTATAATATGTCTATACATGTTACCTTCGTTAAATAAAGATTATTATTATTATTATATAAATGGTGAACCGTTGGAAATTGTAGACAGTTTTACATACCTAGGTGTTGAATTTTCATATACAGGTAACTTTAATTCAGCTGTGAAATCTCTCCAGGACCAAGCTTTACGAGCATATCATAATCTTTTGACGTTGTTTGATAAGGTACCATTGTACATAAAAACGAAATTACACTTATTTGATACAATGATAGTACCTATTATTTTATACGGTTCTGAAATTTGGGGTATCTACAACCCAAAAGATATTGATAAATTACATATTAATTAAAAAAAAAATACTTGGTGTTAAATCACAAACTCCGAACTCCGCCGTATATGGTGAATTAGGGAGATTTCCGTTATCAGTTCTATGTAGAATAAAGTCATTAAAACTCTGGTTGAAAATAATGAAGAACGTTGATTCACCACTTTATAATGTATACCATGATCTTTGTAATAACGTAAACACTCCATGTTGGGCTAGTCGTATTAACTCTATTATAGACCATTTAGGCTTTACACATATAAAAGATAATTTTGATGAAACTATTAATTATGAACCGTTGTTGAATAATAAAATTAAAGAACAATATATTCAAGATTGGTCTGCCTCGATTACTAGCTCGCCCAAACTAGAATATTACTGCCAATTCAAAAATACATCCTGTTTTGAAGAATACTTACAAATAGTATCAAATAATGAATTGAGAAGATATTTAACATCAATAAGATCATCAAGCCACAAATTAGAGATTGAATTAGAAAGATTTAACTGTATTGAAAGAATTAACAGAAAATGTAAATTATGCCTACAAAATGTAATATAATCTGAATACCATTTCCTTTTATGTTGATATATGTATAGAGATTTACGATGCAAGTATCTCGGAAATATATCTTGGCCCTCTATTAATAAATTCATTTCAATTATGTCAAATAATAAAAGAAAATTTCTTTACAATTTATGTAGATTTATTCAAGTTCAAGTTTCAACATTTATTCACCCAAATATATACATACATATAACGTGGGAAAAATACATAATCAGTATTAAACATAATATATATGATAGACTCCCGGTCTAGTATTCTGAAGAGACAAAAAAATTGTTTCCATGTTATATATTATACACGTTGAAACCATGGCAACACCAAATAACATGTATAATATGAGAATATTGAGAGACATATGTAACAAATAGGTTAAAGATTGTCTAGGGTACTGGTGTACTGATACATGTTTATCTACTAAATTTTTGTGTTATCTTATTCAATAACTTACAAAACTTTTCTAACACGTGGACGTTTTGAGATTGCATAATTTGGATATAAAATACTTTTGGGTCAGTATAGCGTGGAATGTTTAAAAATCTGTTTCTGCCCAGGTTGAAAAACGGACATTGTAATATATAATGTTTTTCTGAGCCAATTGTATTCGTATTACAAAGAGGACAAATTCTATCATGTAGTAAAGTTCCGTCATAACGACCGGTTTCTATAGGTAAGCGATGATTTGCAGTACGGAATTTGAAAAACACATTTTCAGAAGTTTGAAATATGTTTCGAGCTCGAGATCAAATTTAAATTGTTTATATAACTTTCCTTTGTTAGACTGTTCTAATTGTGCATTCCGTGTTTGTTTATACTGATCTTTTAAGGTTTGTTTGACTATCTTGTGTAAAATCGGTGTATTGTAAACTGGTTGATCATCACAAATATGACTTCGGCCGCATGTGTTTAATATTTCTTGTATTTTACGGGTCCACTTGTATTCGTGATTTTGGTTTAACATATAGTTGTATATTTTTAGTGAAAGTTTTTCGGCTTTACCTGTGACAAGTCGAGACCAGTAAGCGATCATACGGGATTTAATGATTACATCAATGGGGAAGCGACCAAGTTCGCCATACAGCATGTAAATAGGTGTACTTTTTTAGCTCTTGTAATTTTTCTTAGGAAATCTTTGTGCACATTTTCTAATATATTAATATTTTCAAACCCAAATATTTCGGAACCGTATGTAAGTATAGGAAGAATTGTATTATCAAATAATTTAAGTGAAAGATCAACTGGTAATTCAGCATTATTAATACGCGAAAGAACACAATACATGGCCTTTTTGGCTTGTTGAACAAGATCTTTTCTGGCTTCAAGGAAAGAACCATTTCTCGTGAATGTTACCCCTAAATAGTTATATGTAGTAGTTATTTCGATTTTATGATCACCGAGTCGAAAATCAAAATTTAAATTACGGGATCCAAACACTATGATTTTTGTCTTTGATAAATCAACTGTAAGTTTCCAAACATTACAATAATTATAAAAAGAGTTTAAACAGTTTTGAAAATCATCGGCATTATCGGAAACAATGATCGTGTCATCGGCATAGAGAAGGGTTAGTAGTTTAAGCCAGTAAGTTACATCGTTAGGGGTAAAGAGTTCTACACCGATAACATTGTCATTTTCTAAATAAGATTGCAAATCATTTAGGAATATTGAGAACAGTAATGGGGAAAGATTTTCACCTTGACGGACGCCAATGTCTGACTTAAAGAAATTTGAATACATATTAATGAAGCTATGACCAAACGTAAGAATACCCTAGCAATTATAGCTGTTTCTTAACATACATGCTTTTGTTTTGTACATATCGTACTTTCATTATTCTGTATTCATGTAGTAATTCCATTGTTTATTACTCATTGTGTCTTTGCCATATTTCATCTTTATTGTAAATGGCCAAAGGCAAAATATTTTGCTGATTTGCCAATAAAGTTTGTTTGTTTGTTTGTAATAATAATTTGTATCATCAGGGATGCTATATTACAGGGATACGCAACGGACGGAAACTGGCTGAAAAACAGTGCCTCTGGATATTCGCGCGAGAGCGCATGCGCACGCATTTACCGTTAATGTCGTTATCTAGCAGATAAAATATGGGTCAAATATTCTCTTCAATCGGCTTAAATAAATGCTGTTTTTGCATAGAGTTTTTTATATATTGATCTTAAAGTGTTAAATATTTTACAGATGTTGTAATTTTGTTTCTAAATATTAGTGGTTCTAAAGATTTCCAAGTTTTTGTGACCGTTCGAAATTAAAACTGACGTGATAATTTGACCGAAATGGTCGTACAATAGAAAATGTCAGTTTTTTGCGACAGCTTTAGTACATGAAGATATTTTTAATTTCACTATATTTTGCCGTGGTTTAAGTGTGACATACTTCTATATCGGCGGCATAACTATATTTTCATGTTTTATTTTGTTATAATACATAATTTCGCGATCGATTATGATCCAGTTTTTACAATTTACAAAATGGAGGCCTGATCTGACGAGGAAAATATTGCACTTTTTGCGACATCATTTGTATGTGAAGATATACTCTATATCAAAATTTTCTTCCATAGTTCGACACTTATACACGTCGATATTGGCGGCATGATAATATTTTCATGCTTACTTTTGTAAAAGAACACAATTTCGCGATTGATTATGACCCCATTTTTACGATTCAATTCAATGGCGGTCTGATCTGACGAGGAAAATATATCACTTTTTGCAACACCATTTGTATATGAAGGTATACTAAACATTAACATTTTCTTCCATATTTTGAGACTGACATACGTCTGTATTGACGGCATAACAATAATTTCAAGAATTATTTTGCTGTAGTACCTTATTTCGCTCTCGATAATGATCCATTTTTACCACGAAAAAGCATCATATAAGCACTAAATTACATAGATTTTAGCGCAAACCAGAAACGGTGTAACCCGAATATATTATTTGGTATGCACACATTTTCACACCGATTATTCGAAATCGTCAATTCATAACAATGGCTGATTGTGAATCAACTGGCATGTGACAAACAATATGTACATCAATTCATACACGAAGCGTGTCAACAGTTTAATTTTTCAGATTGAGAAAAGTCAAAGAGTTTATTCATGACTCGTACAACATTATACATACATAATATGAAAACATTGTAGAATACGTGTATATATGCCTTTCCATACAGAAATATATAAGATACAGATCAATTCTTTAAATATCTACTACATTTAGTCAAAGTCTTGAAATAATGACGGTATATTACGTACATTATAATGCTAACAGAATTCCAGTTATTCTATATCTGTTTAAAATGAAGAGAGCAATGAAGAAACATTACTTTAATCTTATTCATATTTATCTGGTAATGTACATCTTTAATGATGGGTTAGTTGTAAGGTCGACCAAATTATGGTTTTATGCTAATCGCCACGAATATTTCACTGTGATCTCAGGTTCTTGACTTGTTTTTGTATTTGCTAAAATAATATCAGTTTTTTCAACAATGATTAATTACTGTCATAATCAATATGATGTGAACATGTTGGTTTAAATTATGACATAAAATTTTATTGGTGGAACCCTGTTGTTTCCAATTAATGGTCACACACCGTGACCTAATGCATTCAAATGACATGTGCAGCTGTGAAAACAATGTAGATTTATGAAACATAGACTACCCCATACTGTTTTCCATCCGGATTTATTGATTGTTTCCTTGTAATCAGTAAAGATCGTCACCGAGATTATGATTATGACTATACGAGGGCATATCTTACGCCATTTTGGCGGAAGATTAAAAGTTACTTAAGTCTTTGGCTAATAAAATTGATACGCTATAATAGAGACATACATTATGAAAAACAAAGATCAATAACAAGATAAACTTGTTCATTAATACAAATTTATACGAATCAAAATTACAAATAACAAACCTTTCACCATAAAATGTATAACGTACGTACATTTCTTTCGTACAAAACATTCATGATATATAGCATTTCTTTAAATAAAAGTTTAACCATAAACATTTCTTCTTCAGCTGATAAATAGAAAAAAGTTCAACGATACAAAATTAAATTTGGTCTTGAGTTGTTAAATCGAACAAAACTTTCATGGTATAAATATTTGTTATACAATTAAAATGTTTAGCATTCGATCGTACATTTTTTCATGATATAAAAGTTTCGTTCACGAATTTAAGTCAAATTTTAGCATTCTATCGTACATTTGTTGTCATGATATAACTTCTTTTACAAGTTTATTCCGTGAAAATTTCGCCTTCAGCTTCATAACATGAAATTCATAACACTATTATAATATAAGACATCGTCCGATATGAAATTACCTAAAAAATAGACACACATACAAAATTATAGCAAAAAGGCGGTAAAATATATTGTATATTGTACGTTGTTTTATGGTTTGTAAATATATCACGATTAAACAGACATACAGATTACTTTATTCCGACTAAAGTACACGTGTACAATATGTACGAGCTAAATAAATATTAAAGTATATGCATTTAGCTGATACGTTCATAACTATAATATTTCATTTAATTTTGACATGCTAATAACATGGAGAACGACTTCGCACTTTACAGAATCGCAGGAAAATAATTAACAATGTGCACGTGTTACAAATTTATGTAGGGACCATTTTCCCAAGATCGATCATCGGTCTGTTTTGTTCATGAGAAGTTATTCTTTTTTAGTAATATTTCATTATTATTTGAGTTCCAATCCCGTCAGTCGCCGACTTTGACATGAACCGTCACAATCACTGCTTTCGGCGCGAGTACTGGTGAGAACCAAGGAAGCATGCACTCATCGAGAGTAGTTAATATAAGGTGTAAGAACTTGCTCTATAATAATTATAGTTTGAATATATTTAGTATTACACCATCGCAGACGGCACTAATTGAATTCATTTGACTATTGCTATGTATGAACATACAATGTAAAAGTCAATTTCGTAACTAGAATACATTCATTGACAACCGGGCTAAACCGTGCTGAATGTTGTACGGGTGTTTATTTGATTATTATACATGTACTTGTAAGTTCTAATTGCAAAAACACTGTAATATTTCCTATGCTTTCTAAATCAACAGAATTAAAACTGCAAAGTCTGCAATATACACTTGTTCAACAAGTGGTACCTAGGCTAGCGCTAGCCAAAAATTCTTAGTAGCCAGACATTTAATCGTCTGGCTATTAACCCGGATTTCTTAATAGCCAGATCAGCATTTAATTAACCAAAAGCAAAATGTTGGGAATGTCAACCAAGACTTGTTGGTATACATGTATACAGCTAGTTATAGTTTTCTCTGCATTTATCAAATCAGGTCATATTGGCTAATTATTAGACCAGTTCAATTACCATGAAATATGGCTTTATGTGCCTGTTACTGCACTGACACTTTCCATGGTATTTTCTGGACTTTATAGGCAATGTAGTCACTTGGTTTATTGATGTTTTGACATGCATGAGTTCAAATCACATTTATTGCTCAGATTTTGTGTTGAAACAAATCTATACACCCAAAAGAATATCAACATGACTATCAATTATTTGTGAGTTGTGTTGTTTCGTACGAAAAGGAGATGAATCTCTTTCACAAAATTGCAGATGGTAACTTCAATTGTTTGGCTCTAACACATTTTACTTTGTTGAGCTGCAATATTATTAAATTGCAAATGGTGATGTCATTGTGAACTTATAATAATCAATCCAACATTAAAACTGCATCATGATTTTCATAAGACTAACAGTAACACTGCTGCCCTGGCAAATGATGATTTCATCATAAATGTGTGCCATATTATCATATATCAAGGATAATATACCACATTTAACATTAACAAATAGAACAGGTTTACACAAATTACTCAATAAATGCTGTTATCCGAAATGTGTTGTCCGAAATTCGTATACTTCACGGAAGTATAAGTTAAACAACCATGCTTGAAAATTAACGAGTTTTTTTTATATTTTGTTGTTCATATTGCTGAATTCAACATGACATTGTACTTTTGTAGTAAATTGTCAATAAAGACTTACAAAACCCGAGATTGTTCAGTAAAGTGCAAAGCAATTTTCGGAAAATACAACCCGGACTGTACCGGTATGGTACGGACTTTATTCACTACCACGGTGCACTCGCGATTGTTTTGATAGAAGACTCATCTGCATTATGAATGACCGCCTGGGGCAATTAAAATTGGTGTTGACAGATGTAAACAATCGACTTGCATTGTTTGTCACACATATTACTGCTGTCTGCAGTGTAAAAATGCGTATTTGAGATTAAAGTATTGGATTATCAAGGCCTGTTAGAATCGCCAAATAGCAAACCGTACTATCTTTTCTATGCGGATGTGACAGGCGTCACTTAATTGTAAGTACTTAGAAGAAGTATTAAAAGTATAGCTAACTAAAAATCGGCGACTCTGCCAAACATATACACCTCGCTACGCTATTACGAGTTTATATGATTCATCCAATAAAATGTCTGCTTTCTATGGTGGCTGATTTATGCCATGTCGTATTTTCGCTTCACAAAGTCAACTTTGTCGTATTTTCGCTTTTTCGCATTTTCGCATTGTTGTGGCGAAAAAGCGAAAATACGACATGGCATAAATCAGCCACCATAGCTTTCAAAAAATTACAGAGCAAAAGTTGCGGAATCATATTTGAACGTTTTAGCCAATGCGTTGATGTTTATAAGTACATTGTATGTGAGGCGATAGAACAAGGGAGACTTCAACGCAGCTACGCTGGTGCCAAACCGAACAACATGGGACTACTTTCTTCCTTCCGTGTCAGTTTGGCACAATTCAAGACACTTTCAAACATTAAATGATATGAAAGCTACAGAGAATAACTATTAAACCATTGTTAAATAAATGATGTGACTACGTAGTGCTTTGATTTAGCAACCTATATAGTATCTGTCTTGTGACTACGTAGTGCTTTGATTTAGCAACCTATATGGTATCTGTCTTGTGACTACGTAGTGCTTTGATTTAGCAACCTATATAGTATCTGTCTTGTGACTACGTAGTGCTTTGATTTAGCAATCTATATAGTATCTGTCTTGTGACTACGTAGTGCTTTGATTTAGCAACCTATATAGTATCTGTCTTGTGACTACGTAGTGCTTTGATTTAGCAACCTATATAGTATCTGTCTTGTGACTACGTAGTGCTTTGATTTAGCAATCTATATAGTATCTGTCTTGTGACTACGTAGTGCTTTGATTTAGCAACCTATATGGTATCTGTCTTGTGACTACGTAGTGCTTTGATTTAGCAACCTATATAGTATCTGTCTTGTGACTACGTAGTGCTTTGATTTAGCAACCTATATGGTATCTGTCTTGTGACTACGTAGTGCTTTGATTTAGCAACCTATATGGTATCTGTCTTGTGACTACGTAGTGCTTTGATTTAGCAATCTATATAGTATCTGTCTTGTGACTACGTAGTGCTTTGATTTAGCAATCTATATAGTATCTGTCTTGTGACTACGTAGTGCTTTGATTTAGCAATCTATATGGTATCTGTCTTGTGACTACGTAGTGCTTTGATTTAGCAACCTATATAGTATCTGTCTTGTGACTACGTAGTGCTTTGATTTAGCAATCTATATGGTATCTGTCTTGTGACTACGTAGTGCTTTGATTTAGCAACCTATATGGTATCTGTCTTGTGACTACGTAGTGCTTTGATTTAGCAACCTATATAGTATCTGTCTTGTGACTACGTAGTGCTTTGATTTAGCAACCTATATGGTATCTGTCTTGTGACTACGTAGTGCTTTGATTTAGCAATCTATATAGTATCTGTCTTGTGACTACGTAGTGCTTTGATTTAGCAATCTATATGGTATCTGTCTTGTGACTACGTAGTGCTTTGATTTAGCAATCTATATGGTATCTGTCTTGTGACTACGTAGTGCTTTGATTTAGCAATCTATATGGTATCTGTCTTGTGACTACGTAGTGCTTTGATTTAGCAACCTATATGGTATCTGTCTTGTGACTACGTAGTGCTTTGATTTAGCAACCTATATAGTATCTGTCTTGTGACTACGTAGTGCTTTGATTTAGCAACCTATATGGTATCTGTCTTGTGACTACGTAGTGCTTTGATTTAGCAATCTATATAGTATCTGTCTTGTGACTACGTAGTGCTTTGATTTAGCAATCTATATGGTATCTGTCTTGTGACTACGTAGTGCTTTGATTTAGCAATCTATATAGTATCTGTCTTGTGACTACGTAGTGCTTTGATTTAGCAATCTATATAGTATCTGTCTTGTGACTACGTAGTGCTTTGATTTAGCAATCTATATGGTATCTGTCTTGTGACTACGTAGTGCTTTGATTTAGCAATCTATATAGTATCTGTCTTGTGACTACGTAGTGCTTTGATTTAGCAATCTATATGGTATCTGTCTTGTGACTACGTAGTGCTTTGATTTAGCAATCTATATAGTATCTGTCTTGTGACTACGTAGTGCTTTGATTTAGCAATCTATATAGTATCTGTCTTGTGACTACGTAGTGCTTTGATTTAGCAACCTATATGGTATCTGTCTTGTGACTACGTAGTGCTTTGATTTAGCAACCTATATGGTATCTGTCTTGTGACTACGTAGTGCTTTGATTTAGCAATCTATATAGTATCTGTCTTGTGACTACGTAGTGCTTTGATTTAGCAATCTATATGGTATCTGTCTTGTGACTACGTAGTGCTTTGATTTAGCAATCTATATAGTATCTGTCTTGTGACTACGTAGTGCTTTGATTTAGCAACCTATATCGTATCTGTCTTGTGACTACGTAGTGCTTTGATTTAGCAATCTATATAGTATCTGTCTTGTGACTACGTAGTGCTTTGATTTAGCAACCTATATAGTATCTGTCTTGTGACTACGTAGTGCTTTGATTTAGCAACCTATATAGTATCTGTCTTGTGACTACGTAGTGCTTTGATTTAGCAACCTATATGGTATCTGTCTTGTGACTACGTAGTGCTTTGATTTAGCAATCTATATAGTATCTGTCTTGTTATAAGAATATAGATCTTGCGACTGTAATGATCACCTAGTCATTCGGACAGTGTAATTGCTATTAGTATTTACAGCCTATTAAAAAATCTATCTGTCTTCAATATAATATTTGCAGTATTTTCTTGAAGAATGAATACCCGATATTAAATATTCCAAACTACAGAATTATATGCACATTAAACAACAGCAAGTTCTCCTCCCTATATCTAAAATGGATCACCGCAGCCGTGGCCCAGTGGTCAGTGCTGGATTTGACAACAATGTCGATTTACCTCCGTATATGGAGAACATGTCCGTTCCTTGTGGAAGGGTAAGTTACTTCTGGTTAGAAAACTTGTTAGATGAATCGGCCGCAATATATAAAAGAAACATGTTTGAAAAAGGCGTTACATTCGATTAAAAACATCTAAAACTGGCCGTTGTTCAAAGCGAGTTTATTCTTATTTCAGATTACTAGTAGCTGTCAGGTGCGCACGAGGGTCAGGTGGTCATTCTATCCGTAGAAAATATAAAAGATATTTCATTGCTACCTTAAAAGTTCGAATGTCTGAAAATGTTTGATTTAGTTTCTCGACTGGTAAGAATATGTTTTGTGTTACATTCTTCATGCAGTTTTGTTACGCAATCTTAACAATCTCTCGCAAATAGGACTTTGGATATTTTATGTGCATGGATTTTGGTCACCAATCGGTAAGCTTTCTTTGTAAGCTTAGTGGCAACCATTCTTGTAATAAAAAAAAAATTTGGAATAATTTTAACAAAACTGGTTTTTGTTACAAAAATGTTTGTTATAACCTCTTTTGTAATAAAAACTTTTGTTATAAAATGAGTTGAAGTCAGCTTTTACTCTTGCTCTCATTTACCTAATGATGTGTTCCGCTGCATAACCTATCAGGTGCAAACAAGCTTACTTCATTAACACGTAAAATCGCGTTCCTTTGTAATTAACCATCTGTCCTTGTTGTCATGTATAGTTTTATTATAAAACCGGTTTTTATTCTAAAAATGGTTTTTATGTCAAACCATTTCTGTAATAAAATCTTCAAGTTGAAGTCGGCTTTTACTTTTATATAAAATCATCTGTTTCGTGGACGTAAATATTTGAGGAAATACCTGAAACTACTTAATATATTTGTTGATAATTTTTTTATACATGTATACACATATGTATTTTGACACTTTTTAAAATGTTCTTTCCACACAAAATAATATTTTCCTATCCGTTAATGAAGATACTCTCTTATATTGCCGTGTCACGTGATTTGATTAAACGTGTTCAAGTTAAGTACCAGTATATAAATAACACATAGCTTTGTGGGTAACAGTAAAAATGTCAGCCTGAGGGAAGTACTGTTACCCAAGGGAGAAGACCGAGGGTAACAGTACTTTCCGAGGGCTGCCATAGTTATTGTTACCCACAAAGCTATGTGTTATTTATATATTGTTACATACATAGTCTCAGGTCGTACCTCAAATATAATGTAATATATAGTACATGTATTAAGATTTTATTCTTTTATTTCAGATGCAGCGTAGAACTTCAGTATTGTTGATCATACTGTGTATGGGTTCTCTGTTTTGTTTCAAACTATACACAGCCCCTTACCTGTTCAATACAACGTATTCTGCTGTATTCCGGGGACAATATAAACAGGTACTGTGCTTTACCTTTAAAATTAACTAAGGCATCGAAGCGTGTTTCAGCATTCTTCAATTCATTTATCTGGGTTTAAGGGTATTCTAACCAAAACAAACAAACTTACACTTCCGTGGAAAAGGATTCGACAGTTTCTTCACATGTGGAGGAAAATCGACATTGTTGTCAAATTTACATGGGTATGATCTACCGCGACCGAGAATCGATCCCAGATCACCAGGTTTTAAATCCAGCGTACGAACCAATGGCTCGCGTTAAAAGTCTTATTTTGTCAGTAAATAAAGTATAGCCAGTGAGCGGCCTTATTTTGTCAGTAAATAAAGTATAGCCAGGGAGCGGCGTTATTTTGTCAGTAAATAAAGTGTAGCCAGTGAGCGGTCTTATTTTGTCAGTAAATGAAGTATAGCCAGTGAGCGGCCTAATTTTGTCAGTAAATAAAGTATAGCCAGTGAGCGGCCTTATTTTGTCAGTAAATAAAGTATAGCCAGTGAGCGGCCTTATTGTGTCAGTAAATAAAGTATAGCCAGTGAGCGGCCTTATTTTGTCAGTAAATAAAGTGTAGCCAGTGAGCGGCCTTATTTTGTCAGTAAATAAAGTATAGCCAGTGAGCGGCCTTATTTTGTCAGTAAATAAAGTATAGCCAGGGAGCGGCCTTATTTTGTCAGTAAATAAAGTGTAGCCAGTGAGCGGCCTTATTTTGTCAGTAAATAAAGTATAGCCAGGGAGCGGCGTTATTTTGTCAGTAAATAAAGTATAGCCAGTGAGCGGCCTTATTTTGTCAGTAAATAAAGTATAGCCAGGGAGCTGCCTTATTTTGTCAGTAAATAAAGTATAGCCAGGGAGCGGCGTTATTTTGTCAGTAAATAAAGTATAGCCAGTGAGCGGCCTTATTTTGTCAGTAAATAAAGTATAGCCAGTGAGCGGCCTTATTTTGTCAGTAAATAAAGTATAGCCAGGGAGCGGCGTTATTTTGTCAGTAAATAAAGTGTAGCCAGTGAGCGGCCTTATTTTGTCAGTAAATAAAGTATAGCCAGGGAGCTGCCTTATTTTGTCAGTAAATAAAGTGTAGCCAGTGAGCTGCCTTATTTTGTCAGTAAATAAAGTATAGCCAGGGAGCTGCCTTATTTTGTCAGTAAATAAAGTATAGCCAGGGAGCTGCCTTATTTTGTATTACTTATATTCTAATCACATAAATTACATATTAACGTGGTCAAGAGCCATATTTGTTTGGTCGGCTCCAACGGTAAAATTCCTCTGTATAAGACACGTCTTTTGTGACGTTATTTGTCATAATAATTGCTCGGTGTAAATCAGATGGGTAAAATGGAACATACAACCATACCAGTATTCTATTTTAAAATAATGTACAGGTAGATTTTTATACGTTAAATTGGCAATGTAATGATCGTGTTTAATTGCATAGATAAATTCTAGCTGTCTCTAGCCTGTAGATTTATTTAATAATGTTTCCTTTAATACAGACTACCAAATGGTCTACAATATTTCACTCTAAAATAAGCACATACTGTGTAAAACAGAGTCATCAATAGCCGGACATTCTGGAAATGTTTAATGTTGGATTTTACAGAAAGCAAAATGGCGCCCACTTGTACAGCATGGCTTAAAACACAGTTTATGTCAACATTAAATATTACGATAATTGCTTTTAGAATTTCAGCAGCACAATGGAACCATTTACTACTAATGTGGAGTTACATAATAAACCCGGAGAGTTAACGGAAACTGTAAGATTTTGTTTTATTGTTTTTATATAAGAAGTATGTAAAGAAGTATAATAAATATTTTATTGTTCTACCGTTCTCTGTATACAAGCACAACGCACTGTGTAAAACTAGTAGGATAATAAACCTCCTGAAAACTGGACTCTGATCACAAGAATTCTTTGACTAAACCCCCACAAACAACGTTATTTGGGTATACTGGAGTCACCATGTCCGTTCATGTGTGCGTGCTTGTGTGAGTACGTCCGTCCGGTTGTACAGCTATGTTGTATACATTGGTGGATTTTAAAGATACACGACAGAAATGTCCATTTATATGTGGCAATGTCTCCCGTGCAAGATTCAATACCATACTTTCAAGACCAAGATCACACCTTGAGGTTAAAGATAAAAATTAGATACTTTTATTTCGTTTCCGCTCTGTAAATTTGTCATCAAAGGGCGAATTTCTGAAAACATTTGGCAGAAATATTTACCAAGATGCGGTGTTGTGTCTTTCATAAGGTCTATGTCCGTACCTCCAAGGTCAAGATCACAAATAGAGGTTGAGTATATCTTTCTAGTCCGCTCTGTACCTTCGTCACCACCTGGTGGATTTCTTAAATAGTTGGCGGAAATGTTCACCACTATGTGGTGATATGTCTTGCGAAATACCCAGGTCCGTACTTCCCAAGGCCAAGGTCACATGTACAGGTTAAAGGTAAGAAATCTGTACTTTTTTGTCCACTCAGGAACTTCTATTAAAACCCATGAGTGGATTTCGGAATTACTTGGCAGATTGTTTACTGCTATGTAGCGATTGTCATGTGAAAACCCCATGTCCATACCTCCAAGATCAAGGTCACACTTAATGGTTGTATGTAAAAGATTTAGCGTACTTTTGTGTTTTGTCAGTAACTTGCCGAGCACAGAAAGTACTGCATTTGATCGGTTTACTCTTCTGTGTAAAAAAATGTGTTAACGATAATTGTTTTTTAGAATCTCGATAGAGCAATGGAACGTGTTCGTACAAATGTGCAGATTGGGACTGAATCCGAGGATTTAATGAAAGCTGTAAGAGTTTGTTTTATTTTATTGTATTAAATCCAAATAAAACGTGTGTGTATTGTCCATATTTGCTGAACGGTATTACCTTACTAAGTTGGCTATTTTCACAAATCTATTTATTGTAAAATAGTATAATAGTATACGTTAATTCTTCAATTCTTAAATTGGACAGATTTCAGTATCTTTGAGAGTGAATTCAATGAAAACGGTACTACTTTGACTATTGAGAACAAAACTACCTCCGAATGATGGCCATCTGTCAATGAAGACCACATAATAATTATTGTCTTTCACAAGGACGGCCTTTGTTCACAGGTTTGACTGTTTTGCCCGAATACAAGAAGTGTTGCATCTGTTAGGCGTCAATGGTTTACTGCTCTGTACAATATAATGTATACTGTCATATATAATGTATGTATACCGTCATATATATGTATACGGTCATATATATGTATACGGTCATATATAATGTATGTATACTGTCATATATAATGTATGTATGCTGTCATATATAATGTATGTATACTGTCATATATATGTATACTGTCATATATATGTATACTGTCATATATACTGTGTGTATACTGTCATATATACTGTATGCATACTGTCATATATAATGTATGTATACTGTCATATATAATGTATGTATGCTGTCATATATAATGTATGTATACTGTCATATATATGTATACGGTCATATACATTGTATATGTATACTGTCATACATAATGTATGTATACTGTCATATATAATGTATGTATACTGTCATATATAATGTATGTATACTGTCATATATAATGTATGTATACTGTCATATATAATGTATGTATACTGTCATATATAATGTATGTATACTGTCATATATAATGTATGTATACTGTCATATATAATGTATGTATGCTGTCATATATAATGTATGTATACTGTCATATATATGTATACGGTCATATACATTGTATATGTATACTGTCATATATAATGTATGTATACTGTCATATATAATGTATGTATACTGTCATATATAATGTATGTATACTGTAATATATAATGTATGTATACTGTCATATATAATGTATGTATACTGTCATATATAATGTATGTATACTGTCATATATAATGTATGTATACTGTCATATATAGTGTATGTATAGTGTCATATATAATGTATGTATACTGTCATATATAATATATGTATACGGTCATATACATTGTATATGTATACTGTCATATATAATGTATGTATACTGTCATATATAATGTATGTATACTGTCATACATAATGTATGTATACTGTCATATATAATGTATGTATACTGTCATATATAATGTATGTATACTGTCATATATAATGTATGATAAGTGTCATATATAATGTATGTATACTGTCATATATAATATATGTATACTGTCATATATAATGTATGTATACTGTCATATATAATGTATGTATACTGTCATATATAATGTATGTATACTGTCATATATAATGTATGTATAGTGTCATATGTAATGTATGTATACTGTCATATATAATGTATGTATACTGTCACATATAATGTATGTATACTGTCATATATAATGTATGTATACTGTCATATATAATGTATGTATACTGTCATATATAATGTATGTATACTGTCATATGTAATGCATGTATACTGTCATAAATAATGTATGTATACTGTCATATATAATATATGTATGCTGTCATAAAAAATGCGATTCTTGTTTATTTTAGAATATCAGTAGAGTTATGGACCATATCCTTACAGAAGTGAAGATTCAGACTGAACCTGAGGACTTAATGAAAGCTGTAAGATTTGGTTTTATTCATATTGTTGTATTATAGTCCAATATAGATAAGTCAAACCTGTGTTGCGACCACCTTCACTTAATGGTCACCCTCGGGATAAAAACACTGCTTTTTCAAAAATATGTTTTAATTTATTACATGTATTAATAAAAGATGACCTCCGAATAAACGTCGCCTCTCAATTGAAGGTCACATTATGTCTTTCTCAAGGATGGTCTTTGTTCGCAGGTTTGATTGAACACTATAGAAGTACGGTATCTTAACTTTAACTGTTTCCAATAACTGATTGATCATTCCGTTCGTCTATTTCATCCGGAATGATCAAGTGAATTTAAAGGATTGCAAACGGTATTGATAGACTAACTTGAGTATTTTCATGAATTCTTTATTTGGACATATTCTGATATCTTGGAAAGTGAATTCAATTAAAACCTGTAACACTTTCCATATACATTCTAATCTGTGCTAGCGACCATCTCCGAATAAAAGCCATCCTGTGAATAAGGACCATTGTTTTAGAAACCGACGTTGGTTATTGAAAACAAACGTTACCTCCGTCTGTCTATAATAACACGTTTTTTCTTCCCCAAGGCTGACCTTTGTTCTCACGTTTTTTCTTCCCCAAGGCTGACCTTTGTTCTCACGTTTTGTCTTCCCCAAAGGTGACCTTTGTTCTCACGTTTTGTCTTCCCCAAAGGTGACCTTTGTTCGCACGTTTTGTCTTCCCCAAGACTGACCTTTGTTCTCACGTTTTGTCTTCCCCAAGGCTGACCTTTGTTCGCACGTTTTGTCTTCCCCAAGGGTGACCTTTGTTCTCACGTTTTGTCTTCCCCAAGGCTGACCTTTGTTCGCACGTTTTGTCTTCCCCAAGGCTGACCTTTGTTCGCACGTTTTGTCTTCCCCAAGGCTGACCTTTGTTCGCACGTTTTGTCTTCCCCAAGGGTGACCTTTGTTCTCACGTTTTGTCTTCCCCAAAGGTGACCTTTGTTCTCACGTTTTGTCTTCCCCAAAGGTGACCTTTGTTCTCACGTTTTGTCTTCCCCAAGACTGACCTTTGTTCGCACGTTTTTTCTTTCCCAAGGCTGACCTTTGTTCTCACGTTTTGTCTTCCCCAAGGCTGACCTTTGTTCTCACGTTTTGTCTTCCCCAAGGCTGACCTTTGTTCTCACGTTTTTTCTTCCCAAAGGCTGACCTTTGTTCTCACGTTTTTTCTTCCCCAAGGCTGACCTTTGTTCTCAAGTTTTGTCTTCCCCAAGGCTGACCTTTGTTCTCAAGTTTTGTCTTCCCCAAGGCTGACCTTTGTTCTCAAGTTTTGTCTTCCCCAAGGCTGACCTTTGTTCTCAAGTTTTGTCTTCCCCAAGGCTGACCTTTGTTCGCACGTTTTGTCTTCCCCAAGGTTGACCTTTGTTCGCACGTTTTGTCTTCCCCAAGGCTGACCTTTGTTCGCACGTTTTGTCTTCCCCAAGGCTGACCTTTGTTCTCAAGTTTTGTCTTCCCCAAGGCTGACCTTTGTTCTCAAGTTTTGTCTTCCCCAAGGCTGACCTTTGTTCTCAAGTTTTGTCTTCCCCAAGGCTGACCTTTGTTCGCACGTTTTGTCTTCCCCAAGGGTGACCTTTGTTCTCAAGTTTTGTCTTCCCCAAGGCTGACCTTTGTTCTCAAGTTTTGTCTTCCCCAAGGCTGACCTTTGTTCTCAAGTTTTGTCTTTCCCAGGGCTGACCTTTGTTCGCAAGTTTGACTGTAATTATGTAATGAAGAATGACTGTTTCATTGCTTTAACAGATTGCGCATTATATATACATTTGTACCTCACGAATTGCATACATGTATGTACTAGTGTATGTATTTGTAACTCGTGAGGTACACATACATATATAATTATATGTTTATTTACACAATTGTTAATTTAATACTAAAGAAATACTGAATATGAAACTTTGTCGCACGTTGAGTACTTACATCTTAAACAATGAATAAATTATGAAATCAACAATTTTCATCTTCACTCTGGATATACATGCGTTTGGTGTTTACAGGAACCCAACTTAGTAAAAGCATGATGAAGTTATACACAATATAAATTTTAACATACAAGATACGACTATTTATTTATAGTCGACTCATAATATAACAATAAACATTAGTTATGTAAAGCTATTTACCAACATAATTGAACATATACACCTGGAAAAAAGTTAAGCATCCCCTAATATTTTCGCCTATGGTCAGTTGAAAGCAGTTTTTTTGCTGCATGTTACGGATGGGCGAACACTAGTCTGGCGGCACAGAAACAGTGTACACACTACGAAACATCAAGCCGACGGTACCTTATGGCGGAGGTTCTATAATGATATGGGGTTAGATATCTCATGGCGATAAAATGGACTTGGTGACCATACAGGGCAGACTTACAGGTGGCAGTTACATTGACAACGTCCTCGAGTTGTGCCTCATTTTTAGAACGTTCCATATGTCACTAGACCTGTGTAGATGGACAACAACGCTGGACTCCACCGTTACACTAGGACAGTGACAGCATATCTTCAACGTGGTGAAATTGAGACTTTTCCGTGGCCAGCTAGAAGCCCGGATGTAAATGCACTGGTGCATGCCTGTGCTATTCTTGTCGAAAGATTCAGAAAATGGACCTTCTTGCACAAACTCTGGTTGAACTGGAAGCAGCTCTGCATTGTGAGTGGAGACAGCCGACCATTCGTCAAATTCGTCGTCTAATCGGAGGGATGAGACTTAGGGCCGAAGCAGTCATCCTTTCACGTTCAGGGTATACCTGGTATTGAACAAATGAGGTTCAAACCTATTCTAGAGACTCAATTTGACATTTTTTTATCATGAAACTGTAACACAATATGGGTTAATGCAATCTGTAGCTCCATACTTATAAACCGGGAAATTGACGCATATTGCATACGTTATATTTTTTGGTATTAAATACTACATTTTATTATCAGAATTTATGTTAGGGCCAATGTTGATGTTCCACACATTTTGGTATCACGGTTTTTCGTTATAAAGTTTAAAACTGAAACTCCTGTTATAAATCTTAACTTTTTTCCAGGTCTCCTAAAGTTTAGGAACTTTGCAATCATTGAATGTTGAGTTACAAAGAAAATATTGAGCAATAGTTATTTATTATTTTTAAGTGTTCAAAAAATCAGTAGTTTTATAGTTGAAAGGTTTTTGTCAAACTAATTTTTCATCAACTTTGGTATAAGATATATACAGCTTACGTAACCTTTAAAGAACACTGCATTAAAGATAGCTTATAGATAATCATAAAGATATTCATTTATGTGTTTAATTTAATCATGTACTGAGATTCTCATTCTATTATTTGTGTTTGCTTGTATTCATGTGGCTCTACAAAAGATTTAAATTAGTTTGACATAATGTAATTTTCATTCAAGATAGTGTGGGGGGGGGGGGTATACATCAATGATAAACTTGTTAATTTAAAGTTTATATTTCCGAGAGACACAATGTTAATTTTGCTGTAGAGTTATATGCTGAATGCTTGGATTTGAAAAACTTTATTTAATTATTTTGAAAGTCTATATAATCTGCCACATAACGTTTTATTTGCCAAGATATGGCTAGATTTCTGTGTGTGTTCCGATTTTCAGTTCAAATCGTTTTAAATGAATAATAACAATTTTCGTCTTGTTTTGTGTATCAAATCACATGCATGCAAAACCTTAGTGGTTTTATGACATGGTATGTGATGAACTAGATTATTGACTTTATACTATCAGGCTGACGAACCAGTATTGATTTTCCCTGTCAATAGTTTTGCATAAAGAATTAAGATACAGCCCCCGGAAATGGAAAATATTTTAGCGCATGCGCACTGCCGACAAGAACGACAATTCCCAAGGGAGACTACCTTGTTACGGGACATAATTATTTTCTCTTATTTTCAGGGTCCTTTCAAATTCTTAAAAATGTATAAAAACCCGTGTTGGCTAAACCCTGGTTACATTAAAAACAAGAAAGCATTACCTGTTCTATGCCTTCCATATTTTTACATGGTTGGTGCACCAAAGGCAGGGACAACTGACATAAACCGCAGACTGACTAAACATCCACAGATATCGTCACGTGTACCGAAAGAACCACATTGGTTAACAAGAAAACGTTTTAGTACGTATTACTTATTAACTATGTACGATTATAATAAACAATGAAAATTATCTTAAAGTATGTACATGCTTATATACATTGTACACATAATTATGTACTATAAATAATGTAATGATAGGATGATCAGTGGTCTAGTGGTAACGCGCCGGACTACGATGATCGATTGTCAGGTGGTAACGCGCCGGACTACGATGATCAGTGGTCTAGTGGTAACGTGCCGGACTACGATGATCAGTGGTCTAGTGGTAACGTGCTGGACTACAATGATCAGTGGTCTAGTGGTAACGTGCTGGACTACGATGATCGATGGTCAGGTGGTAACGCGCCGGACTACGATGATCAGTGGTCTAGTGGTAACGTGCCGGACTACGATGATCAGTGGTCTTGTGGTAACGCGCTGGACTACGATGATCAGTGGTCTAGTGGTAACGTGCTGGACTACAATGATCAGTGGTCTAGTGGTAACGTGCTGGACTACGATGATCGATGGTCAGGTGGTAACGCGCCGGACTACGATGATCAGTGGTCTAGTGGTAACGTGCCGGACTACGATGATCAGTGGTCTTGTGGTAACGCGCTGGACTACGATGATCAGTGGTCTAGTGGTAACGCGCTGGACTACTGACCGAAAGGTCGTGGACTCGAATCTCGGATCCACCTTCCAATATTTCATGGACACTTTTTTCAGTGTCACTATGACAACTACCAAGCCGCATCTTGTGTTAAGAAATCCCAGTATAAGGCGTAAATCGGTGCAAAGACACGATAAAGAACAAAGAAAATTATTCGTCAAGAATTGGAATATAAATACCCGGTTCTCCTGCACTTTATCACCCCCCTCTCTCTCTCTCTCTGGCGATTCTGAAATGACTAAAGCCTTAAACCACATAAATAAATATAATTATGAAATAATGCAATTACCACTCTTTTGTTTTTTTTAGGTCTTTTGCTTTTGGCCTTCATTCCGAACATTTCAAGTTAAGCTTACATGTACATTACGAGTAATCTCACCACTGTGTATCACCGGTTTATTTCGCCATTTCTTGACTTTTTGTAGTTTTTTATTTCAATTTACACTTGCAATATTTTTTCGTTTTGTAATTTTCGATACGAGAGTACATGTATATCATAAATCTATATAAACCTAACTCATTGATATTCATCTCTGTTCTCTCCTTTTTCTAGGCATTCATTCAAGAGGCGGTCTAGACGATTACCAGAGAACATATTTTACTTCAGCAACTCAAGAAATAGTAATACGGCGTGATAAGGAAGGCTACCATAACGTAGTATTTGGTATGTACTAATATCCTACTTGGAAAACTACAAAAGATAAAAAAAATGTATGTCTTGATAAAGGCGGTTACGCCGAAACGTTAGCAGTGCAATTCGTTATATTATAAAACTCCATCTTCTAATAAATACTCCCTTCACTAACACTCCATCTTCTAATTGATACTCCCTTCACTAACACTCCATCTTCTAATTGATACTCCCTTCACTAACACTCCATCTTCTAATAAATACTCCCTACACTAACACTCCATCTTCTAATAAATACTCCCTACACTAACACTCCATCTTCTAATAAATACTCCCTACACTAACACTCCATCTTCTAATAAATACTCCCTACACTAACACTCCATCTTCTAATAAATACTCCCTTCACTAACACTCCATCTTCTAATAAATACTCCCTACACTAACACTCCATCTTCTAATAAATACTCCCTACACTAACACTCCATCTTGTAATAAATACTCCCTACACTAACACTCCATCTTCTAATAAATACTCCCTACACTAACACTCCATCTTCTAATAAATACTCCCTACACTAACACTCCATCTTCTAATAAATACTCCCTACACTAACACTCCATCTTGTAATAAATACTCCCTACACTAACACTCCATCTTCTAATTGATACTCCCTACACTAACACTCCATCTTCTAATAAATACTCCCTACACTAACACTCCATCTTCTAATAAATACTCCCTACACTAACACTCCATCTTCTAATAAATACTCCCTACACTAACACTCCATCTTGTAATAAATACTCCCTACACTAACACTCCATCTTCTAATAAATACTCCCTACACTAACACTCCATCTTCTAATAAATACTCCCTACACTAACACTCCATCTTCTAATAAATACTCCCTACACTAACACTCCATCTTCTAATAAATACTCCCTACACTAACACTCCATCTTCTAATTAATACTCCCTACACTAACACTCAATCTTCTAATAAATACTCCCTACACTAACACTCCATCTTCTAATAAATACTCCCTACACTAACACTCCATCTTCTAATTAATACTCCCTACACTAACACTCAATCTTCTAATAAATACTCCCTACACTAACACTCCATCTTCTAATTGATACTCCCTTCACTAACACTCCATCTTCTAATAAATACTCCCTACACTAACACTCCATCTTCTAATAAATACTCCCTACACTAACACTCCATCTTCTAATAAATACTCCCTACACTAACACTCCATCTTCTAATTGATACTCCCTTCACTAACACTCCATCTTCTAATTGATACTCCCTTCACTAACACTCCATCTTCTAATAAATACTCCCTTCACTAACACTCCATCTTCTAATAAATACTCCCTACACTAACACTCCATCTTCTAATAAATACTCCCTACACTAACACTCCATCTTCTAATTGATACTCCCTACACTAACACTCCATCTTCTAATTGATACTCCCTTCACTAACACTCCATCTTCTAATAAATACTCCCTTCACTAACACTCCATCTTCTAATAAATACTCCCTACACTAACACTCCATCTTCTAATAAATACTCCCTACACTAACACTCCATCTTCTAATAAATACTCCCTACACTAACACTCCATCTTCTAATAAATACTCCCTTCACTAACACTCCATCTTCTAATGAATACTCCCTACACTAACACTCCATCTTCTAATAAATACTCCCTTCACTAACACTCCATCTTCTAATTGATACTCCCTTCACTAACACTCCATCTTCTAATAAATACTCCCTACACTAACACTCCATCTTCTAATAAATACTCCCTTCACTAACACTCCATCTTCTAATTGATACTCCCTTCACTAACACTCCATCTTCTAATAAATACTCCCTACACTAACACTCCATCTTCTAATAAATACTCCCTACACTAACACTCCATCTTCTAATAAATACTCCCTTCACTAACACTCCATCTTCTAATTGATACTCCCTTCACTAACACTCCATCTTCTAATTGATACTCCCTTCACTAACACTCCATCTTCTAATGAATACTCCCTACACTAACACTCCATCTTCTAATGAATACTCCCTACACTAACACTCCATCTTCTAATAAATACTCCCTACACTAACACTTCATCTTCTAATAAATACTCCCTACACTAACACTCCATCTTCTAATAAATACTCCCTACACTAACACTCCATCTTCTAATAAATACTCCCTACACTAACACTCCATCTTCTAATGAATACTCCCTACACTAACACTCCATCTTCTAATAAATACTCCCTACACTAACACTCCATCTTCTAATTAATACTCCCTTCACTAACACTCCATCTTCTAATTAATACTCCCTTCACTAACACTCCATCTTCTAATGAATACTCCCTACACTAACACTCCATCTTCTAATAAATACTACCTTCACTAACACTTCATCTTCTAATTAATACTCCCTACACTAACACTCCATCTTCTAATAAATACTCCCTACACTAACACTCCATCTTCTAATAAATACTCCCTACACTAACACTCCATCTTCTAATGAATACTCCCTACACTAACACTCCATCTTCTAATAAATACTCCCTACACTAACACTCCATCTTCTAATAAATACTCCCTACACTAACACTCCATCTTGTAATAAATACTCCCTACACTAACACTCCATCTTCTAATAAATACTCCCTACACTAACACTCCATCTTCTAATAAATACTCCCTACACTAACACTCCATCTTCTAATAAATACTCCCTACACTAACACTCCATCTTGTAATAAATACTCCCTACACTAACACTCCATCTTCTAATGAATACTCCCTACACTAACACTCCATCTTCTAATAAATACTCCCTACACTAACACTCCATCTTCTAATAAATACTCCCTACACTAACACTCCATCTTCTAATGAATACTCCCTACACTAACACTCCATCTTCTAATAAATACTCCCTACACTAACACTTCATCTTCTAATTAATACTCCCTACACTAACACTCCATCTTCTAATAAATACTCCCTACACTAACACTCCATCTTCTAATAAATACTCCCTACACTAACACTCCATCTTCTAATAAATACTCCCTACACTAACACTCCATCTTCTAATGAATACTCCCTACACTAACACTCCATCTTCTAATAAATACTCCCTACACTAACACTCCATCTTCTAATGAATACTCCCTACACTAACACTCCATCTTCTAATAAATACTCCCTACACTAACACTTCATCTTCTAATTAATACTCCCTACACTAACACTCCATCTTCTAATAAATACTCCCTACACTAACACTCCATCTTCTAATGAATACTCCCTACACTAACACTCCATCTTCTAATAAATACTCCCTACACTAACACTTCATCTTCTAATTAATACTCCCTACACTAACACTCCATCTTCTAATAAATACTCCCTACACTAACACTCCATCTTCTAATAAATACTCCCTACACTAACACTCCATCTTCTAATGAATACTCCCTACACTAACACTCCATCTTCTAATAAATACTCCCTACACTAACACTCCATCTTCTAATAAATACTCCCTACACTAACACTCCATCTTGTAATAAATACTCCCTACACTAACACTCCATCTTGTAATAAATACTCCCTTCACTAACACTCCATCTTCTAATAAATACTCCCTTCACTAACACTTCATCTTCTAATAAATACTCCCTTCACTAACACTTCATCTTCTAATAAATACTCCCTTCACTAACACTTCATCTTCTAATAAATACTCCCTACACTAACACTTCATCTTCTAATAAATACTCCCTACACTAACACTCCATCTTCTAATAAATACTCCCTTCACTAACACTTCATCTTCTAATAAATACTCCCTACACTAACACTCCATCTTGTAATAAATACTCCCTTCACTAACACTTCATCTTCTAATAAATACTCCCTTCACTAACACTTCATCTTCTAATAAATACTCCCTACACTAACACTCCATCTTGTAATAAATACTCCCTACACTAACACTCCATCTTCTAATAAATACTCCCTACACTAACACTCCATCTTCTAATAAATACTCCCTACACTAACACTCCATCTTCTAATAAATACTCCCTACACTAACACTTCATCTTCTAATAAATACTCCCTTCACTAACACTTCATCTTCTAATAAATACTCCCTACACTAACACTTCATCTTCTAATAAATACTCCCTACACTAACACTCCATCTTCTAATAAATACTCCCTTCACTAACACTTCATCTTCTAATAAATACTCCCTACACTAACACTCCATCTTGTAATAAATACTCCCTTCACTAACACTTCATCTTCTAATAAATACTCCCTTCACTAACACTTCATCTTCTAATAAATACTCCCTACACTAACACTCCATCTTCTAATAAATACTCCCTACACTAACACTCCATCTTGTAATAAATACTCCCTACACTAACACTCCATCTTGTAATAAATACTCCCTACACTAACACTCCATCTTCTAATAAATACTCCCTACACTAACACTCCATCTTCTAATAAATACTCCCTACACTAACACTCCATCTTCTAATAAATACTCCCTACACTAACACTCCATCTTGTAATAAATACTCCCTACACTAACACTCCATCTTCTAATAAATACTCCCTACACTAACACTCCATCTTCTAATAAATACTCCCTACACTAACACTCCATCTTCTAATAAATACTCCCTACACTAACACTCCATCTTCTAATAAATACTCCCTACACTAACACTCCATCTTCTAATAAATACTCCCTACACTAACACTCCATCTTCTAATAAATACTCCCTACACTAACACTCCATCTTGTAATAAATACTCCCTACACTAACACTCCATCTTGTAATAAATACTCCCTACACTAACACTTCATCTTCTAATTAATACTCCCTACACTAACACTCCATCTTCTAATAAATACTCCCTACACTAACACTCCATCTTCTAATGAATACTCCCTACACTAACACTCCATCTTCTAATAAATACTCCCTACACTAACACTCCATCTTCTAATAAATACTCCCTACACTAACACTCCATCTTCTAATAAATACTCCCTACACTAACACTCCATCTTCTAATAAATACTCCCTACACTAACACTCCATCTTGTAATAAATACTCCCTACACTAACACTCCATCTTGTAATAAATACTCCCTACACTAACACTTCATCTTCTAATAAATACTCCCTACACTAACACTCCATCTTCTAATAAATACTCCCTACACTAACACTCCATCTTGTAATAAATACTCCCTACACTAACACTCCATCTTGTAATAAATACTCCCTACACTAACACTCCATCTTGTAATAAATACTCCCTACACTAACACTTCATCTTCTAATAAATACTCCCTACACTAACACTCCATCTTGTAATAAATACTCCCTACACTAACACTCCATCTTGTAATAAATACTCCCTACACTAACACTCCATCTTCTAATAAATACTCCCTACACTAACACTCCATCTTCTAATAAATAGTCCCTACACTAACACTCCATCTTCTAATGAATACTCCCTACACTAACACTCCATCTTCTAATGAATACTCCCTACACTAACACTCCATCTTCTAATAAATACTCCCTACACTAACACTTCATCTTCTAATTAATACTCCCTACACTAACACTCCATCTTCTAATAAATACTCCCTACACTAACACTCCATCTTCTAATAAATACTCCCTACACTAACACTCCATCTTCTAATGAATACTCCCTACACTAACACTCCATCTTCTAATAAATACTCCCTACACTAACACTCCATCTTCTAATAAATACTCCCTACACTAACACTCCATCTTGTAATAAATACTCCCTACACTAACACTCCATCTTCTAATAAATACTCCCTACACTAACACTCCATCTTCTAATAAATACTCCCTACACTAACACTCCATCTTCTAATAAATACTCCCTACACTAACACTCCATCTTGTAATAAATACTCCCTACACTAACACTCCATCTTCTAATGAATACTCCCTACACTAACACTCCATCTTCTAATAAATACTCCCTACACTAACACTCCATCTTCTAATAAATACTCCCTACACTAACACTCCATCTTCTAATGAATACTCCCTACACTAACACTCCATCTTCTAATAAATACTCCCTACACTAACACTTCATCTTCTAATTAATACTCCCTACACTAACACTCCATCTTCTAATAAATACTCCCTACACTAACACTCCATCTTCTAATAAATACTCCCTACACTAACACTCCATCTTCTAATAAATACTCCCTACACTAACACTCCATCTTCTAATGAATACTCCCTACACTAACACTCCATCTTCTAATAAATACTCCCTACACTAACACTTCATCTTCTAATTAATACTCCCTACACTAACACTCCATCTTCTAATAAATACTCCCTACACTAACACTCCATCTTCTAATAAATACTCCCTACACTAACACTCCATCTTGTAATAAATACTCCCTACACTAACACTTCATCTTCTAATAAATACTCCCTACACTAACACTCCATCTTCTAATAAATACTCCCTACACTAACACTCCATCTTGTAATAAATACTCCCTACACTAACACTCCATCTTGTAATAAATACTCCCTACACTAACACTCCATCTTGTAATAAATACTCCCTACACTAACACTTCATCTTCTAATAAATACTCCCTACACTAACACTCCATCTTGTAATAAATACTCCCTACACTAACACTCCATCTTGTAATAAATACTCCCTACACTAACACTCCATCTTCTAATAAATACTCCCTACACTAACACTCCATCTTCTAATAAATAGTCCCTACACTAACACTCCATCTTCTAATGAATACTCCCTACACTAACACTCCATCTTCTAATGAATACTCCCTACACTAACACTCCATCTTCTAATAAATACTCCCTACACTAACACTTCATCTTCTAATTAATACTCCCTACACTAACACTCCATCTTCTAATAAATACTCCCTACACTAACACTCCATCTTCTAATAAATACTCCCTACACTAACACTCCATCTTCTAATAAATACTCCCTACACTAACACTCCATCTTCTAATGAATACTCCCTACACTAACACTCCATCTTCTAATAAATACTCCCTACACTAACACTTCATCTTCTAATTAATACTCCCTACACTAACACTCCATCTTCTAATAAATACTCCCTACACTAACACTCCATCTTCTAATGAATACTCCCTACACTAACACTCCATCTTCTAATAAATACTCCCTACACTAACACTTCATCTTCTAATTAATACTCCCTACACTAACACTCCATCTTCTAATAAATACTCCCTACACTAACACTCCATCTTCTAATAAATACTCCCTACACTAACACTCCATCTTCTAATAAATACTCCCTACACTAACACTCCATCTTCTAATTAATACTCCCTACACTAACACTCCATCTTCTAATAAATACTCCCTACACTAACACTCCATCTTGTAATAAATACTCCCTACACTAACACTCCATCTTCTAATGAATACTCCCTACACTAACACTCCATCTTCTAATGAATACTCCCTACACTAACACTCCATCTTCTAATGAATACTCCCTACACTAACACTCCATCTTCTAATAAATACTCCCTACACTAACACTCCATCTTGTAATGAATACTCCCTACACTAACACTCCATCTTCTAATAAATACTCCCTACACTAACACTCCATCTTGTAATAAATACTCCCTACACTAACACTCCATCTTCTAATAAATACTCCCTACACTAACACTCCATCTTGTAATAAATACTCCCTACACTAACACTCCATCTTCTAATGAATACTCCCTACACTAACACTCCATCTTCTAATAAATACTCCCTACACTAACACTCCATCTTGTAATAAATACTCCCTACACTAACACTCCATCTTGTAATAAATACTCCCTACACTAACACTCCATCTTGTAATAAATACTCCCTTCACTAACACTCCATCTTGTAATAAATACTCCCTACACTAACACTCCATCTTGTAATAAATACTCCCTACACTAACACTCCATCTTGTAATAAATACTCCCTACACTAACACTCCATCTTGTAATAAATACTCCCTACACTAACACTCCATCTTGTAATAAATACTCCCTACACTAACACTCCATCTTGTAATAAATACTCCCTACACTAACACTTCATCTTCTAATAAATACTCCCTTCACTAACACTTCATCTTCTAATAAATACTCCCTACACTAACACTCCATCTTGTAATAAATACTCCCTTCACTAACACTCCATCTTCTAATAAATACTCCCTACACTAACACTCCATCTTGTAATAAATACTCCCTACACTAACACTCCATCTTCTAATAAATACTCCCTACACTAACACTCCATCTTCTAATAAATACTCCCTACACTAACACTCCATCTTCTAATAAATACTCCCTACACTAACACTCCATCTTCTAATAAATACTCCCTACACTAACACTCCATCTTCTAATAAATACTCCCTACACTAACACTCCATCTTCTAATAAATACTCCCTACACTAACACTCCATCTTCTAATAAATACTCCCTACACTAACACTCCATCTTCTAATAAATACTCCCTACACTAACACTCCATCTTCTAATAAATACTCCCTACACTAACACTCCATCTTGTAATAAATACTCCCTTCACTAACACTCCATCTTCTAATAAATACTCCCTTCACTAACACTCCATCTTCTAATAAATACTCCCTTCACTAACACTCCATCTTCTAATAAATACTCCCTACACTAACACTCCATCTTCTAATAAATACTCCCTACACTAACACTCCATCTTCTAATAAATACTCCCTACACTAACACTCCATCTTCTAATAAATACTCCCTACACTAACACTTCATCTTCTAATAAATACTCCCTACACTAACACTCCATCTTCTAATTAATACTCCCTACACTAACACTTCATCTTCTAATAAATACTCCCTACACTAACACTCCATCTTCTAATAAATACTCCCTACACTAACACTCTATCTTCTAATAAATACTCCCTACACTAACACTCCATCTTCTAATTAATACTCCCTACACTAACACTTCATCTTCTAATAAATACTCCCTACACTAACACTCCATCTTCTAATTAATACTCCCTACACTAACACTTCATCTTCTAATAAATACTCCCTACACTAACACTTCATCTTCTAATAAATACTCCCTACACTAACACTCCATCTTCTAATAAATACTCCCTACACTAACACTCCATCTTCTAATAAATACTCCCTACACTAACACTCCATCTTCTAATAAATACTCCCTACACTAACACTCCATCTTCTAATGAATACTCCCTACACTAACACTCCATCTTCTAATAAATACTCCCTACACTAACACTCCATCTTCTAATGAATACTCCCTACACTAACACTCCATCTTGTAATAAATACTCCCTACACTAACACTCCATCTTCTAATGAATACTCCCTACACTAACACTCCATCTTCTAATAAATACTCCCTACACTAACACTCCATCTTCTAATAAATACTCCCTACACTAACACTTCATCTTCTAATAAATACTCCCTACACTAACACTTCATCTTCTAATAAATACTCCCTACACTAACACTCCATCTTCTAATAAATACTCCCTACACTAACACTCCATCTTCTAATAAATACTCCCTACACTAACACTCCGTCTTCTAATAAATACTCCCTTCACTAACACTCCATCTTCTAATAAATACTCCCTACACTAACACTCCATCTTCTAATAAATACTCCCTACACTAACACTCCATCTTCTAATAAATACTCCCTTCACTAACACTCCATCTTCTAATAAATACTCCCTTCACTAACACTCCATCTTCTAATAAATACTCCCTACACTAACACTCCATCTTCTAATAAATACTCCCTACACTAACACTCCATCTTCTAATAAATACTCCCTTCACTAACACTCCATCTTCTAATAAATACTCCCTACAATAACACTCCATCTTCTAATAAATACTCCCTACACTAACACTCCATCTTCTAATAAATACTCCCTACACTAACACTCCATCTTCTAATAAATACTCCCTACAATAACACTCCATCTTCTACAACAAATACCGTACAATAATGCTCTATCTTCTAATGAATACTCCCTACAATTACACTCCATCTTCTAATAAATACTCCCTACAATAACACTCCATCTTCTACAACAAATACCGTACAATAATGCTCTATCTTCTACAAATAACAAAATGTTCCAAGTTTTATATTATCATATGCAATAGTCACGTATGTCATAGATAAACATTTACAATTAATTATCTAAAAGCAATAACATGTTATAAATCAAGATATGTACAACGTATGTAAATGAATGTTTTCTGGTATAAAGAAAGAAAGCTCCGAACACACAATTGAATTCAATTTTCTGAAGTAATTTATTTCACGAATTTTGGTATATTTGTTCTTTTCCAATAGTATATTATATATATTTCTTACATCATTATACAAAGGGCATTCTAATAAGAAATGAAATTCATTTTCTATATCTATAGATTAAACAAGGTTTTCATTATCTTTCATTTATAGGTACTGCGTGGGTTTATGTCACCTGTCAGTAACTATTTCTAACTTGTGAGCTGACACTCTAAAACGTCACAATGAATATTAATACACTCTTCATGGTTGGAGCACTAGGACTGTTAAAAGACTTACCTAGGTGTTTTTAGCTCACATGTCACAAAGTGACAAAGTGAGCTATTAGGATCACTCTCCGTCCGGCGTCCGGCGTCATGCGTCGTGCGTCGTCAAACTTTTTGTTGTGACCACACTAGGGGCCACATTTTTGGCTCAATTTTAGCAAAACTGGGTCAGAACGTTAATATCAACAAAATCTCGGACGAGTTCGATATTGGGCCATTTGGGGTCAAAAACTAGGTCACCAGGGCCAAATAAGGTTAAACCTTGTGAACACTTTAGAAATCACTGTTTTGAATTTATCTTCATGAAACTTTGTCAGAATGTTTATTTTAATAATATGTAGGTCAAGTTTGAAAATGGGTAATTTCTGTAGTAAAATTAGGTCACTAGGGCAAATTGCTGGAAAACCTTGTGAACACTCTAGAAGTCACTGTTTTGATTGGATGATCATGAAGCCTTGTCAGAATGTTTGTCTTCATAATATCTTGGACGAGTTCGAACATGGGTCATCTTGGGTCAAAAACTAGGTCGCTAGGTCAAATCTTATGAAAAACCATGTTAACACTGTAGATTTCACAGTTATTTTTGGATCTTCACCAAACTTTGTCAAATCGTTTGTTTTAATGATATAACGGTCAAGTATAAATATGGGTCATCTGGGGTCAATAACTAGGTCACCAGGTCAAATCTTAGGAAAACTTTGTTAACACTGTAGATGTCACAGTTTTAATTGGATCTTCACTTCAAAATGTTTGCCTCAATGATATGTGGGTGAAGGATGAACATGGGTCAGCCGGGTTCAAAAACTGGGTCACAAGGTCAAATCTTAGGTAAAAATCTTGTAAAAGCTCTAAATGTCATGGTTTTTGGATCTTGGCCAAACCTTGTCAGATTGTTTGTCTTAATGATATTAAGGACAAGTTCAAATATGGGTTACCTAGGGTCAAAAACCAGGTCACAAGGTCAAATCTTAGGAAAACCTTATTAACACTGTAGATGTCAAATTTTGATCGTATCTTCACCAAACCTAGTCAGACTGTTTGTCTTAATGATATGTAAGACAAATTTGAACATAGGTCGTCTGGGGTCAAAAACTAGATCACCGGTTCAAAACAATGTTTTAATGAGTGAACAGTGATTGTCATGTGAGCGATATAGGGCCATCTTGGCCCTCTTGTTCTTAATAAGAAAGTTACAGTCTCCATTGCTCCTTTTAGCTTTCTTAATTACGAAGAACACACAAATATGCACTCTAGCCTAAACATTTCAACAAAACCTACTAATAAGTGTTCCACTTGTATATATACGTATATGCACAATATAGTTGATAAGAGATACATTTATAAACATCTTGGATAAATCGTTAGAATAATAAATATGTAGTCAAACCCGTATTTGAAACGAAATCCGAATAAAGGAAATCCTGTGAAAAACACCCAATATTTGAAAACCCGAAATTGATTATTAGAACAAACTGACCACCGAATAAAGGCCACGTATAAATAAATTCCATCAGACAATGAAGACCACACTTTTGTCCACAGAATTGACTCTGTTACGTGTGAATACAGTCGAACTTCCCTGTTCCGTACCTTTCTAATCAGTAATCCTCTCTATCTTAACCGAACACATCAGCTGGTCCCGAGGTTTTTATCAATGCAAAGAAATGTTTTTAATCCGGATAAGTTCGGATAAGTTAGGTGTTTTATTGTATACTTATGTTCCTTTCCTTTACAGGGGACTGTAGTGCTTCAACTTTATGGGATAATGAATGGTTAAACAGAATGGCATCAATACAAAACCTCACGGAACCGCCATATACAAATGCTGACATAATACACCACTTGAACCCACGAACTAAGATCATTGTAATGATTAGAAATCCTATTGACAGGTAATTATGTTACATGTATATTCCTCGTTTTCGTTCAGTCCAGTCTCGATTGTAAGCGATGGTCAAATTTACGGTCACGAACGTAGTTGACCGTAGTAAGGGAAACCCGTAGTTGTCCCTACCGTGCGTGTCCGTACGTTTTTTCGGAGGCCACGGTCGCCACGTGGGACAACGTGGAAAAGGAGTGCCAAGAGCAGGGAAGAAGTACGAACATACATGTCATTCGCATGGTTGCGTAAGGTGTATGTACATGACCCGCACGCAACACCTGGTCTATAGCGGTTGCGCGCATCGTACGTTGCACACGTGGTGAGTTACACGTACTTACAATAAAACATCGTCGTGCGATTGAAAGGTTATCATACAAAGGACGTACTTGCACGTGCTGTTTGCGAACCGTGTCCTTTAATTTCTCATTCGTACGTTATTAGTGCGTGCGAGTACGATGAACGTGAGTTATACGACTATACCCCCAGCAAAGCTATTCAAAAAGTGTCCTCTTACGTTTGTAAGAAGACACTTTTCAACAGCTCAACTTTCACATGGACATTATCCTTTATCGTCGTATAAGTCAGATACACGTACTCGTATTTTCTTCAAAAATCTCTTCCTACAGACGCTAAGAAGACGGTTCCCTTAGACAAACAACCATTTTGTCCTCGGCTTCGCCTCGGACAAATTGGTTGTTTATCTAAGAGAACCGTCTGTAAGAAGACACTTTTGAAGAAAAACTCGTACTGTATCTATTACTTACTAAGGTAAATCCGTAGCCCGACCGCAGGCCGAACGCAACGAAAGTTCCTGATGTACTACATTTTGCGTAAGTGCTACGGCGTGTCTGCGTGTATCCAAATCCGTGAGGAGGCGGTACACACTACGTACGGATCCTCACGGGTTTGCCTAATACTAGAGTAATGTTCAACATGTTGAAAAATTCTTAGTTTGAACTTAATTGACCCTAGCTGACCGCAGTTGACCGAAATGCTTACCATAATAGACTGTAGTAATATGACGCAACCATTTACGAGTGGCATCTTATGACACTACGGTCAACTAGGGATTACCACGGCCGGACTAAGTCCTAATGTGTGGTTAACTATGGTCAAGTAGGGTCATGTAGGTTTAAACGTAGTTAAACGTAGCTGGCCGTACTTACACGTAGTGACATTGACGGTTAACTTCGTACAAAATGAACTACGTGAGTGACCGTAATGTAAGTGACCACCGTTTTATGTTCATACATGTCCAATGTGTTAGTTTAATTATTATCTTTTAATTATTATGTTCATTATGTACACGTAATTGGAACAAGGATAAAGTACGATTTGAACATAGATTTCTAAATGGTGTTTACTTATTGATGTCCATATATTTGCAGGGTGTATTCTGATTTTTTATATTTTACTCACGGAAGTCCACAAGCCTTTCACGACAAGGTCGTTAAAAGTATCCAACGTGAGAACACGTGTTTTAAATACTACAGTATGCTGCATTGTATGTATACAGATTATGTTGGTACTCATCTAGAGACGAAGGTAATACTGGACTTATATGAATTCTGGACTGTTGGTCATTTTGGAAACCTGCATGATTGCAATTTGTTTAACTTTAAACTAGAGAAGCGTTTTGGTTCCAAGTCGTCCATCTATACTAGTATCCACAGTTTAACTAATCTTAATCACTTGGTGACTATGTATATGGCTACACTATCTCGGGTGA